>JASPKZ010008429.1:0-137635 GCA_030220185.1 Diploptera punctata
AATATCATTATAATAGTACAATAAAGACAATGTAGTTCACTGTTACGTAAGTCTTCTCTATTCACCTGTCTGTTCATCTCTCTTTGGTCCAAAAAATTTCTAAGAACTTTATTCTCAAATACTCGTAATCTCCTTTCCTCCGTTAATGTAAGAGTCCATGTTTCGCACCCATATAATATAACTGGTAGAATAACAGTTTTATATATTTTCAGTTTAACGTTTTTTGAAAAGCGTTGGGACGTCACGAGGCCCTGTAATGCATAATAGCACAAATTTCCAGAATTGAGCCTATGTTTAATTTCTTTGTGCATCTCATTCTTATTTGTGATTATTGTTCCTAGGTATTTGAATGCAGCCACTTCTTCAAAATTTCCGGTATAAAGAATTTTAATTTAAATCTTAAATATATCTCAGCGATTTTTCCTATAAAATTCAATTTAAGAAAGATTGTTATTTTGTCAAAAAATTCATGTTGCCTCGGAGCTGATCACTCCTCAGGGAAGGATCTCCATTTTCTTCAGTGACAAAAAAAAAATTCGGCGACTATTTAACTCATGCCTCAAATGGGAGTCAGTGACCAATCACATTTCAATGATTTTTTATTTACAACCAATCACAGTCGTGTTTCGCCTAGAATTTACCAACTAAAGTGTATCATAATAAAGAAAGCACCTCCTTTTTAACATTCTGAATAGGTCATAGCATTATTTTGCAGTGACTGACTCTTTAAGAAATACGGCTACCAGATTGTATTTATATAGTGCATAAATGTCAACACGTAGCGCATGCGGGAGTTAATATAAAAACATTTGTAGCAATTGATTATACCACCAAAAAAAGAAACCACTCTTTGCACTTTCTTAAATGTATTCTTTCCCAGAAAAATATAATTGTCATATTTACCTCATAGGACATCAGACATGAATTAATATACAGTTTGATGTGTTTCATTTTTTCTCCACTAGAGTGTATTTTTACAATATTGCGTTCCTTTGGCAATAAATAATATGATCTGGTTACAGTGACGAACAAAAGAAGCAATTGAAGCGTACCAATCGTTTCTCACTTGTTTTCAAACATCGCCGTTTACATTACATATATAAATACTTTAAAAGTAACTATATTTAAATAATTATTTGTGAGTAAACAGCTTAATTTTATTCGTTAAATAGTCCCAACAAATTCCCCTCTTGATTTCCAAATTATCGATAAATTCACGACTCATAATTTGGAAATCAAGAGGGGCATTGTTAGGACTATTTAACGAATAAATTTAAGCTGTTTACTCACAAATAATTATTTAAATATAGTTATTTTAAAGTATTTATATATTTAATGTAAACGGCGATGTTTGAAAACAAATCAGAAATGTGAGGTTATGTTCATTCACTGCTGCTTGATCATATTATTTATTGCCAAATAAGATCGCAATATTGTAAGACTGCACCCAAGCGGAGAAATAATGAAACACATCAAACTATATATCATAATCAACATTACGGGTTATTGATTTATTTTTTTAGTAAACAACTCAGTAAAATCAAGGAATCTTTTCATTATTTGCTATATTCAATGTATTTGTTGGAGAAAAGTAATGCTTTGACCTGTTCAGAACATTAAAAAGGAGGAGCTTTCTTTATCACAAAAGCAGGAGCTGATAAAGAGAAATCGATAAAGAGCGAGGTGAAACACGACTGTCATTGGTTGTAAAACAACATTTAATTGAAACATGATTGGTCATTGACTAGCATTTGTGGCATGAGTGATAATTTGGAAATCACTCGTGGCATTACTTATGATAAGTGTTTGACTAAGAACCTTTGTGCGAAAATGTACCTTTTTTATGCTGCAGATAAAAGTTCGAATGAAGTATTTAAATCTCCCGCGTCTCACGGGAATAAATCAACAGTAATTTAATAATGTATTACTCAACCAATTATATTTTAGCGTGATAGTGCGTTTTGTCGTACTTACAGCAATGGCGATCATGTTTGAAAGTTCAACTTACTACATTTCGGGGTTGCCAACCTAAATAACTATCCTGTAATTTTACATATTACAAACCTCGTGCGGGAAATAAAATCACAGTCCTCTATGTATACTATGTACAATGTATATACAAAAATATATCCAAAAGGTAGTGTTAATATACATTATACGAAACAAATCATTGCATTTTAAATGAACTGAACTTTATTTGAAACAATATAAAACAATAAATACGTACTTGCTGCCATTTTATCACTAATTGGGGCATGGCCTGCTATAGTCTCTAGTAATTAGCATTGCCCACAGGGTTAACGTTCAGTTGTTTATAATGAGCGCAAATATTTCCAACAAAGATGCTATTACCGGTATTGTATTATTATTTATTATTTTGAAAACACCTTCACACCAAAAAATAATGCAAAATGCACGTTTGTAAAGTGTTTTACAGAATCTCGGAAATTAAAAACCTTGCTATCGCTCGGTTTTTAAACATTTCCTCGCCTCTGTAAAACCCACTTCCCAACCTCGCATCGTAATATACTATTACAAAACCTAACATTTACTGATTTCGTGACAATGTCCAATGTCTAGGAAAAAATAAAGAAACTTTACTTCGTCTCTGGTATGTAAGTTATAATTGTTTAGCGCAAACTAATCAAACGTCTCTATTCTAATTAACATTGAGGATAGTAACTTTCTTATCCATTACAACAGCTGTTTATGGCGACCACCAAGCATGTGGATTGTGTTCTGGTACATCGTGTACATTTGCTAAATCTTATTCTTACAGTGGCAAAATTAAGTTTCTTCATTTTATCTTGACATTGGACATTGTCACGAAATCAGTGATCGTTGGGTTGTGTAATTGTAATTAATTGAGTAATAAATAATTAAATTACTATAAGTCCACCGCTGTGGTCTCGAGGTAGCGTGCTGCCTTGTCACGCAGCGGGCACGGGTTCGATCCCCGGTCGGGACAGTTTTTCTGGGTGAGGTTTTTATCGGGGTTTTTCCTCACCTGTAAGACAAATGTCAGGAAAACTTTAAGGTCCAAACGGTCCCCGAAATCATATGGCCATCATCATCCCTATCATTATCATCATCATTATCATCCTTCACCGGGGTGGAAAGTAACGGGAAGCTAGCACACCTTGAATTCCCTAGTAAAGCTTCGAAGCATAGCATGAAAATGCTATAATTGCAGTGAAAGACCTGCCCTCGGGCAGAATTACAATGGATGGATATTTATCCCCGCCAGACGGGGGAGATTTGAATGCTTACTGCGAAATTGTTGTACCTGCTGCACGAAATCGGTCGTTTCCGGACAAAGGTAGATATTTAAAACGTTATCTACTCAGTCCCCTCTGTAAGCCCTAGAAATTTGCAATTGGAAATTCCGAATACTCCGTATATTTATAGCTGCATTTTGGGTTAATTTTGTTTCAGGATATGATTTAAAGAAAGAATTTGAAGGACCTTTACGATAACTAAATTAATGAATAAACCTTTGCGCATTAAACATCGGTTAAAACAAGGAACAAAGTAATAATCAAGCGAATTGGATCAGATAGTTGAGTTTGAGACTTCTATTCGGCAAATCCCGGATTTAAATCCTTTGGCCAGCCAATCTGACTTCCTCAAGACAAATACTGGGTTTGTGTTTTTTTATTAAGGACATTTCCACAATGCAGTAGTTTACCTCAAACCCAAAGTGATTTCACTCCTCCAGAAATTTAAGCATCTTCTTTTCTGTTCATACTCCTCCTGACTCCATCTATCTATTGCTCTCGCATCCCATTTTAATCCTTGAATTAGCAAAATATTTATTTCCCGTGCCAGTTATTTAAATGTGGCGGACCGCACTAAAAACAAAATCATGTATGACTTAATTCTGTAATTCGACAAAAAATTATGTTATTACTACTCGTTCGTTTTCTTCTGTTTAATTAAAAATATTAAATAAATCGAACCAATTGATGTATCCCCTATAGGATATAATGTCAATTTAAGGGTCCATATAATTTTCTGTAATATTCCTTCCCCCCATCCTTTTAACAAGCCAAAACTATATGAATATTCATTCTCCAATTACGTTCATAATCTAAAATATAAAAATGAATGTTTGTTTGTTTGTATTTTGTGCGCTGCCATAACCTTGATCCGATTGTGATTTTTGCAAAATGTGCAGTAGATTCCCGGATTGAACATGGGCTATAAGAGAGTTATGATATTTAACTCTTACAACTTTAAAAATACATAATATATCTAATAATAACAGTTATGATTGATTTCGTTCTCACTGCGGTCTGCCACATTTAAATAACTGACACGGTATATTAGTGTCTTGCCAGTTTAAGGGTTAAATGACTGACCTATACTTAACCAACCAGACCGAACATGACATACACTGACCGAACCTAACCTAACATAGCCTGAACCTAATATGAACCTAACCTCAACCTAAATTGATCCTAACCGACTCTAAACCGAACGTAAACCTAACCTAAACAGTACCTAAATCGAACTTAAACTGAATTTAAACTGAACCTTCACTGACCCTAAACTGAAGCTAACACCAAACTAACTCAAACCTAAACTGAACCTGAGCCGAACCTAACCCAACCGTGCCTAACCTAACGTAACCTGAACCTAATCTAAACGTAACCCGAATCCAAAACAAAAACGAAAACCCGAAACTAACACTGAAAGAAAAACTGAACTCAAAACTGAAACCCAAACTGAATTCAACCCGAACTCAAACTGAACCCGAACCCAAACTGAACCCGAATCCGAACCAGAACCCTAACCCGGAACTAAACCTGACCTAAACGTAACCTAACCCTGACTTAACCCGGACATAACACTATCCTAACCCGGACCTAACCCCGACTGAACTTAACCTAACCGAACCGAACCTAAATGAACCTAACCTATTCTATCCTGTCCTAACTGAACCTAACCTAACCTGACCGAAACCTGACCTAACCTAAATCTAATCTAACCCAGAAACATAATCTAAAATGTCCAACCGATCGGACCAAACTACCTCTAAATCGATGAAATTACCTCTATAACGACCAAATTACCAGTAGCTAATCAAACTACCTCTATAAAGAACAGAACTAACAGTAAACCGATTGAACTACCTCTAAAACCGATCAAGCTACTTCTAAAACTACAAAAGTACTCTTAAACCGACGAATCTACCTCTAAAACAATCGAATTACACGTAAACCGGCCAATTTACCTCTAATCCGACCAAACAACCGTTAAATTGATAATTACGATATAAATTTATAATTATTTTTCTTTTTACTTATTCAACTAAACATAAAAACACATTTAATTCATTTAGGTGTAGCAGCGCTCACTGTATTGGCTAGTTACATAACCATGTACATACAATAATAACTTAGAAGTTTACATGGTCTTGTTTTTTTTTTTTTTTTTTGCGGTCCGAAACATTTAAATAACAGGAAGGAGAAATTATTGTTTCGCCAATTTAAGGTTATTTGTTTATAAACCAGTAGGTCGAATTGAATAAGACTGTGATGGTTATGTTAGAATTGGCACTTCCTGTCAGCGAGTGCCAAACAGTAAAATTGACATTACTTCATAACAGATTAATTTATGGACTCATGTTTAATGAGATTAAATAAACATAATATCCAGGACGAAATAAATAAAATAATACAAAATGCTAAGGAATGCTGTTTTTCAATAAATGAAGTATTTAAATTCAAAATACTTGAAACGTGAAACAAAAACCAGATTGTATGAAACACTAATTAAACCAGTGTTAACTTACAGGAATGAAACCTGGGTTCTGACTGAACATGAAAAATCTCAACTGGCTGATTTTGAAAGAGAGATACGTAGAAGGATATATGGACCTATTAAGGAAAATGCGTTATGTAATGTAAATAATACTAAGAAATTGGGACTGGAAATAAAAATTAATAAAACTAAATATATGTTCACATATAGAAATATATTATATAATGGAAATGGCCAGTTAATGTCAAATTAGGGAAATTTTGAAGATGCAGATCCAAGGTGTTTCAGACAAAACAGAATCTAAGTTATAAGCTATTTATTTTTTAAAACTCTCCGCCCCACCATTAAAATAGGTGTAGACCTACTGAATAGTAAGAGATGCTTCGGACTATAATTAGGGATTGGATTAAACTCAACGATTCACAAGAAATAACCAACTATATTTACAAATTTTAGCCTTTACGGTACAGAATATTTCGTCATATAACAAGCTATACTTTCAAAATGTACATTTTCAAAATACGGTTGGCCAAATTTTATCAGTTGGGTTTCTTGCATTCCCTAAATAAAGTCTAAAGCTACTCCCACATTTATATTCTAAACATATAATTAATTTAATGCTGGGTTATGGGTATAACATCTAAACGACTCCAACAACCGATAGATAAATCACAGCATGTTTTGTTTAACTAGATTCCTTATCTAAAATCCGTAAGTTGCAACACATCCATAACCACATAAATATCTCCGTTTTAATTAATTTAGCTTAGGCCTATATATATATATATATATATATATATTATATATATAACTCTTCGTAAAGTGTTTGCCACACTAGGCCTACTCCTCCTAAACGACTTGACCGATATTGATGAAAATTGTTGTATGTATCTATCTGTTTGGGTCCCTCACAATTCACAATTTGGTCCTCTGAAACCATTAAGTGTAGGAGTTCACCTGATGTGAAAATTAAAAAATAGCTCTAGCGGTCACATATTTTTATATTTCACAACGAAACTCAGTATTTACTATTAAAATAAACCGAGGTAGGTATTATCCAAAAATAAACGATATCCGGCAATTAGAAGTGGAGATTTACCTGAAATTCGAAATTAAAAACCAACAACCGCCATGTTTGGTTCGTCTCAGCGCCTATACCATACGATTTAATTAACATTAAACATTTCATTTATTTAGGCGAGGAAACACACACCGGGCATTAGCTAGTATTTTTATAAAATTTCATAATCATATCAAATGTTTTATGTATTTATTTTTCTTTAATTTTGCTGCTCTGCGCAAAAGTTAATTTCATAGTAAGTAATTTGCTTGGATGTAACCTTTCATTCCACGATGATTGATGATGATAAAAATAGTAATAATAATAATAATATAATGCCAATAATAATAAGCCTTACCGTAGTTGATTATGCAATATGCTGTAAGTAGGAAAGTCGATTGTTTGATTCTCTATTCGATCAAGATATATAAACTGGTTTAAAACTTCTGGCAGCACCATGGCTCTAATTTTCCTTCAGGGGAGTAAAGGTGGCCGTCACGTAGGGCTAACAATTCGGCTGACATCACCTGTCGATTGTCTAGAAAAGTGGGAGCCTTGTCTAGAAAAGTGGGAGCCTTGACCTCCTACAAGGACTGTAGTGGGATCACTTAAAAAAGCAATACGAGTATATACCCCATACGTCTCTTTTGGAGACAAGAGTGCTCCCGTAGCGGAAATTTTTTGACATAGCTAATTTATCAACTTTTATAAGATTCATGATGTGTTCCGTTGAGGTTTATTCAAAATTAATATAAAATTATAGAATATTCACCTGAAAGGTCCGTCTCCCAACTTAATTATCATTTAACTGTAGCGCTTTCGGGACTTGTCCCATCATCGGCAGGATTCACACAATCCTGCCGATGATGGGACAAGTCCCGAAAGCGCTACAGTTAAATGATAATTAAGTTAAGGAGACGGACCTTTCAGGTGAATATTCTATAATTTTATATTAATAGCTAATTTAGTTAAACTAATTTCCGCATAGATGTCAATTAGTGGCACGTGGTCAACACGTCACCTCAATGAGACATCTAGTAGGCAACTAAGGTATTACTTGGATGGGGAAGGTAGATTAAATATTGTTCAGGAGCACTAATTTAGGCTAGAGGCTCTTTTACGAGCCTGAAAATCTTCATACTCGGGACCCACAGCTTAAAGCCTCTCCCGGAGGACTTGTCCCTTCGATTTTTCCATCCTAAAAAATCGATCTATCCAGGCTTAGGTTTGAACCCGCGACTCTCGGAACTTGAGGCAAGAAACATAACAACTAGATCGCTGCAGCTAACAAATATAATAAATAATAATAATAATAATAATAATAATAATAATAATAATAATAATAATAATAATAATAGTAATAGTAATAGTTTCTCCCAGGTACACCCTTAGACAAAAAAAAATGAGTCATCTCTTGATTTTATCAACCGATCGGGGAACTTCGTGAGCACTCGCAGAAGCCTTATTCACATTAACACGTTTTCAGTAATTGTACTGTGGTGTTTGCTAGTTAACGTAGTGCACACTCAAGTAACATAAAAAGAGAGAGCTTGCCTTTGTGTGTTTCCATGGTCGAGAGATTTAACACACAACATCTGCGTTCGTAACCTCACGGGTTCGATTCCCGTTCTACTTTTTTATTTTACTGAATGTTAGGATAGCATTTCGCCTATAATATAGTTTCATATTTAATTTTATATTTGAGTTTTATGGCTTTAATGCACACACAAAACATATAAATGAAAACCTTCTAATAGGCCCTAATTAAATGAAGAAAAAAATAATATCTTCTAAAATTAAACTTTAACAAAAACAAAATCAATATCGGGTGTATGAATCCTCAGCATCTATTGCCGCCCTCAATCTGCGGGACATTGATGCAATCAAATTTCTACAGGCACGTGGACGATCGGCTAGAGCATTCCAGGCGTCTTGAATTTGTGCCCATAAGCCATCCTTCGTTTTTCGTGCATCTGCAGGCCAATTAGAGTTCATCTCTATTTTCACCTTAGCCCATACATTTTCGATTGGATTCAACCTGGTGAACAGCGAAATTTGATTTGTCTTCTCCTTTAACAATGAAATCAAATTTCGCTAAACATATTTCAGAAAGCGGCCACAGTTTCAACAATATCGATAATACAATGTGAATTATACACAGAGAAAACAACAGACACAAAATTAACATTTTACAAGAAATCGAAATCATCAAGAAGGCCAAGAATACAAACATTCTTAAAGAAAATGTGCCTAATAAGCAAAACCCTCTATTAGACATACAGTTAATTCAATACTACTATAACAACTCCAGAAGATGAAGCATGCATCGAAAGGCCTAGAGTGAAATCAACGAAAATTTTAGATAGTTGAGGAAGACGGTAGTATAAAGGTAAAAATGAATAATAGTTTAAACAAACTAAAACAACACGCTTTATTAGAAAACCGAACTAAAAAATGAAAAATAATTTTATTTTCCAAAACGCTTGGGATAAAATTAAAGTGGTCAACAAAAAAATAATCTCCAACACATCTAGAATAAAACTAGAGTTATCTACAAAAAAAATAATTTTAATATCAAAAGCGTGGGGTGCTCTATATCAATTAATACTTATATTTGATAATAAACAGATATTGGTAATAGTAAAGTCTCTAAGAAGAAAACGTAAAAACCATAAAAAGCACCCAACGCTTTTGATGGTAAAATTATTTTTTTGGAGATAACTGTAGTTTTATTCTAGATGTGTTAGAGATGATTTTTTTGTTGACCACTTTAATTTTTTTCCCCAAGCGTGTTGGAAATTAAAATTATTTTTTTATTTTTTTGTTCGGTTTTCTAATAAAGCGTGTTGTTTTAGTTTTTTAAACTATTATTTTTTTATTTTTTAGTTTGGTTATCTAATAAAGCGTGTTGTTTCAGTTTTTAAACTATTATTTTTTTTTAATTTTTAGTTTAATTGATTGTCATAAATCGGAATCCCATGAAAATTTAATTGCTTAATACTTTTCTAAGAAAAAACATCCGGCCCGGATTTGAACCAGCGACCTATTGATTGCTGAAATTATATACCACTACAGTCCACCGTTCTACTAACTGAGCTCTTACAACGATTGACTAAAAAGTCCATAAGTCGGCAACCTATTACACAGGTTTTTATTTTTTTTTCGATGATTCTGGCCAGGATTTTAGAAAAAAACTATGAAATTATTGTATTGTCATGGGTCTTTTACAAGTATACAAAGTTTCAAGTCGATCCAATGTTTTTAAGTGGATGAAAACCGTGTTCAAAGATTCCGTTACATAGATACAGGTCCGTTACATAGACAGACACAGGTCAAGGTAATATAAAGCGTGTAAAAATATATAATTTAACATAGTTATAACCTCAACGGTATAAAGAAATTATGAACTTAAAAAGTATAGATTAATAATTCAAATGTCGAAATAAAATGTATTTAATTCATAAAATGTTTTAATACAAATATCACGAAAAAAACTGCGTAATTGAAGACGCGAACCTGCGATCTTCATTAACAGAAACAGTGACCGCATGCTTTACCGCTGAGCTATCGGGACACGTAGAAGAGTCTTCAGTTCATGCCACATAACACAGTAGCTCAGGGACTGCACAATTATGACTAGTTTCCTAGTTTGAACCCAGCGCTGTGCCGAGTATGACTTAGAAGAAATGTGCGTTCAAGAGATGACTCATTTTTTTTTTTTGTCGAAGGGTGAACATTATATAGATGCGAAACATCTACTTTAAGAGAGGAGAAAAGATTACGAGTATTTGAGAATCAAGTTTTCAGGAAAGTTGTTGGACCAAAGAGAGATGAACAGACAGGCGAATGGAGAAGACTGCATAACAGTGAGCTATATGATCTTTATAGGAAATCAGATATAATAAGAATAGTTAAGTCTCATAGACTACGATGGACAGGACATATGGCATGAATGGGGAATGAAAGAAGGGCATGGAAGCTTCTTGTAGGAAAACGCCCAGTAGGTAGACCAAGAATGAGGTGGGAGAAAATATTAGCATTGATTTGAGGGAAGTAGATTACCGGTATACAGGGGATGATTAAAAACATTAGCACTGGATGAGCTAATGACGGTGCGGCCATGAACCTATGGGTTCGATAGTACTAATGAGTTGGTTAGTTAATAATAACAGTTTGCTCGTGTAGACCTAAAATGAACAATACCGTACATTCATGATTCACTGAAGTAAATTACACTCATTCCCGGGAAAAACCAGAAAAGTCCATTGTTTCCAAAGTTTCTTTATTTTCTTTATATATATATATATATATATATATATATATATATGCATCCTGTTCCTTATGCCGCTTAATATAGTAAAAAATAGATACGTTTATTCTTCATTCTATTAGCTATAATAGACAATTTTTGTATTAGATAAAATGAAGAAAGTTCACTGGGAAAAGGCAGATTAGCAGCCCATCAAGAATAACGTCACAACTCAAAAATGGACGAATTTGAGTTATTCCCCAATTAAAAAACAACACACTTTGTTTAAACTGTATAAAATGAGTCGGTAACTGAATTCCTAACTAATCAAGGTACAATTTGCACGTATAGCTATACCTAAACCATTTGAACTGTGATGTAAGTGAACTTTCTTTTTAAAATTAAAATATAAAATTATGGAATATTCACCTGAAAGGTCGTCTCCTCAACTTAATTGATTATTTAACTGTAGCGCTTTCGGGACTTGTCCCATCATCGGCAGGATTCAAAACTGGTGTTTCACTGAAGATCTGATAGAGGAGGTTACATGTATTGGGTTCGTTTTCGTTTATCAGATTGTCGTTGTTGTAAGCTGCTTTCATGATTTCCATCTCTTCGAGTACGTTTATCTTCGCTGGATTATTTTCTCTGTGCATTACTGTTAGGGTGTTTTCAATATTTAACATGCGATGTCCTTCATGGATAACGTGATTTGCATAACTTGATTTTCCTTCTGCGTGAATAAAGTCTCGAAAATGTTCTTTAAATCTGATGTTAAAACTCCTGTTTATTTTTCCTATATAAAATTTGTTATAGTCCTTACATGGCCGAAATCTTCCTACAAGAACTGGAAAATAAACATATACGCAAATTTAACATAAAACTAATAGTACGATATATCGATGACGTACTAGTAATATACGACAATGAAAACAGAAAAGAAAAAGAAATATTACAATACTTAAATAACATGCATGAAAAAATCACTTTCACCGAAGAAATAGAAGTTAATAATAGTATAAACTACTTAGATTTGTCTATAACCAAAAATCTACACAACAATAAACTATAAATCGGCATCCACCGGAAACCTACAAACAATGCTCTGGCCATAAACAAAAAATCTACACACCCTTTTGAACAGAAAATTAGTAAATTTAATACCTTAGTCAGTAGAATGTTGAAACTTCCATTAAGCAAAGACAATTATATCCAAGAACTCAACTACATTAAATATATGGCAAAAACCAATGGCTATAATGAAGAAATCATAGATAAACTCGTAAATAAACAAAAAAGGAAGAACAATATAACCAACATAACTAAACTAGAAAAAGAATCTGACAACAACAAGATAACATGGATAACACTTACATACACAGGAAAAGAAACGACAAAATTAGCCAATGCACTAAAGAAAACCGATAAAAACGTAAAAATAGCATACAGAAATAATAACAAATTAAACAACATAATAAACAATAACATTGAAGAAAATAACATTTTCAACAGTAAAGGAGTATATAAATTGATATGTAAGGACTGCAACAAATGTTATATAGGAAGAACAAACAGGAGTTTTAACATCAGATTTAAAGAACATTTTCGAGACTTTATTCACGTAGAAGGAAAATCAAGCTATGCAAAACACGTTATCCATGAAGGACATCGCATGTTAAATATTGAAAACACCCTAACAGTAATGCACAGAGAAAATAATCCAGCGAAGATAAACGTACTCGAAGAGATGGAAATCATGAAAGCAGCTCACAACAACGACAATCTGATAAACGAATACGAACCCAATACATGTAACCCCCTCTACCAGATCTTCAGTGAAACATCAGTTTTGAATCCTGCCGATGATGGGACAAATCCCGAAAGCGCTACAGTTAAATAATTAATTAAATTGAGGAGACGGACCTTTCAGGTGAATATTCCATAATTTTATATTTTAATTTTGAATAATACCTCAACGGAACACATCATGAATCTTATAAAAGTTAACTTTCTTTTTTCTGTACTGAAAAATGAAGTTTTTTGAGTTGTGATGTTATTCTTCCTGGGCCATCTTGTTTGTGCCAGATTTGGAATATCTGTTTTTCCCCAGGGATGAGTATTATTTTATTATATGTCAACTCTAATCTAACAAAATTTCAAGGGACGCATTTTGTGACGGTAGCAGATGGGGCATATTACTTATAGGCCTATGTATTTTCTTTACAGAGATTGACGCAGCATGTTTCTGTTGCTGCTGATGGCCACAGTAGTGATGGGTGACAACTACAGACTCCCTTTGACGGTTGTTCCGCATCACTACTACATTAAATTGGTGCCATACTTCCAGGAAAGGAATTTCACTTTTGACGGAGAAGTAGAGATAACTGTGACTGCTATCACAGATAGCAATAATATAACTCTTCATTATGACGATCTGGAGATCCTGGAGACTCCGTCTGTCATCTCACCTGACAATCTCCAGGCGCTGGAAGTCGTGGAGACCAACTATGACAATGATACCAATTTCTACACGTTATACTTCAATGATACTCTGGTACCTCAACAGGAATATGTGATAGGGATAAAATACATCGGAGATTTGGAGCAAGACATGTCTGGCTTTTATAAGTCTTCTTATAACACGACAAATAATGAAACAAGGTAAGTTGTGCCTTACTTCATTCTGGAGAAACAGTACTTTACCTTTCCCAATATATATTCTAAGTCCTATAGAACAACAGTGCGCGTGCGCAAGAATTTATAGAACTGCCCGTACATGGAACCAGCGATAACCTATCATCGATCCATTTATCTATTGGCCTCGCCTTGTGGGTTATCGCTGCTTGCCACGTGGGTTACCGCTGCTTGCCACATATCAATTATTACCCTTGCCTAGTGGGTTATCGCTGCTTGTCACATATCTTTGAAGCCGAACTGAATTTATTACAGCTGTCACTAGACGGCAGCGCTAACTCCTCTCTTCCTAACGTAATAAAATTAATTACATGCATATTATTTACTGTAGAATAGTTAATTTTATTGAAGTGTGTTACTCCATATATTTCAATTGTAATCCTTCAAAATAAATCCCAAACGTTTATTAAAAATGGATGTGCATTAACTCCTCTCTTCCTATCGTAACAATATTTCAATTATCTACCTTCGAAATAAATTCCTAAACATTTATTAAAATGGGTGTACAATACACTAACTTTTCTCTTCCTAACGTAACAAAATAAATTACATGAATATAATTTACTGTAGAGTAATCCATTTCATTGAAGTGGGTCACTCCGTATATTTCAATTGTATACCTTCGAAATAAATTCCCAAACGTTTATTAAAAATGTATGTACATTAAAAACAATGAGAAGTTGATTCATATATTTCAATTGTATAAAAATAATAATCGTGTAATTGAGTCGTTGATTGTGCCAAGCAGCGATAACCCACTGGTGCAACATTGGAAGAGGAGAGAAAATAATAGACTAAGTAATATATTCTGTGAAGAAAATATTGTCTAATAGCGCCATAATGTTGCGTATTTAAATAAATACTTAAAAATTGTAAAATAGTGTTATAAAAATATTTAAAATATTACAAAATGTTAGTAAATACACAAGAAGAACTGCAGATTACAAGAATAAACTGAAAATCAAGGGAAAGGTAATGTACTGTTGAGCCCTTCATTCTTATTTGCAGATGCTTTTGCTAATATGTGCGAGATTCCAGTTAAATAATCTTGTAATGGTCTCTATTTTATGTGACAAAGCTCGTCCAGCGTGAAGCTTGGAGAAATGGAGGAGTGGTTTTTCAGTGGGAATGAGTGTAGTGGTACATTCAGGCTTAATGGACACGGTTCTTAATAACACACTATTTTCGTTCCAAAATCATTTATCTCAGTGATTCTGAATTTGCTACTCCATTATAAAGTAGTGCGATATGGGTGAGTCAGTGTTTTTGTAACGTATGATATATTATAATTCCTAATTTTCTCTTTCAGTAGTGTCGCTCAATAACCCCCACCCCACATTTATCACTACTGTTACAGACGCACTCGACTCTGACCACACTCCAATACTTTTTTTAATTTCTTCAACATTTTTATTGTCCTCGCCACTTAATGTACAACATCATCACAAAGACTGGCAGAGTTACACTGACATGTTTAACCAATGGGTTTAAGCCAACACTCTCTGTCGAGCCTACGGAACAATTAGAACACGCTGTCCTTAATTTCCAGGCCACTATTAAAACGGCCATTACACTTGCTACAACGCGAACAAATCATACTACTACGCGAACAAAATATAACGATCCCACACTTCAAAATTATTTTAATCTTAAAATGGTACCGCGATTTCGGAGCCCGCCACCACAAACATCAATACAGTCATTATGCTCATTTGGTCAAAAACCGCCTAAAAGAGCTGAGAATTGCTGACTGGGATTCTTCCCTTCAGCAATTCTCAGACAATAAAACTCCATCTTGGGATATTTTAAAACGTACCAAAATGAGTCGAGCCCCGCCTCCTCCTTCAGCTATATAGTCAGCTGGGACTTGGGCATATCTCCCTAGGGAGAAGGCCCAAGTCCTAGCTGAAAATCTCGCAAACCGGTTTCGACCTCATGAGGTCACAACACCGACTCATGAAACTGAGGTGCATCATACAGTCAGTACTTTTCTAGAGACTCCTATCCCTATGACCCGTCCTGATGTACGGTTTTGTGAACTCAAAACCATAGTACAAAATCTCCCATCTCACCGAGCCGCTGGCCATGACCAGATTTCTAATCTGGCGGTCAAAAACCTACCATCCAAAGCCCTACTCCTACAAATAGTGAAACTTTGCTTTCAGTTCCACTACTTCCCGGAAGTGTGGAAGAAAACAAAGGTCATCACTATTCCTAAACCCGGTAAAAACCCGCCCATACCGGACAACTTGCGTCCAATCAGTCTGCTACCAGTGCTGGGCAAAATTATGGAGAAGATTATTTTGGCTCGATTCAAAATTGAAGTTTCGGAGAGAAACCTTATTCCTACTCACCAGTTTGGATTTAGAAAAGCACATAGCACTCCGCTGCAGCTTGCAAGACTGGTTGACCGTGTTGTTACGGGCTTCAACTCTAGAAGAAGTACTGAGGCAGTATTCCTTGACATTGAAAAAGCTTTTGATATGGTTTGGATAAATGGACTTATTTACAAACTTATCAAATATTTCGGCTAGTTTGAATAAATTAATTGCTAAATACCTAACTAACCGGCAATTTTATGTGTCGGTTAGTGGGTATAAATCTGACTGCAAGTCCCTTTTGGCGGGAGTTCCACAAGGTGTAGTACTCTCACCTATCCTGTACATCCTTTTATGTATCCAACTTCCCCACCTTTCCTCGCGTGAATATCGCATACTTTGCTGACGATACGTGTCTGTTATCAGACACGTTTTCGTGCTGTTCCGTTCCACATTCGTGTGGTCAAATCCGCCCTTAACACTGTCCAATCCTATTTGCGCCTGTGGAACATCAAGCTAAATGCAAACAAAACGCAATTCGTTGTGTTTGCTAAAACCCACAGGCGCACTCCTGCCCGACTCACCTTGGGAGCTCATCGACTCCGTCCTGAGACTTCAGTCAAGTATCTTGGAATCCATTTGGATTTAAAGCTTACGTTCAAAATTCACATTGGGCATCGAAAACATAAAACTAACGCTGCTATTGCACTTTTATATCCATTTTTCAAGTCGCCTACGCTATCTACCAGGATCAAGCTAACGCTATATCAAGCTAACGCTATATCAAGCTGTGATCCGCAGCATGTTGCTGTATGGATGTGAAGCCTGGAGTATCCTCGCCGCTGGCCATAAAAAGAAAGTGCAAATTCTACGAAACAAATGTTTAAAAATCATCTTTTCGGCACCGATACGCACGAGGATTACAGCGCTTCACAATCTGGCACAGATGTCCTATATTGCTGACACAATTGGACATAGAGTCAATGATATGCTTCATCATATCACCAATCATGACAATCCAATTGTTCGCAATATAGGGCGAATGCTATAGCGACGTGCTGTACACCGGAACGTATTTACCAGACCCCCGATGATGGTCCATCACCATGATATGTGTGCTGGATTCCAGCTAGAGTAGTGTGGCTCACTCCACGCCGCCGGCTTTCCGACTCTCTGCTTGTCCGGCGACGTGACTTATGATGATCCTGCTCTGGCGAGGAACCATCCTCATGTCATCAATACCTGCCACGGTAATTCCGGCTGGACACTTAAGCCGCGAGACACGCAACGACTAAAAAACTAAACCCATTAATGAATAACACAATGGTACCTCAACTGGTTCCCAAAGAAGCGGCACACTGGGCAATGCTGGTCATTGCCACATCTCAGTACAGTACACCCCACATTTCTTCCACATTCCTTCCACGTCCAACGAGCTCTGTCACATACAATATTTGTTAGGTCGATAGTTATCGGATAACATTCAGCTAGCGACTTGTTTTTCAACATATTTATTCATGTTTCCGCTATAGTTAATCGCCAAAATGTTTATTCAGGTTAGGTAGTGTTTAGATTAGGGAGGTTATGTTAGATTAGATTAGATTAGATCAAATTGATGCTCGACGACCATTTTTTTGTTAGGTTTTTTCATAAGTTTGCTATTCTGTTCATCAATTATTCATACACAACTCCCATTGTTAATATGGCATAGCCTATTTAGGCTATTTCTACCTCAACTTTTCATTCAATTTTTGAGGTATTTTGAACTGTTTTGGAGGCAAACACTCACACGCATATCCATTTAAAATGCAGTGATTTGTTTCGTGTAATGTGTGTTAACACTACCTTTCGGATATATTTTTGTATTATAGCCACACTATGACAGTTGTCCAGCGGTTCGCTTTGTTCTCCCCGCAGCTGTTCATATATAATTAAATAGAAAGATACCGACCACCGCCACTATAATAATTCCATATGTTAATCATTGTCAAGCGGCACCCGCTTTTATATAAACGGACAACCATCATAGTGAGACGATAATTTACACATTGCACGTAGTATATATAGAGGGCAGTGATTTTACTTCCCACACGTGATTTGTAATATGTAATATTACAGTATGGTTATTTAGGTTGGCAACCCCGAAATATAGGAAGTCGAACTTTGAATCATGATCACCATTGCTGTAAGAACGACAAAATGCACTGTAGCGCAAAAAAATATATGTTTCCCTTCATTTATTCATCTAAACATAAGAACACATTAATTTTCATTTCTTTAGGCCTAGCAGTGCACGCCGGGTGTTAGCTAGTGTTGTGTAGAGACCGCTCCACTAACGAAGAAGATTGACCTATAAAACTCGCGCAGGTAAACATAGGGTCTTGGGGAAACGATCCCTATCAGCAGGCTTTGTCCGTATATGCAAAAGCATAATTACTGGTCGAAATGAAAATATTAACCCTGAATAGGAAATGATTATAATAACTATGTATAATTCCTTAAGGACACCCGGTACTAATTTTCTTGCAATTTGGTTTTAAAATATGACATACGAAAATAATTATTTTTTCAGCTTATCTTTAAGTGATGTGTATGTCACTAATTAAACAAGTCTTCCTGAATATAAGGACACTTTGGTTAACTTTTTAGACATATTTCTTTATGAGTAATTTAAAATACAAAAACAAATCCATTATGTTAAAAGTATTGTCTTGGTACAATTTTTTCACAAACTACTTATTCAATTGTTTCCAAAATTTATTATGTTATTGTCCATGGTTCATTTGACAGTAATAAGGTTTGCTTGATATGGATTGTAATTTATTTTAAAACATTCAAAGACCAATTTTTTTTGTTAAAAATGTTGCATAATTTATGTTTTTATTTCAAACACTATCAATAGCACAAAGATAAATTTAACTTATTATAGAGCTCTTTAAACTGCATATCCATGCCAAAAATAATTCTCCTATCTATCATAGTTTCAGAGAAAAGTGTACCAAAATATTAAAAAATACAAGTTACGGGAAAATGCAAAAAAAAGTGCACATTAAGAACACAGAGACGCCATTTTTAAAAATCAATTTTGTATTGGTTTAAATGTCCAAAATCGACAAACTAATATCAGACATCGATAAAATAGACCTTACTGGATTTTTGAAGCAAAAAAAAAAAAAAAGAAATATTTTTTAACCGAAATAAGTACTGGGTGTCCTTAAAACTGGAAGAAAAGGAGAATAAAATTATTGCAAACAAATAATTTATCAAATATTATTCATGTTAATATTAATATTATTATTTTTAAATCAAACTCATCACTTACATTAATTATATTGGATACGAGAACTCCATTAGGCCTATAGTAAATTTCCAAACCTAATGTAACAAAAATAAAAAAAATAAAATAATTTTAAAATAGGTAGGACATGTGGCACAAATAGGGAATGAAAGAGTTGTCAGCTATGGAAGCTTCTTGTAAGAAAGCCAGATGGAAAACGGTCAGTTGGTAGATCAAGAATCTTACGAGGTTTCAGAAGTAAGGTGACGAAAACTAATATTTTGGAATTGAATGCGTATGCCTGTACGTTAGACTACCCGCTGTCAAGGAATGAAACTGGTCTTCTGAGGACATGCTTTAACCTTGATGAAACGGCCTCTACAATATGGTTTATGTGTCTTGTGTCGAATATTTTGAATTTAAATACCTTATTTATTGAAAAATAATATTTCTCAGCATTTTGTATTATTTTATTTATTTCTTCCGGGATATTATTATGTTTATATAGTCCCTTTGTCCCCGCTGAGGTCTAGAGGTAGCGTGCTGCCTTGTCACGCAGCGGGCCCGGGTTCGATTCCCGGTCGGGGCAGTTTTTCTGGGTGAGGTTTTTATCCGGGTTTTTCCTCACCTGTAAGACAAATGTCAGGAAAACTTTAAGGCCCTAAACGGTCTCCGAAATCATTTAGGCCATCATTATCATCGTCATCATCATAATCCTTCACCGCTATGGAAACCAACGGGAAGCTACGACACCTACAATTCCCTAGTAAAGCTGCAAGCATAGCATGAAAATGCTATGATTGCAGTGAAGGACCTGCCCTCGAGCAGAATTACTATGGATGGATCCTTCACCGGTGTGGAAAACAACGGGAAGCTGCCACACCTATAATCGCCTAGTAAAGCTGCAAAACATAGCATGAAAATGCCATGATTGCAGTGAAAGACCTGTCCTCGGGCAGAATTACTATGGATGAATAGCCCCTTTAAACAGAATCCATAAATTAATCAGTTATTGAAGTAATGTCAATGTTACTGTTTGGAACTTGCTGAGAGTGTCAATTGTAACAAAACAAAAACAGTTTTGTTCAATTAACTGATTCTTAACAACAACAACAACATTACCCTAATCATAAATTGGCGGAATAATAATTTATCCTGTCAGTTATTTATATGTTCCGGACGGCAAAGAAAACAAGATCATATAAAAACTCTAAGTTATTACTGTACATTATTATGTAATTTGATACAAATGTAAGTAATTTCTACTCAATTATTTTTCTATTGTTTTATCTATCTTCATATATACTTGTAGTCGCCCAGTGGTCGAAATTCGACTACAATTCGTTAAATTTTTAAGTTTGTTACAAATACGTCATTATGCATTAATTTTCGATTTATTTTAAAATACGAACAATAGGAAATTATGTGTATAGCTTGGCTAAGCCATATTTAAAAACAATAACGCGTCTTTTGACATTTCCTTGGGGTTTTTATTGCATATACTGAACAAGTTTTACTGTATTTATATAGCATATAATGTCCACCGCTGTGGTCTCGGGGTAGCGTGTTGCCTTGTCACGCAGCGGGCCCGGGTTCGATCCCGGTCGGGACAGTTTTTCTGGGTGAGGTTTTTATCGGTGTTTTTCCTCACCTGTAAGACAAATGTCAGGAAAACTTTAAGGCCCAAACGGTCCCCGAAATCATATGGCCATCGCAATCTCATCATTCATATTCATCTTAGGTTAAGCGTATGGTTAGGGACTCTCCTGGCGCACCATTATCATCATCATCACCCATCATATCATCGGGACAACGTAACCCCGCCTTCCAGGCGCCCCAACTTCAGAAGTGGGTTACAAGTACGCCATGCCAGGAGAGAAACCAGGAATGTCGAAAGACAACCTGGGGCATTCGGAAAAAAAATATATCATATAATTTGCCTATATTTTTCAAGTTATATAAAATTTAAATAAAAAATTAATACAAAAAATGAAATAAAGAATACGTGTTCGTATTTTTATATATCTTTTATTTTTTGTCTAATGCCACAGGTTTGTCTTTTATGACATTTCTGGCTTTCTTCCCTAGAATTGGCAGAATTGTAATCCATTTCTTAGGTTGGGGTACCTGGAAGGCGGAGTTACGTTACCCCGATGATATAATGGGTGATAAATGATAATGAAGCGCCAGGAGAGTTTTTAACCTAAACTTAACCTAAATTCCAGACCATGGGCAACCACAGGAATAATTTCCTTTAAGGAAAAATTCCTATGGTTTGACCGGGAATAGAACCTGGAACCTCATGAACAGTAGTCAGGAACGCTGATCACTAGCCCATGAGGCTGGTCATATATTGAAACAAAAAAAAGTGTTCACCAAGTGGTCGAAATTCGACAATAATTGAATCAGAAATTTTTATACCTCACGAAAATATGTAGGCTTTATTTATGTTGGAATGTAACTGATGATGGGGTCATAGTATTCTAAATTAGTACCCAGCATCGTGAGGAGTTTGGGTAGCTACAATAAATAGCGGGACATCATTTGATTTTCCGCAAATTTCATTCCACATTGCATTGTGTCGTCTTTTAAAACAGTCCAGCCAACCATAAGATGCCTTGAAATCGTCATTCCCTAGGAATTTAGCAACAGCTAGAGCTTTACTTTGGAGCATCGATCCGTAAATTTGGAGATTTATCTTCAATTACTTTCACTTTCGTTTAATGACAATGATATATATGTTTTAGCCATCTTTATTCCGTAAATTCAGAACGGTACCTGTGAAATATCGGTCTCAGAACTTAAACTAACTTAAGATTTTACCGGGAACGGTGAGTTGCGTCCCAGAACCAGAAAATCTCGCTAGTTGCGGCCCAGGTGAGTTCGCTGGGTAAGTGAGTTATGGCCCAGGTAAGTTCGCTGGGTACGTATGTTGCGGCCCATGGGTGGTGTTAGATACGTAGGTTTTTTTAGAGAATTTAAGGGTGACCAAATCCATCTCAAAGACAAGCCAGCATTCCCTTCCCATTTACAGGCTTAAGACTGTTGGCGCCATGGTTAAAATGTTGGTTTGTATGTTATTAAAACAGCCATTTATTAATTATTGTCATGCTATTTTACATTCATTAATTGGAAAACGGGCAAAAATTTAAAAGAAACTGACTTTATGTACTGAAGTCTAGTCACAGTTTTTTTCTTCCAGAGCAAGCATTTGTTCTTGTAAAAAATTTATTTTTCCAGGATGGATTTCGTTCGTTTTCCTTTGCTCCTTAAATAAATATATGTTTCAGACTGTATATCCAATAAAGTGTTAACTAATTGAAATATGTTGAAATGACTGCTTGAGAAAAGGCTATTCAGTTTCTTGTGAAATGATTCACAACTGTTTGTTGTTCGTCTTGTTGAATAAGAAAATTCAGCTCATATTTTCGGCGGAAAAGTAGCATCGTCAACAATATAGTTTTCGAGAATGTAATTCAAGAATTCCCTTACCTTTCCGTCATAAGGTAGAATAGGCATCAGATCTGCAATAAAACAGGCATGTACTTTATTCGGATCTAAAAATGGAAGTCCAAAAACCAATTTCAAGAAATCACTTTCTTCATTCTTCTGGAGCCATGTTTGAACTAATCCAAGTTGCTGAATTTTCTTGTACCAATTTTGCCCAAGATGAAATCTGCAACCCTTAATTGTTACATTAGACCAGGCTGATTTCACTGCGCTGTGGATTCCTATTTCAAAGACTATATATATTTGGGTGACATGTAAAATCAGACCAAACTTGCTGCATAACTCATTCAAATGTTTCAGTGCTTCACAATAAATAGACGGTGATTTTTTTGGAAGTAGGAAAAACACCAGTGGTACGTATGTATCGTTTATTACACCATGGATGGTAAATAGCTGATTAAAAAGCTTAGGAACACTTTTGAAAGTCACATCCATATATAAAGAGTCCATGTCACACAGGAAAGTGATGTTCGATTTTGTCGAAACCCTATTATATTTGAAATTTTGTCATTAATAAGTAAGAAGTCTTCATCTTTGTTTGTCTTCAGGTGAATATTTTCCACGGCGTTATGACACTCTTCCAATGTACGAGGCAAATTCGGTCGCACAGATGTTCTAGCATATTGAATAATCCGTCTGATCAGTTCAATGGCACAGCTGTCAATACTTTCTCTATCCCAGCACTAAGTTCTTTATGTATTAATTTTGTTGGTCTTGTGCACACATCTTCCATTGCCTTTCGTTTCACTGCATTCCTAATCTTCTGTCGCTGAAGCATTTTCTCGCTTTTTCATGGTTATGATTTGTCATCTTCTCTACTACACTGTTGCTACCATCAAGTTTTAGAAAGCACTTGCACGTTTTAATGCTGCAGGTCCATCGCTGCAATCCATTAGCCAGACAACACAACAGCTTCGTCATTTGTAATACCGATACATATCAACAGGTGAGACAACACAACATCAACGTCATTTGAAATATCGATACATATCAACATGTGAGACAACACAGCATCTACTTCATTTTTAATATCGGTACATATCAACAGGTGAGAGAACACAACATCTACGTCATTTGTAATATCGATACATATCAACAGATGAGACAACACAACATCTACGTCATTTGTAATATCGATACATATCAACAGGTGAGACAACACAGCATCTACGTCATTTGTAATATCGATACATATCAACAGGTGAGAAAACACAGCATCTGCGTCATTTTTAATATCGATACATATCAACAGATGAGACAGCACAACATCTACGTCATTTGTAATATCGATACATATCAACAGATGAGACAACACAACATCTACGTCATTTGTAATATCGATACATATCAACAGGTGAGAAAACACAGCATCTGCGTCATTTTTAATATCGATACATATCAACATGTGAGACAACACAACATCTACGTCATTTGTAATATCGATACATATCAACAGATGAGAAAACACAACATCTACGTCATTTGTAATATCGATACATATCAACAGATGAGACAACACAACATCTACGTCATTTGTAATATCGATACATATCAACAGATGAGACAACACAACATCTACGTCATTTGTAATATCGATACATATCAACAGGTGAGACAACACAACATCAACGTCATTTGAAATATCGATACATATCAACATGTGAGACAACACAACATCTACGTCATTTGTAATATCGATACATACCAACAGATGAGACAACACAACATCTACGTCATTTGTAATATCGATACATATCAACATGTGAGACAACACAACATCTACTTCATTTGTAATATCGATACATATCAACAGATGAGACAACACAACATCTACGTCTTTGTAAATCGATACATATCAACAGGTGAGACAACACAACATCAACGTCATTTGAAATATCGATACATATCAACATGTGAGACAACACAACATCTACGTCATTTGTAATATCGATACATACCAACAGATGAGACAACACAACATCTACGTCATTTGTAATATCGATACATATCAACATGTGAGACAACACAACATCTACGTCATTTGTAATATCGATACATACCAACAGATGAGACAACACAGCATCTACTTCATTTTTAATATCGGTACATATCAACAGGTGAGAGAACACAACATCTACGTCATTTGTAATATCGATACATATCAACAGATGAGACAACACAACATCTACGTCATTTGAAATATCGATACATATCAACATGTGAGACAACACAGCATCTACTTCATTTTTAATATCGGTACATATCAACATGTGAGACAACACAACATCTACGTCATTTGTAATATCGATACATATCAACAGATGAGAAAACACAACATCTACGTCATTTGTAATATCGATACATACCAACAGATGAGACAACACAACATCTACGTCATTTGTAATATCGATACATATCAACAGATGAGACAACACAACATCTACGTCATTTGTAATATCGATACATATCAACAGGTGAGACAACACAACATCAACGTCATTTGAAATATCGATACATATCAACATGTGAGACAACACAGCATCTACTTCATTTTTAATATCGGTACATATCAACAGGTGAGAGAACACAACATCTACGTCATTTGTAATATCGATACATATCAACAGATGAGACAACACAACATCTACGTCATTTGTAATATCGATACATATCAACAGGTGAGACAACACAGCATCTACGTCATTTGTAATATCGATACATATCAACAGGTGAGAAAACACAGCATCTGCGTCATTTGTAATATCGATACATATCAACAGATGAGACAACACAACATCTACGTCATTTGTAATATCGATACATATCAACAGATGAGACAACACAACATCTACGTCATTTGTAATATCGATACATATCAACAGGTGAGAAAACACAGCATCTGCGTCATTTTTAATATCGATACATATCAACATGTGAGACAACACAACATCTACGTCATTGTAATATCGATACATATCAACAGATGAGAAAACACAAAATCTACGTCATTTGTAATATCGATACATACCAACAGATGAGACAACACAACATCTACGTCATTTGTAATATCGATACATATCAACAGATGAGACAACACAACATCTACGTCATTTGTAATATCGATACATATCAACAGATGAGACAACACAAATCTACGTCATTTGTAATATCGATACATACCAACAGATGAGACAACACAACATCTACGTCATTTGTAATATCGATACATATCAACAGATGAGACAACACAACATCTACGTCATTTGTAATATCGATACATATCAACATGTGAGACAACACAACATCTACTTCATTTGTAATATCGATACATATCAACAGATGAGACAACACAACATCTACGTCATTTGTAATATCGATACATATCAACATGTGAGACAACACAACATCTACTTCATTTGTAATATCGATACATACCAACAGATGAGACAACACAACATCAGACGTCATTTGTAATATCGATACATATCAACAGATGAGACAACACAACATCTACGTCATTTTTAATATCGATACATATCAACATGTGAGACAACACAACATCTACGTCATTTGTAATATCGATACATATCAACAGATGAGACAACACAACATCAACGTCATTGTAATATCGATACATATCAACATGTGAGACAACACAAACATCTACGTCATTTGTAATATCGATACATATCAACAGATGAGACAACACAACATCTACGTCATTTGTAATATCGATACATATCAACATGTGAGACAACACAGCATCTACGTCATTTGTAATATCGATACATACCAACAGGTGAGACAACACAACATCTGTAATATCGATGCATATCAACAGATGAGACAACACAACATCTACGTCATTTTTAATATCGATACATATCAACATGTGAGACAACACAACATCTACGTCATTTGTAATATCGATACGTATCAACAGATGAGACAACACAACATCTACGTCATTTGTAATATCGATACATACCAACAGATGAGACAACACAACATCTACGTCATTTGTAATATCGATACATATCAACAGATGAGACAACACAACATCTACGTCATTTGTAATATCGATACATATCAACATGTGAGACAACACAACATCTACGTCATTTGTAATATCGATACATATCAACAGATGAGACAACACAACATCTACGTCATTTGGAATATCGATACTTATGAACAGATGAGACAACACAGCATCTACGTCATTTGAAATATCGATACATATCAACAGATGAGACAAAACAGTAATGTGTCTTGTAGACTCCTAACGATAGAACATTTTATTCTGGCCGCAACTCACGTACTCCAAAAAGCACGCTGGGCCGCAAATCACGTACTTAAAAACGCACGCCGGACTGCAACTCACGTACTTAAAAAGGTAAACAGACCATATTAGACGCAACTCATGTATCCCGATTTAACAGTGCAATGGTTATTTGAAAGACAGGTGGCTGCATTCGCATAACGTGTGTGCAGTGAGCCGAAATAAAGTTTCAGGTACAGGTAGAATCTATACTACACCCAGCGGCAGGAATCATTCCTTATGTTTTTTGAGATAAACGGAAATTCACTGAAGTGGAAACTAATTTATTACTCTGTCTTTACATTTTATAAACATTTTTTCTTGAATTGTGTATAAATATCCTTCCGTTTCCGCGTTGGACAGATTCCGTTTTATGCAAAATAAATACACATAAAATTACTATTGTTTCGCCGGGACTAATAAATTTGTTCACATTGGACAGATTTCCGCATTATTCAAGTTCCGGATTAAACACGTTTTACTATACCTATTACACAAAATATAACAATGTATGTACAAAGTATAATATAAACTAGGCCTATATATATATATATATATATATAATATGATTTATAAGTACCTATTAGAAAAAATATACAAGTAAGTACAAAGTAAACAATGTACGTTCAGTTTGAATGTAAACAAATTAATGAGTAATACAAATAAATTCCTTAGAGGCAATTTCTACTCTTTGCTATGAATATTTTATTTTGTTTAATTTAATTAATTTGTAACACATATTATACATAAATTTTATTTTTCTGCACTCCTTCTCTATATTAACTTTAATTATACCAAATATCACACTCCTGCGTGTGCGCAATGTGCTTAAAAAGGGGTACAAAGTTTTTTTCTCGCGTAAGCTATAATATATGGATATATATTCTTATGTACGCATGTTTTGTCACTGACCTCCTCCTAAACCACTGGACCGATTTTGATGAAATTTCTTGCTTGTGTTGATTGGATCATTCGAGCATTTAGATTCACAATTGTACCCTCGAAAACCATTAGGAGTGGGAGTTCACCTGAAGTTAAAATTGAAAAATCGTTCCAGCGGTCACATTTTTCGATGTTTCACAACGGAACTCAGTATGTCGTAATAAAATAAACCGATGTAGATAGTCCAAAAAATGAGTGAAATCTAATAATGATAACTGGAGCTTTACTTGATATTCGAATTTAAAAACTAGCTAAACGACTAGACCGATTTTGATAATAGTTTTGTGTGTTTTTGAGTGGGTTCCTGGATGGTTTAGATTCACAATTGGACTCGGTAGCAGGCGCTGCGATCATGTTATAGGATTTTTTATGTCAGATTATAGTTAACTGCATTATCGACATATTGCGCGCGACAACAATGCGACGTCGTCATGAACACTTCATGAGCCACAACAGATGGCTGTGAGAGGTTTTATTGCGAACTTATTTAATATATAACTATGTCTTAATTAGTAAATTTTATGTTAAAAAGTAACATATTTTTATCGTCTAACCATGACACGACAATTGAACGTTCGGGCAGAACAACGTCTGCCGGGTACACTAACATAGTATAAAAGCGAATTGTCCTTTATAGACTTCTAAACCGTTCAATCGACCTTCGTGAAAATTTGTATATACTGGGTTTCAGATTCGGCGAGGGTTAGCCGTTATCTATTACGTTCTAAAATCATTAGGTGTAGGGGTTCACCTGAAACGAACATTTAAAAATAGCTCTAGCAATCGCAGTTTTCGATGTTTCACAACAAAACTCTGAATATCGTATTAAAATAAACCGAAATTTTATTATCCCAAATCAGCGAAATCCGCCTTTTAGAAGTGGGAGTTTACCTGAAATTTGAAATTAAAAATTTACTCTAGCAACCGCCATGTTTGATTCGCACAGTGTATACTATATAATGAATTAACCCTCAATATTTAATTCATTTAGGCGTAGCAGCGCACGCCAGGTACTAGCCACTATATATACAGGGTGTTTCAAAAGGTTGCGCATAAATTTCAGGAGCTTGTATAGGGGTCGAAATACAACTTTATATAGGTAACTTATGGTCTGGAAAGTAATCCTGGATCAGTACAAGCCCTGGAATGCCTGCGTGGACAAGAAATTGTTTTGTGCACACGCTTAAACAAATGTAAATTCATTCACTAATTTGATTTTGCAACACTAGGTGTTCAAAATGCCTACCACCACATTGAATACAACCATGTTCTTCCACGCGAGTAAGAAATTCCTCTTCCATAGCGACTGTTCGAATCGTACGTGGCCGTCTACACGATGCCATGAACGCAAGGAACCTGTCTCCTGAGTCGGTGGTGAACGTTTTGAAACGTTCGAGGATGTGGTTGACGTCTGTTCGGATATTGTGCGCTACACAGGCCTTGAGCTACTCGTGCATTACCATTTGATTTGCCATATATGAAATGTATGTCTAGAAGTTCTGACAATGTGTATTCCATTTCACAAAAATCACAAATCTTCAAAGTAATGCTGTAGTGGACCTCTACAATACACTGCAAGATACTGTACTGAAATGAAAACAACTTACAGAGCGCACGAATGACTATCAGATGTGAACAGAAGAGTACACAAGTACTGTACTGCACTAAACGGTATAGCAATAGACGGAGTGTCTTCATAAATTCATAAAGTTGTATATCGAACCCAGTGCCTCTCTGAAAAGTAAGCTTAGACCCGCATTGAAGTTCCAACTTTCCCAGGCTTGTACTGACCCAGGATTACTTTCCAGACCATAAGTTACTAACCGAAAGTAGTTGAATTTCGACCCCCTCTACAAGCTCCCAAAATTAGTGCGCAACATTTTGGATCACCTGTAGGCCTATATTCCTCAAGTAATTATTCACATACTGCAAGAATAATCATTACGTTTTTTTTTAATTTATGTAGTCTGTCATGTCACATAAAATTCGGATACATCTTATCGCATCTAGAAAAAAATAATTGTATTCAATTATTATTTTATTTAATGAGGCTCTTTAACAACCAAAATTATTGGCGTCGCAATTGATATCTGGGCGTGAAAGTGTTGGACTTTTTTTTCAGAGACCACTTTAATCAGACTTGATTTTCTTTTACACGTCATTAGTCAACGACGTAGAACCTACAGTTCGAGTTCCTTTACTATGGTTGTATTCAGGTTCTGTGTTTTTCTATTACTGTGTGTGTGGTATTTTTAAATCTAATTCAGTCATTGACTACGTTATTACTGAACACCTAAAGGAGATTTGATGTAGGATAGAGAATAGGGATAGATCATTTACAGACATTGTCGTCAGATGGCAGAATTATGTTGTGTTTTAGTTGAAAAGAATATATGAAACTATCATATTTTGTACTCGCATAGTAGATACTATGCTGTAAAACATCGTAACTGACAAATTCTTGAAAAATGAGTTGTAGCATATAAACTGTGATATTGACCTCTTGAAGCATTTGGTGCATGTAGTTTTTACATCTGTCAATAGATAGCATATGTATTGTCACAGTAAATAAAACTACATGCACAAAATATTTCAGGGAGGTCCCATATCACAGTTTATATGCTACAACTCAATTTTCAAGAATTTGTCAGTTACCATGTTTTACAGCCGAGCACTTCATTAGGTTTTAAAATGAATATTGGACGAAATGTTACAAGAAGAAGGATTAGTGTTTTTCAAATCCTTTGAAACTTGTGAGCAATTTTTATTTCATTTTTTATGTTGTACTACATACTCCTTTTCACAAAAGTTGTGGAAGAATTTTAATTATCCTCGAAATCGAATATTATTAATAGTTTTGTTTCTCGAAATTTATTAAGGATCTACTTGATCAAGGCATGAATATTTTATAATTCAGAACGCATTAATTTAGTATTACAAAGTACATAAATTATTATTTATATCATGAATAACAATATTTCCTATAGAGCATGTCTTTGATGCACAAGGGAGACGAGTTGCTTCACGTGAACATCCACCAGGCCTTGCGAGTTGCTCTGCAGGAAGAATGGGCGTTATTGCCTCAAAATGAGATTGATGGCATTATTCGCAGCATGCCATGTCGTTGTGAAGCCTGTATTGCTGCCAGACGTGGTCACACCCAATACTGAACACACTAACCTGTTTTCTGGATGTGTTTGATATTCACTAATTTTGAAAAAAAAGGACATTTTGTTTTACTGGTATGTAGGAATGTTGCAGTTGTTTACTTTCTTTATTATTCTGGTTGTTTATACTTTCTTATCACTTGTTTATACTATTTTCTGGCAAAATAAACCCACAAAGATGAAATTTCAGTTTGTTGCTTTAATGTTGGACACTAGTGTATATATACAGAGTGTAAATGCATTATACCGCACAAATTTAACTGCTTTCAGAGGGGTATTATACAAGTAATTTGAGATAGGGAACCAATGGTCTACGAGGGAAAATGGGCGAGTAATAGGGAATCAAATTAATCGAAAATTAATACAGATAAATGACAGGAGAGCAAAGTAGGAGAGAAAATTATACTAGAATAACTTCAGACCTTTGTATTAATTCCGAGATTCTGATTTCTAATAATTCATCAACAACGTTTATGAAATATTGGATTATGAAATTCCTTAAAATGTCGAACTTAGTAGATGATTGCACGCCACTGCACTGGTTACAGCAAAATCGGTACAATGTGAAACACGCAATATTTGTGTAGTTAACGTGTGGCTTAATGGTTAACGCGATGGGTTTGTGATTCGAAAATTGATGGTTCAAATCACGGCAGGCCACTTTTTCACCCCTGCGTGTGTACTGTGATATATTGACACTGAAATTTATTCAGTATAAGCATGCGCAAAATACCTATTCCCGTATTGGTTATAATATTAACATCTGATTAAAAGTTGCTTCGGCATCAGTCGCATTACATGAAAACATCATGAAACATCTTTACAGTTATGCTGAACTTGCCGAAATGCATCTGTTTTGTGGTACAGCACAAGGCAATGGTGCAAGGGCTGCTGCCACGTATGCAGAGCGGTATCCGAATAGACGCCATCCTCACCGAACTACCTTCGGATCTGTTGATAGGCGTTTGCGGGAGCTTGGAACGTTCAAGATAAACAGAGAATACGCCGGTGAAAGACGTATGCGCCGCACTGCAGAGTTCGAAGAAAAAGTTATTCATAGCGTGGAAGATGATCCTTATACTAGTACTCGTGCTATCGCATGTGTAATGGCCACGAACCATCAAACCATATGGAAAGTCCTGCACGAAAAGCCAGCTCTATCCCTTTCATCTGAAAAAAGTACAAGCCTTACAGCCAGTGGACTTCGCTCAACGGGTCCAATTTTGTAATTGGACTTTGCTTCAGTCACCGCTCTTCTTTCCTCGGTGTTATTCATTGATGAGGCAATACTAAATACGGATAGGCGGTTTTGAACTCATGGAACAGTCATATGTGGGATTATGTAAACCCTCATGCCATCTTTGAGACGGGCCACGAGCAGAGATTTTCGTGAACGTATGAGTAGGCGTAATTTCTGACCACATCATTGGCCCCTACCTTCTTCACCAGAGATTAAATGGTGTCATTTATAAGACTTTTCAGAGCACGTACTACCTAGATTAGGCTCCTGTCCATTTCTGTCGGAATGTGCAAAATCATTTGGATGAAGTGTATCCTGTAGTTCAAGTGTAGTGTGGCTATCTCGCTTTCTAGATCTCTGTCCACTTGGTTATTTTTGTGGGGTATGTGACCCCTGTTGATACAGATGAACTGTTAGTCGCACGCATAATCGCAGCATGTGATGTGATCCGCGAGACACCTAGTATCTTAAACGGGGTACGAGAATCCTTTAGTCGCCGATGTCGTCTGTGTTGTGAGAATGGAGGTGGCCAATTTGAACAATTTATCTAATAAGTCTGCAGTTGCTTTACTTTTTTTTCTGGTTTACTCAAATGTAAAGTAAAGTAAAGTGATCCCACGACAGGCCTCAGGAGGCCCTTGGGGGTGTAGGAGGTTAAGCCTCCCACTTATTCTAGACATTTTATGTCAGCCGGGTTGTCAGTTCTGCGTGACCGGTCGCATTTACCCCAGAACAAGCGTCTGGTACTCATTTCCGTTAGAGGCTGAGTCGACCTCAGGACCATAGTGCCGCCAGAGGGTTTGGGTCAATTTAAAAATCCTGACCCCGAGACTCGAACCCTCGACCTTCCGGTTTGTAGCGCAGTGCCTTAACCACTACGCTACGGCGCGTCCCCTTTACTCAAATGTATTGTTTCTTATTCCCTAATTACATTATATATGTACCTCTTCATATTATTACTCTTGCGATCGCTGCACTATCATTTATTTAAGTACGTAGGTACCGTACAGTACAATTGCACATTTTATTTACGAAACCTATTGTACTCTAAAGTATGTGCATTATTACTACAACCTTTCAAACAACTGTCTGTACAATACGTACGTAGATAGTTTTGTAACTGATGTACTGTGCCGACATTCCAATATCGTATTCTGTAAAATAATGGACAAACAATTAAACCAGAAGTAAATATACGTACGCAACTAATTTACAGGACATGCATAATAAAGGAAGATAGGGAGAAAAAAGTATACACATACTGTACGTAGTTTCGAACGTGATGCATCAATCTTACATTTGCGTCGGTAATAAGACTGATATAACCACTGAGCTAAAGGCGCATACTTGTTGCAAGTTACAGTCTCTGTATCATATTACTTCCATTTTAATTTGAAATAATCAGTAGCGTGCCAACCATTTTACAAATTGAATCATAACTTGGACATTTTTATTCGTAGACCATTAGTTCATTATCTCAAATTGCTTATATAATACCCCCCTATACGTAGTTAAATTTGTTCGGTATAATTCATTTACACCATGTATATAGCGGTATATATATATATATATATATATATATATATATATATATATGTACAAAGTTTGCAAAAACACACCGACAACGGAGGTGAGGTAGTATATTGATATATGTTGATCATTTTTAACAAGGTACTAATGTCCTGAAATGATGTGTTTCACGCTATGACTAGTTAATTATGTCTCAAGACCAGTGTTAGTTCAAAGGATTTGAAGACTCGTTACTTGACAACCACTGACAGGTACGGAACTCTGATACGTGGCTTCGCAATAGAATGTGGCTGCAACACGATAGAGCTCCAGTCACTTCGATGACAATGTGAGGAGACATTTGGATACCACGTATCCAGGTCGAGGGGGGACAGTCCCGTGGCCTCCGAGATCACCTGATCTTAACACTTTTAACTACTTTTTTGTGGGACGACATGAAACAGTGTATTTATCTGACTCTAGTAGAGTCGCGTATGGATCTTATAGACCGAATCCACGCTGTCTCAGAAACAATTCAAACGAGGCCAGGCGTATTTGAACGTGTGCACCAATCACTACACGGTCGATGTTCGCTCTGCAGTGAGATGGGAGGTAAATATTTTAATAACTCGATATGGATGTGACAGTATAGTCATGTATTGAGTCTCACGTTTCAATGAATTTTGTTTTACAACCAATCACAGTCATGTTTCACCTCGATATTTATCAACTTAAGTTCATCATATTAAAGATAGCTCCTCCTTTTTTAATATTCTGAACAGTTCAGAGCATTATTTTGCATTGACTGACTCTCTAAGAAATACGTTGAATATAGCAATTTATATATTAAGATTTAAGAATTGTAGAATGCATGTGGCTCCCAGATTGTATATATAGTGTACGAATGTAACCAGTTATCGCTTGCGGGATATAATAGAAACAATTGTACAATAGATTATACCACAATAAAAAGAAACCACTGTTTGCAATTTCTTAAACGTATTATTTCCCAGGTATTTATATTCCAGAAAATTCATTGACATATTTATACCATAGGTCATCAGAAATTAATCAATAGCCTATAATGTTGATTATAATATGCATATAGATGTGTTTCATTTTTTCTCCACTAGGGTGCATTCTTACAATATTGTGATCCTATTTGACAATAAATAATATGATCTGAATGCAGTGGATAACAAATGAAACATAACGAACGTTTCTCATTTGTTTTCAAACATCGCCGTTTACATTAAATATGTCAATATTTAAAATAACTATGTTTAAATAACGATTTGTGAGTAAACAGCTTAGTTTTATTCGTTAAATAGTCCTAACAAATGCCACTCTTGATTTCCAAATTCTCTAGATAAATTGGAAATCACTCGTGGCATTACTTATGAGAAATACCTAACTTGACTGGTATAAACAGATTAGCTTCCTTACAAGAAAAGTATACGAAACACAAAATGTTCACCACACTGCAAAGATGCTGCTCAACTAGCATTGACATTATGCACAATTATTGAAACATTTTGCAAAAGCTGCCAGAAATATGCGGTATACGGTTCTAAAAATGGTTTCTGAATGAAAACGTGTTCGGAAACACCTGCATTATCGCAATTCCCCCACTTGACCCTACTATTTTTGAACTATCATCACTTAAATACATTTTCTTAAATCTGAATATTCAATATACTTGTTTGATAAGTAGATATTTAACTTATAGGAACATATTGAACATCGTTACCTAAACAGTAAGTTAGGGCCTATTTTGTTTCGTTCTCCGGTTGCTATACAAAGAAACAAATTGCAGAGACGTTGTGATTGCACTATAAATAAAACAGTTTATATAATATTTAAATATAATTAATTACATTGTATTTTTTACTTTATCTGAAATATTTTCCTCTTGAGAGGTTGCCTGGAAGAAAAAGGCAGAAAAAACTGTGTAAATAAATTTACAAATTTAAATCAGATGGAAAGGAAACAAGACTATTTATAATAACTGTTTCTTAAAAATAAAAAAATGGCCAGTGAACATTTAATGACTCACACTGAAGTAATTACAGATGCCAAAGTTCTAAAAAAAAGGCATGTGCAGTATATTTAGGAACAATGACCCAAGCACTGAACTCCTAATTATAATAATTAAGTAATTATATCATTAACTTACTATAAAAATGCCCCGTTCATTTAAAACGGTTACTACATCATGTAAACAAGCTTCATTCTTGTTAGTAATCATGTAAAATGAATGGTCGTTGGTTGCTCAAAGAAAAGTGAGGCAAAAAAAAAGTCGTCCCCCACTTTTCTCCTTTTAACGAATTCCGAAGGAATTAAGCTATTTATGTTGTTCTCATTAAATTATTTTTTTACATATCTTCGCCGATCCTATCTAGTAGACATCGAAAATGACTGTAACCAAAATTTATATTATGGCGCGCTATCGAGTGGTCGTCCATTCAATAAAAACAACAGATGTTCTTGTAAAACTTTCACAATAACTTTATTTGATTCACATAATCCTTTAGTGACACTTGCATACATCTTGTTGCAATAATTAATCTTGTTTCACAGTTTATTTGTCGCACAAAATTTCCATTCACTTATGATTCCACTTGGCGCGATTTCTTCCAATGTCAGTTAACTGTATCGCTGTCACATCACATCTAACTCGCTCCCACCTTGGTTACAGTTTATATGGGCTGAGGAAGTACATCCCTCGGCAATCAATTGAGAATTTTCTAGTATGGAAGCTTCTGGCATCGAACTTTCCTGACATGGAAGGTAGAGGCGTAGAGAACCTTCCGAAATGGAAGGCCAGACGCATATCGAACTTTTTGCGCGGGTCTTTTAACTCGCGATTTTTCCATCTATCAATAATGCGACAACCCTACTCTCGTCGTTGCTCGCGCAATTTAAACTATAGTATACAATGCGTCACAATATATATATATATATATATATATATATATATATATATATATATATATATCAAGTTATGTGTGTGGCGTGTGTGCGTGTTTTAGTGTGCATGAGTGTCATTTAACGTTCAAGCGGCCGCAATTTGTGACATACGATATCAGAATAAATACGTTGTAAATGCATTTGATAACAACTTGTTGGATAGTTGGGAATGCAATTTAAGTATATGATTAATTTATTTTTAAGCATAATTTTAATTTTAAAATATCCTTGATTCATTTTATTAGCAAAGAAAAAAGTTACAGAACAATCCCTATAAATCTTTTCAAATTAAAGTATATACTGTGCTAATTACCATATGAGGGATAACTGCATTATATAAAAAAATTGCAGGAATATATAGACAGATGCCTAAAATTTATTTTGAAAATCTGGTGGCTAAAAACCATATCACATGAATTATGTAAGATAACATCACAAAATGAAATCAGAAAGGAGATTAAATATTAAATATTGTAAATGGAAATGGATCAGTCACACACTGAGAAGAAAACCAGAGGGTGTCAAAAAGAGCCCATGTGTTTCGATCTTCAAACTTATTTTACATCAAAATGGTACGTTTCCGGACATGGGTTCCTTATCAAAATTTTATCTACGAAGTTCCCTCTACAACCCCCAGAAGTTTGTAATAGGAATTATGAATCTCTCTCTCTCTCTCTCTCTCTCTCTCTCTCTCTCTCTCTCTCTCTCTCTCTCTCTCTCTCTCTCTCTCTCTCTTTCTCTCTCTCTCTCTCCCTATCTATCTATCTATCTATCTATCTATCTATCTATATATATGTGTGTGTGTTCGTTCTAACAGCTGCAATTTTTGTTTTATCAGAACCAAACTTGGCATATGGGAATAAATTTAAAAAGTAAAGTAAAGTTCGTTAACTAGCAATATGAAAACGCGCGTACAGTTGGATATCTTGGGTTAAAATCCCGGTCCTGACATTTTTTTCTGTAGTTGTATTGCATGGGAACAGTTGAACTGAGTACATTAATTCAAAAATTACGTTTGTAATTACGCTGATATGGCACGGAATAAATCCCATTATAACGTCATTAGAAGCAATCTGTTGTAATGTGAATACAAGTTCGCTACTATAGGTGTATGAAGATTTCAAATGGAGAGAAATTTGTATCTGCTCCAGAATTATCTAACACAATTAGTTAGTGCGTCCGCGCATTAAGCTGGAGATCTTGAGTTCAAATCCCAATCCAGACAAATTTTTCACATTACTTGCACTAACTCAGTTATACAGCATTTGATAAAACTGTCACAGTTTTATATGATTTTCATAAATACATATTTTATTTAATATTCGTAACAGTTGTTTCAATACACTGTATCTTCATATTTGAATGTCATAAATACAAATAAATGTTTTACAGAGTGTCTCAAATTGGTGTATCATATAAAGTACTAGCTAATACCCGGCGTACGCTGCTACGCCTAAATAAATCATAATGTGTTTTACCTTTAGTTGAATAAGAAAAGGAAAAAAAAACATAAATTTATATCATAATTATGTTTAGATGCCCCGTGCTGTTTTACCCGGCGTTGGCAGGAAATCTACTACTCCGATTTACTTGGTATAAATATGAGCTGAAAGACTAAATTCGTTATTTTGAGTTATCCGTAAAAAGAATAACCTCTGAGCGCTGCTACGCTTTCCCGGGAATCTACTTATTCCGACCTTCTTGGCACCAATGAAAGACAAAAATGGTTATTGTAAGTTATCCGTGAAAGATAAACTTACGCTGTCGCGGACTTTTTTGTAGAATTTTTTGAGATATTCAATTCTGTGTACATTAATTTTGTGTATTTGTTATGGTTTAGGCACTGTAAACCATTTAAGCGTCAAAAAAGGGACTTTTATCGTGTTTTTAAGGGTGTAGGAGTTGAGTATCACAATCTCTTATAGCTTATGTTCATCCCGGGAATCTCCTAAACATTTTACAAAAAAACCCCATCACAATCGGATCAACGGTATGGCCGCGCATAAAGTACGAACAAACAAACTAACAAACAAACATTTTTATATATTAGATTTGAAACGTTATTTCTCAGCAACGAAATGAGACAGAAATACAACACATTCATCGTTCTTCCTGTGTTTATAAATGAACTTGGCGGTGAAAGTATCATTCGATGAATATAAGTAATTACTGAGGTGTTATTGTGGAGTGGAGAATGTTGTTGTGTTGGATCTGGTACACCAACAAGGATGACAATAACAAGAATCAGTTACGTGCTTTGTCAATCCAGTATCCAAACCCGCGGTGAGACCAAACAAGCCCTCTGATTGGCTCACAGGATACTTCACTAAAACTTAAAAAATAACAATATTAATAACATTTAATATATTAAATTACAAAATAAATTAACTGTAATAATAATAAACGTAAATATAAAACATATACATCAATATCGCGAATTTAAACATGGAAGGACCGGCCACCTTCCTAGGCCAATCACCTCTCAAGTTACACTCACATAGCTACTTGACGGAAAATAGCTGCTCACCAACGCGAAAAATATTATTAAAAGAAAAACATTAAAAAATAAATAAAAAATCACAAGGAACGGAGCCGGGGACTCGCTGCTGCTGGTCATCAGCCTTCTCATATCATATCATTTACACATTACTAACTACAAGTTGCGGGGCCCTGTCTTGGAACCCGGGGTTCGCACACAGTGGGCCGAAGAAATGTTCACCACCTGCTGGTCGCAGGGCTTTTCACTCTGACTTTGACTTTGACATACGTGCTTCGTAGAATAATGACATTAGCGCACTCTTTTCCTTCGTTAAAGGAAAAGACGGTTGCGATTATGGGAATAACAATCAACCTATCAAGTTACATTACGTGAGCAAAGATTTGGTCATGTTTTTAATTTCATAATCATCTTGTGAATGACATCATTGCTGTTGAAACGCGTCAGTTCTCTAATGAGGAAAGTTTTATATATTAATATTAAATACCAAATCGTGAAAGTAAATCATACAATACATAGCTAACAATATAAAGCAGAGTAAATTTAGGAGAAAATTTTGAAATTCGAGACAAGTTTTGAAGTAGACGCCTGACGCACCATCACGGGGGCAGATGAACGAAATGGATGAAATGGTGGAATGAACACTGGATTTCTCGATAACAATCTCACGAGAACTTTACCTCAATCGTAGACTGCGATGGGCAGGACATGTGGCACGTATGGGGAATGAAAGATATTCATTGAAACCAGAAGGAAAACGCCCAGTTGGTAGACCAAGAATGAAATGGGAGAATAACATTATTCATGAATTGAGGTAAGTCGATTATACAGGTAATGATTGGAAAATATTAGCTCAGGATAGGGATGTATGGAGAGTTTGCGTCCGCGCGGCCATGAGCCTACGAGTTCGATAGAACCAGTGAGTTAATTAGATATGGAATAAACACACTTCTTTCTATCCGTAAAACATGAATGGAGAAGAAATAAAAAATCTCTAACTCAAAAATGACAGTAGAGAAATAAATAAATTAACTAGTATCAAGTGGTTAAATTTATTTCTTAAAAATTGGACATTTCACGCTCAAATTGAATGTAAAAATTCAACTGTGTATGTTTTTGCTCGTAAAATTCGAAAAGTAGTCAGTTGATTTACTAGACACAACGTTGCATTCGAATATGTGCATGTTTGTGCGGGGTGAATCATAAATATGGCTATAGGTTAATCGCGTTGTGTGATGAAAATATTACCATTACAGGAAATATGAAATTACCGTTGGAAAGGCAATTATTCAAATTACAGCAATGGAATAAACAAAACAGTGTAGAACTTGTGTCATTAGTCAAAATAGCGTTGAATATGCAACAGCAAATTACAATTGATGCATGGGCAATAACGTGTGCTAATGATCGTGAGGCCGCAAGGCGGGCAAGACGTGAGTTTTAACGTAGCATTGCAGCCGTAGACTGTGGGGAAGTGGAGAAAACGACTGCTGGAAACGGGAAGGATGCAGAAAACCAAACCTCCTGGAAGGCCTCAGATTAGCACGGATGCAGAAACAACGAAGAGAATTGTGAAGGCGTTCGATGCTAGCCCACAAAAATCAACCCGCCAAACTGCACATGAGCTTCATGTCAGTCAATCGAGTGTGTGTCGTGTTTTGAAACGTAAGAGGTACCACCAAAACAGGTGGGTGGGAAGAAGAGGCCCCATTTAATGGCCAGCCCGTTCCCCTGACCTCACAGCGTGTGACTATTGGTTGTGGGGTTATTTGAAGGAGAAGGTTTATGCCCGGAAACCTCAAGACGTCGACATGCTGAAATTAGTGATTGAGGAAGAAATTAGTGCTATTCCACTAAACATGTATCATAACGTAATGAATGACTTCCCCAAAGCGTTGCCAATTATACTTGGATGTAAACGGCGAACAGTTTGAAGAAATGAAGTGACTTGCTTAGTGTTGTTGTAAGTGATTTGTTTTCTTCCATTTTTGTAATTTGAAGGATTCCCTTTCCAATGATAACATCATATTTCCTTTAATAATAATATTTTCGTCACAAAATGCGATCAAACGTATAGCCATATTTCTGAATCACACTGTATAGTAAAATGAAAATTTGACACAGTGTTGTATTCAAATACGCACGTGTTCGAGTTAAAACGACTTCAATCTCCAACACACCTTGCGTTCGCTTCAACTATCAATAGAGCGCAAAGGCATTCTTTGCAAGTGTGCGGTTTGAATTTAGAAAATATCTCGCATAAATTCGTTCAAATCAGAAAAATGGACAAAGTGTGTACGCGCACGCCGGATATTAGCTACTTCAATGTAATTTTGTTTTATGTGTCTAAATATGAGTCTACCGCTATGGGTTAGTGGTAACGTCGTTGCACTCGGACGAAGTGACACTGGATTCGATTCTGATCGGGACAAGTTTCTTGGGTGAGGGTTCTTTCACATTTTTCCCCTAACCTCTAAGACAAATGTCAGGAAATATTAAGATCCAAATAGTTCCCGAACACCAGCTGTTCATCAAAATCATCCATATCATATTCGTCCTATTTAATACAGGGCTATTCAGAAAGAAGGAACAGACTTCAAACATTTATTTCCACCAAACTACAAAAAATAGAAACACAATTCCAACGTTCCTGGAAAGAGAAAAGTTCAAATTTCACTATTTTATGCATTCAATATGAGCACACGACAAATATCAAAACGGTGGCTCATTTCTTGCCACACATGAATCAGGTGATCTCCAGTAATCGAATGCTTAGCTTCAAAAATTCGATGTCGCAGATTTTCAAGAGTGTCACATGTAGGGGGATAAAAGCACGGTCTTTTACGTAACCTCGCAGATAAAATCACACGGGGTTAAGTTGGGTGACCTGGGAGGCCACCGATAATGAAGTTGATCTTCTGCTCCTCCTCTTCAAATCCAATGCCCTGCAGTGTAGCCATTTTATTAAAAACAATCAACATGATAAGTAACAGCGCCAATGCGGCCGTGATCGGAACTTTGAACTTTTCTTTTTCCAGGACGTTGAAATTGTGTTTCTATTTTTTCCAGTTTTGAAGAAATAAAGGTTTGAAGTCTGTTCCTTCTTTCTGAATAGCCCTGTATTAATGAATGAGTGAATAGTTTGTCTTGTTTCTAATGTTTATGTTCTCTCGAAGTTGATCTTGACATTGAGCTAATAATTCATCCAGGGAGGCCCTCCATGTCATTGCGTTTTCAAAAAAGTATGAGTGTTATCAAGTTAAAATAGTTACTGACAGGTCGTGCCAGAGTGGCGTGGGGCATGTAAAAGTACCTACAAAGGAAGAGGTTAAACCGAGGTAAAAGAGAAAGAAAGATATATACCTATCATTAAACTGAATTAGAACATTCTTAGGATTAATGTTAATTCCTTCAACATTGTGATTAGTTCCTAAAAACGAGATTAAAATAATTATTTAGGGATTTATCAAGAATATGAAGACATGGAGTTTATGTTCAGAAAATTATTGGATGAATACGATAACTAGGGTTTGAAAATAAATTTAGAAAAAAAAAACATTTTATATGGGATGTGGAGCCGAAACCCAAGATTTGATATTAGAAGATGAAAATGGGTACATTAGAGGATGTGAAGAATTTGAGTATCTGGGAGTAAAATTAGATAAAGAGGATAAACAAGAAAGTGATATTAAGAACAGAATACATAAAGGTAGAGCAATAACAGCAATGATGAATGGAGTCTTATGGAACAGATATATAACCAGGGATTTTAAGTTACAAATATATAATTCAATAATGAGAATTACTGTCACATATGGAGCTGAAGTTTGGAAATTCAACAAAAACTTACAACAAAAACTTATGTCGATGGAAATGGATTTATTGAGGAGAGCAGTAAGATGTTCAAAATTAGACAAAATAAGAAATACTGTCATAAGAGAAAACATGAATATTGGTTATTCAATGGTAGATTATGTACGGTATAAGCAATTAAATTGGTATGGGCACGTACGACGAATGCAAGAAGTTCGATTACCGAGGAAAACATTGGAATGGTGTCCACCTGGAAGAAGGAGGAGAGGAAGACCTCGAAACTCGTGGATGCAAGAAATAAGAACTGGAATGAGAGCAAGAGGACTGGAGGACATGGATTGGATGGAAAGAGACGAGTGGAGAAGAAAAATAAAACTTTAGGCACAGAAAGATGTGTAAACATTAAAATTCTGTATATAAAATAATTATTTATGGATTTAGTATTTATAAATTTCCACTCGCACGTAGTTAGACTCTTGATGTGAACAGACTCCTATCTCAAGGTTCTTCAGACTGTACTTCGCGATTTTCAAATTCTGTTGTGCATTGTATATTCTCTTTTATAATCGTTCAGCTATGCTCATGAACATGAAAGAAACAATGTATTCTAACATTAGAATAAAGAAAAAAAAAATTGTAGGAAAGTCTGGTGTGTTTTATTACACTCTTACATAATGTCAATGCCATTATCTGCGGATTATTCACATAGTACTGACTAAAAAAGATATTTTATCGATACTTGAGATCTTGAATAAAAACAATCAAATGCAAGACTTTTGGTGTTTTTTCCTTATGCGGAAATTTTTTGTTCAATATAGGCCTAGTTTTTTCAAAATTATATAAATTTAATTTAAAATGTGTATTGGCAATTAGCTAACTAACTCACTGGCTCTATCGAACTCGTAGGTTCTAAGCCGCGCGGACATAAGGTCTCCATATATCCCTATCCCGAGATCAAGTTTTCCAATCATTCCCTGTATAATCTACTTCCCTCAAATCATAGTTAATGTTATTCTCCCACCTTATTCTTGGATTACCAACTGGGGGTTTTCTTTCTGGTTTTCCTACAAGAAGATTCCATTCCCCAATCGTGCCACATGTCCTGCCCATCGCAGTTATTAAATAAATTGGATAATAATAACAATAACAATGATATATCAATATCATCATCGTAGTCCATTCACGAATTTAGGCCATTTGTTGACCTATTTTGACCTCAATAGAAACACCATCCAAAAATATTTTGAGTACAGTCCTGGTCTTCTCCCCAACACTCTTTGCGATCTATCAACGAAGTAATATGTTGTTGGAACAAGAAATATAAATTTGGAATAATAATATCAAAAATTACAAAATAATATGCTAATAATGACAATAAAATCGTAATTTATACACGATGAAGAATTTCAGTTAAAGTGACGCAATGGATTAAATGGAAATCTAACATATAAAAATCAATGTTTGTTTGTTGGTTTGTTCGTGTTCTATGCACGATTGATCCGATTTTGATGGGGATTTTTGCAAAATGTTCAGAAGATTCCCGGGATGAACGTAGTCTATAAGAGAGTTGTGATATTCAATCACTTCACCCCTAAAAATCACCCTTTATAGTGAAAAACGTGAAATAAAATCCCTGTTTTGACTCTTAAATGGCTTACGTTACCTAAACCGAAACAAATACACCAAATTAATGTACACAGAATTAAATATCTCAGAAAACTCTACAAAAAAGTCAGCGACAGCATATCTTAACCTTTTACGGATAACTCTCAATAACCATTTTTATCTTTCATTGATGACAAGAAGATCGGGATAAGCAGATTCCCGGGCAAGTATAACAGCGCACGGCTGGTGGTAAAAACACATAGGATGGATTTCTCAACCGAAGTCTAAACCACGACCGCGGTTTTCCGATTTTTTATTGTTTCCATAAAAACTGAAAATCTACGGCTGTTAATTCCTAAAACAAATGTCTGAATCATGTCTATGGTTGCATAACAATTTCTGTGAATTTTCAGTCATTTTTATAGGTGTTATGGAAACAATAAATAATCGGAAAATCCACACAATTATAATTTATTTAGGTGTAGCAGCGCACACCGGGTATTAGCTAGTACTAATATATTTATTTAGGCCTACCTGTTAAGTTAAGGCGATCAGCCTCCTCTCTTAATCTACAGGCCTAAAATATAAAATGCAATTACAATAATTAGAAATAAAAGATATGCTAATGTAAAATATGTTTAAGTAATGATTTATTTCTTATTCTAAGATTAACTGTTCTTTTAGATACTTTATGTGCCCCACATCATGCGGGCAACTTAATATACTAAGGTAATTTCATGTGTACCTTTGTTATGCCATACGTCTTCTAGATTTTCTGGCGCCGTCTATATTGGACTAACCGAAATTTAACAAAAGGAATTGTCTTAGTCACTTATAAAAAATAAATCAAGTTTTATATCATTAATAAAATTGATTCATTAATATGATCATTGGATTGCAAATAAATTTCTGAGTAATTTAAGTCCAAACTCGATATGTTCATATATATTATATCTTTATCTCGAATTATGGGCCTATATTTAAATAATTTAGATTTAATCAAATATTTAGTTTATATTTGAAACTAATTCAATTTGGAGGGAAATTCGGGTTACAGTTTAAGTAATTATTTATTACTTATTCTTAGAATAACCATTCTTTTAGATACTTTATGTGCCCCACATCACGCGGGAAACTTAATAGGCCTATACTAAGGTAATGTTGTCTTTTAATCAAAATAATTGGATTAATGAAACATAAATTAATAGTAGCCTATAAAAAGTTATTCTTATCGTAATAAAAAGTAAAACTACAAATAGATGTGTTAAGATATTTATGTTACTACCAAGCAAATTATGTTTAATATTTTATTTACCTATAAGGTCAAGACGATCGGACTTCTGTACGTATAGGATACAGAGTTAATATGATAATACATAGGCCTAAAATATAAAATGCAAAATTAATGTAAATAAATATATATATATATATGCATATTATATCAATAGACTGCTATAATGGCTAATATAAACCATTATTTGCAAGTGACATAATTTTTCATGCGTAGAGCCCTGAAAATTAGGCATTTATTGTGGGTAAAATAGGTACGTGAGTATGCAGTTAAAATTTAGAAAATTTTAGTAAAATAATAAAACAAGTATTAAAAAAGAATAAAAGTGACACTAAAATAAAGAAAATTGGTACGTACTGTATGTACGTTCAGTAGCAGGTGTGACAATTTTGAACAGAAAAAGAATTGAAGATATTAGAAAAGACTTACATATTTTTAATTTAACAAGTAGAATTGACAATATGAGAAACGACTGGTATGAACATGTTAAGAATGCCTACAGATAGAATCCCTTAGCTGTTACTAAAGTACAAACCAATACAGCATAGAAGTGTTGGTCGCCCATTTACTAGATGGGAAGATTCATTAAATCCCACTTGATGTGAAAACAGTATTTTATGAAGTAGAAGAAGAAGGTATGTAAAAAAACTCGGATTATGAGAAATAATAGCAGGTACGGGACTCGACAATCAGTTTCACTATCTGGTTAAGTAGACATGCCTAAAAATTTTCGGAAGATCAGGGGTTCAAGTCCCAGAAGGGTCAGGATTTTTAATTGGCCGAAAACTTCTAGTGGCACCGTGGCCCTGGCGTAAACTCAGTCACTAAAATGAGTATCAGATGCTTGTTCTGGGGGTAAAGGCGACCATCGTGCAGGGCTTTACAACCCGGCTGACATCTCGTGCAGATTGTTCAGAAAGGTCATCATCATCATAGTACATTCACGAATTTAGGCCATTTGTTGACCTGTTTCGGCCTCAAGAGAAACACCATCCAGAAGTCTTTTGAGTGGACGTCCTGGTCTTCTTCTTCCTGCAGGTTGATATCTTAACATTAGTTTGGGTATTCTGTGATCTTCCATTCGATGAACATGTTGTATCCATCTTGACTTATAATCAGAAATTTTGTTTTCTAAAGATTCCATGTGTAATTCTTGTAAGATGTCTTCATTTTTTTTGTGATCTAGTAGTGTGTATCCTGCAGTCCTCCGAAGATATCTCATTTCAGCAGATCTAAGTCTCTGCTGAAATGAGATATCTTCGGAGGACTGCAGGATACACACTAATCTCCTACTACCCCAAAGACTCCTAAGATCTATAGTAGGATCAGTTTACCTTTGCCTACAAATTTTAAATACGTTTGTTAAACAGGAATGAGATCGTCTATAGAGATTTATTATTATTTTTTATTGTTATTTTATTATTAAAGATTTATTATTATTATTATTATTATTATTATCATCATTAAAATTGTTATTATATATTACTACTACTATTATTAGATATTACATTTCTATTATTATTTCTATTATATTATTTTATTGTATTATTATTAATATTATTATTATTTATTATTATTTATTATTATTATTATTATTATTATTATTATTATTATTATTATTATTATTATTATTATTATTATTATTATTATTATTATTATTATTATTATTATTATTATTATTATTATCAGCAGCAATGAATGAACTAGGCCGAGGGCGCTTTTTTTTCTGCGGAGGACGTTGTCACCAGCAGGTTCACTGTCACACAAGGAAGAAACAAACTTGAACTCGTTCCAAAAATCATGACCAGATCCAGTTACAGTTCTTTTTTTTTCTATAACACGTTGTCCATACAGATGATTCTCTTTTAGGCAACATTCTCATGTCGGGAATCCTACTCTTCCCTAAGATTTGTTATGGCTATATTGGTGTTTTTTTTTTCGATTTGCCAAATATTGTTTTTTTACAATAATCATCAGTCAATTGGCAATAATTATAGTCAATAAATGTATTAAAAAATCAAATTAAACAATAAAATGAATATCATGTTCCATGTAAGGTCAACGCACGACTCATGGATCGGTCTAAGTAATAAGAACTGTGCCAAGTAAAATAAAGTTTTATTATTATTATTATTATTATTATTATTAGTAGTAGTAGTAGTAGTAGTAGTAGTAGTAGTAGTAGTAGTAGTAGTAGTATTTTATTATTATTTATTTATTTAGCAGATTTCACAACATTTTTCTGCACTCAATTAATCTACTCTCATTCTCCTCCACAACTCTCTGTCATTCCAATCTTCATCGTCCAGTCCTTTTTCCTTCATGATGCTCAATACACCATTATTATTATTATTATTATTATTATTATTATTATTGTTATTATGATTATTATTATGATTATTATTATTATTATTATTATTTAATTCAACAGGTTTTAAATGTATACAACATATTCCTGTGCTCAATATTAAGTTTCGATTCTCTTCCTCCATTCATCTCTATATCCTTCCAATCACAGTCCTGCAGTACGCTGGCCTTCATCAAATTCACAATTCCCTCTAAACATGTCTTATTAGATCTACCTCTTCTTTACCTCCCATTTGAAACCCATCTCATACTCCTATCTGGCAATCTATCTTCATTCATCTAATATTATTATACTTATTTAAATAAAAATAAAACTTAAGTTCATTAATTTGTTATCATGTCTGAAGAAGGTACAAAGTAACGAAACAGCTGTAACTAATTTATATTTTAATAAATATGAAAATCACATAAAACTTTAAGTTTTATTTTTATTTAATTAAGTAAGTTATGGATTTTCATCAAGTAAACGCCAATTCAATTGATTACTTCTTCTTCTTAATCTTCTTCTTCTTCTTATTATTATTATCATTATTATTATTATTATTATTATTATTATTATTATTATTATTATTATACAAGCAATAAAATTAATATTATGTTTCATATAGGATAAAATCACGTATTCTGGATCCGTTATTTCACACTTTCCAATATTGTTATTTTAACAGTTCCAATAATGGATCATATTATAATGTCATTATAATATTATGGATCCATCTCAAAAAAATACTCTGTCACCTGAAGTAAAAGTATCATTATTATTATTATTATTATTATTATTATTATTATTATTATTATTATTATTATTATTATAACTTACTAACTAACTCACTGGAACTATCGAACGCATAGGTTCACGGCCGCGCGGACATAAGCTTTCCATATATCCCTATCCTGAGCCAATGTGTTCGAATCATCCTCTGTATAATCTACTTCCCTCAAATCATAGTTAATGTTATTCTGTCACCTCATTTTTGGTCTACCAACTGGGCGTTTTCCCTCTGGTTTTCTTACAAGAAGCTTCCATGCACGTCTTTTATTTCCCATTCGTACCACATGTCTTGCCCATCGCAGTCTACGAGACTTAACTGTTCTCACTATATCTGGCTTCCTATAAAGACCAAGTAAATTATTATTGTTATTATTATTATTATTATTATTATTATTATTATTATTATTATTATTATTATTATTATATCGTGATACTGTTATGCGATCTCGGTGATCTAATGGTTACTATACTCGCCTCAGATTATGCTGTATGCGAGTTCAAACTCAATCGGAGTCAATATATTTTTTCATGGCGTAAAAATCCTGAAATAACATCTTTGGTAGAGAAGGAAGGATTTTGATCCGCGTCGTAGATTATGGATCATAAAAAGGACCTCAAATCTTAAATTTGTCAGAGCTTTGAGTCTCGGCTTTGAATCGCCACATTAATGACTTGGGATGTTAAAGAATAGCATTAAATAAAATTTTACGATTATTGTTACTATCACATGTCCCGCGCCGTAGCCGAGATGCCCTGGCGCAGTGCTACGGGACTTGCGCTGGTTCAAGTCCCCCCATGGGGAGTGAAATTTTCTCATGGCATTTCGGCCAGTATGGGACCTATCCCTACCTAGTATCGTGAAGCATGAGTAGCGGCAAGGTTGAGAAAACAGGCTATAACGGTTGGGGACTCAAAATGCCCTCCACATGTCACCCGTACACTAGTTGGATGACCGTCTACCTTTGTGATTAACACGTGGATGTGAGGCCAGCAGCCGGATGGTAGGCCATAGCCTTCTAGGCCTGTCGCGCCATGGAGAGGAGTTATTATCACATAACATACCTATATGTATAAGTAGATATAGAATTCCCATTACACACTTTTGGGGCTTGTACAGGGGATTTAGTAGACTATTTAACTCATGCCCCAAATGGGAGTCAATGACCAATCACGTTTCAATGATTCCTGTTTTACAACCAATCAGAGTCGTGTTTCACCAAATATTTATCAGTGTTATAATTACCATATTAAAGAAAGCTCCTCCTTACAATATTGCGTTCATTTGGCAATAAATAGTATGATCTGGTTGCAGTGATAAACAAATGAAGCAGTAGAAGCGTACCTATCGTTTCTCACTTGTTTTCAAACATCGCCGTTTACATTAAATATATAAATATTTTAAAATAACTATAGTTAAATAATGATTTGTGAGTAAACAGCTTAATTTTATTCGTTAAATAGTCCTAACAAATGCCACTCTTGATTTCCAAATTCTCTAGATAAATTCACTCCTCACTTCGTGAGTCGTGAATTTATCGATAATTTGGAAATCACTCGTGGCATTACTTATGATAATCATTTGATGAAAAATCACTATTTTCATGTCATAAAATCACAACAATTGAGATTTAAACATTGTCCGTCGCCGTGGCGTAGTCGGTAGAGTCCCTACCTTCCACTCCGGCGACCCGGGTTTGATTCCCGACGGGGTAGGGGATTTTAAATATCCGCCTTGGGTCTGGGTATGTGTCCTGCCCTTGTGTCTATTTGTGAGAATAGAAGAACTATTTAAGGACGACATGCATTCCCGGTAGGCGTGGGAGTTTAAAAGACATTATTTTTAACATTCCTGAGGAAGTCTGATTACACCGGTACACTTTTTACACGCTTTATATTAGCTTGACCTGTATCAATGTAACGGACCGGTATATATGTAACGGAATCGTTGAACACGATTTTCACCCACTTAAAAACATTGGATTGACTTGAAACTTTGTATACTTGTAAAGGACCCATGACACTACAATAATTTCATTATTGTTTTTCTAAAATCCTGGCTAGAATCATCAGAAAATCAAAAAAATTAAAACCGGTATAATAGGTTGCGGTCTTATCGACTTTTTAGTCAATCGTTGTAAGAACTCAGTTGGTAGAGCGGTGGACTGTAGTAGTATATAATTTCAGTAATTCATAGGTCGCTGGTTCAAATCCGGCCTAGAGGATTTTCTTTTGGAAGAGTATTAAGCAATTAAATTTTCATGGGATTCCGGTTTATAACAATCAGTTAAACTAAAAATTAAAATAATAAATAATAGTTTAAAGAAACTAAAACAGCATGCTTTATTAGAAACCCGAACTAAAAAATGAAAAAAATAATTTTAATTTCCAACACGCTTGGAATAAAATTAAAGTGGTCAACAAAAAATAATATCCAACACATCTAGAATAAAACTAGAGTTACCTACAAAAAAAAATAATTTTACCATCAAAAGCGTGGGTTGCTTTTTATGGTTTTTACGTCTTCTTCTTAGATACTTTACTTTTAGCAATATCTGTTTATTATCAAATATATTAATTGATATAGAGCACCACGTGCTTTTGATGGTGAAATTATTTTTTTTGTAGATAACACTAGTTTTATTCTAGATGTGTTGGAGATGATTTTTTGTTGACTACTTTAATTTTATCTCAAGAGTGTTGGAAATTAAAATTATTTTTCATTTTTTTAGTTCGGTTTTCTAATAAAGCATGTTGTTTTAGTTTTTTTAAACTATTATTTATTTTTTATTTTTTAGTTTGGATTTCTAATACAGCGTGTTGTTTTAGTTTTTAAACTATTATTTATTTATTTATTTATTATTTCTAATAAAGCGTGTTGTTTTAGTTTTTTAAACTATTATTTATTTATTTATTTGCCTTCCAATAAAATACATTTTAAACATTTGAAGAAAATTGAACAGGTAAAGGTAAGACACTATCTTGGTCATTGACCTAAGTGAAGCAGGCGATTTGTTCTTATATCACTGTAGCTCCATTTACAGACCTGTGTTCCTCTTTAAAACTATTATTTTATCATATGAAACTTTCCTCATTAGAGGATTGCCACAAGGACAAAGTGATACAGACAATTAATTTATTTTCGAAATTGATGAAATACATTTTGTGAATACATTTAAAAATTTCAAATTGTAATTCTATAAAGTATATTCTATGAAGTAGACATTTTGTAAAGATAGTTTCTCTAGAAACACCAAAACTGTGTAAAAATGAATTCTAAACCATCCTATAGAGTTATGATTTTTTATAAGTAAACTGCAAATATTGAGATAAAAGAGTGAAATTTCTTCTTCTTCTTCTTCTCCTTATTCTTCTTCTTCCACCTCCTACTTTCCTTGTGTCCCATGCTATTCTTGAATCAACTTCTTAATTGATAGTAAATCTATTTCTCTTCTTCTTGCTCTCTCACCATTCCTTTCTTGGTCTTCTCGCCGTTTCCCCCCCCCCGTTCTCCCTTCCTAGATCTGTTTATTTAATTTTTTGATCATTCATTCTATTTTCATACCATTTCAAATTTACATTTTCTGTAATTTCAGTTCCCTTAAAATATTATTTGTTTTACTTTCTCTCTTTACTCTTACTCTTGAGTTGCTGCTACAGACACTTTGAGTCTACATCGTCGTACACAACAACAACTAGTAGCAGAAGCTCATCCTCTTAATGATGGAAGTTAACTTCTGAAAGTCCTCCAGATAACATTTTAAATATTATATTTTAACACAGGACGACGGCACTTGTCAAAAGGTACATATTTTTAGTTTTTATCTTATGAGGTTATAACTGTTCACTTCAACATAATTTGATATGAATGTTATTCGTATTGATTGTATTTACTTGTCCACAAGAACTGAATATTTTAGAATACTTAATTCTGTGAATCTGATGAGTTGGGGTTTATTAATTCGGTTGGTAAAGCATGAAGTATTGTGGTTTTTGTGACGTAATCTTTCGTTAATAGAATTCTAGTCCACTTAGAGACAGCAATGTTTTTATATTTATTATGGTGAATGTTTTTTTTTCATTATCGAATATAACCTTCACATATAACCTATTATAGAATGTAATTTGAAGGCAAAAATCACGCGACATCCTATGATGGAACCAAACAAGTGATGCGAGACTAATAAAGCTAGCCCTAAGCTATTATTTACTGTAACTGAATGATGTAACGTAACCATAAAGTATTATTATGGTCCCTTCAGCTTAACTTTGGTCCCAACTGTATTAAATATGTCAAAATCACTGTAATTGTTTCACTGTAATGTAAGTTTAAAAATTGTTCACTGACAAGTAAGATGAATTTCTCTCTCTCTCTCTCTCTCTCTCTCTCTCTCTCTCTCTCTCTCTCTCTCTCTCTCTCTCTATATATATATATATATATATATATGTGTGTGTGTGTGTGTGTGTGTGTGTGTGTGTGTGTGTGTGTGTGTGTGTGTGTGTGTAAAGTAAAAGTACAGTAAAGTGATCCCACAACAGACCCGGAGGTCCTTGGGGTAGTAGCAGGTTAAGACTCCCACTTTTTCTAGACAATCGGCACTTTATGTCAGCCGGGTTGTCAGCCCTGCGTGACGGCCGCCTTTACCCCAGAACAAGCGTCCGGTACTCATTTCCGTTAGAGGCTGAGTCGACCCCAGGGCCATAGTGCCGCCAGAGGGTTTGGGTCAGTTTAAAAATCCTGACCCCAACGGGACTTGAACCCTCGACCCTCCGGCTTGTAGCTCAGTGCCTTAACCACTACGCTACGGCGTGCCCCCTATATATATATACAGTAAAACTTATTTAATCCGGAACGTGAATAATGCAGAAATCTGTCCAATGTGAACAAATGTATTGGTCCCGGCAAAATAGTAATTTTACCATGCATTTATTTCGCATAAAACGGAATCTGTCCAACGCGGAAACGGAAGAATATTTCTACACAATTCATGAAAAAAATATGTATAATACTTACTAACCATCAGCAGTTTTTTTTTTTTTACTGAAGGCAGATGCCGGCTTTTACAAATAGTGATTCAAACCAAATGAGCAAATAAATATGAAAACAAAACAAACCTAATTGTCACTGACCTTAAAGTTCGTTGTTAAAAGCTGTCGTTGTATTTCACGTGCCGATATGTACTTTGATAAATGCCTCCATCGCCACAATCGGTATATTATTGTTTCAACTTGCTCGTTGTATTTCACGTGCCGATATGTACTTTGATAAATGCCTCCATCGCCACAATCGGTATATTATTGTTTCAACTTGCTCGTTGCAATAATTTTGATTGAATAACACGCGTATCTTGTGCTTTGTTCCCAGTTTATAATGTCGAGTAAAAGGAAACAAAAATAATTACTACCGAAGATAAAAAAAATAGTGTTGCCGCTCAAAGTAAAAATAAAAATGCTTGGCCGTTTATACGCGTTGGCGAATCGTTTGCGTCTATATCATGCTGTTTCAATGTTAATGAATCAAGAAATCCGAAGACAAAATGAGGAATTATGTCGCAGAATTCACATCTGAATATGAATCTTAATTGAAAGCCCTTTTAAAAGTGGCAAAACAAGAAAGAAATTACTATGTTCTTTAAGTCCTTGCCTAAACCTGACTAATAATTAATGGAAATTGTTCAAAATCTCTCATTCATTAATTTTATCTTGATAATTTCTATTTTATTCCGTAACCTTGGAACGTATCCCCTATATACCCATACAAATCACCATTTCATATTTGCGGTTTCTGTATTCGCATCATATTTGCGGAACATATCCCCGCGAATAAGGAGCTTTTGCTGTACAGATTCTCCCTGTATAGATTCAGCCTAATTGCACACCCGTTATGAAAAACACAGGTGCCTGTCTTGCAAATAACAATTGCGCTGTAAAATCTTAAGTTAGTTAAGTTCTGAGACCGATCTTTCACGGGTAGCGTTCTGAATTTACGAGATAAAGATGGCTGAAACGTATGTATCATTCTCATTAAGCGAAAAAGTGAAAGTGATTGAAGATAAATCTCCAAACATATCCGGACCGATGATCCAAAATCAAGTTCTAGCTCTTGTTAAATCCCTAAGGAAAGAACGATTTCAAGGAATCTTCAGGTTGGCTGGACAGTTTTAAAAGACGACACAATGTAGTGTGGAATGAAATTTGCGGGGAATCAAAGAATGTGGACGAAAGTGTAGTTAGTGAGCGAAAACCGAAACTGCATACTTGAATTTCAGGATACGCGCCTAAGAGACAATTTTAACGCTGACGAAATGGGACTGTTTTTTTCTCGCGTTACCGTCGAAGTCGCTCATACATACTATACTTCACTTTTCAACGGCAGCGGAACTACAATTAATCCAATGTACATAAAAAGGACATATACGGGGTGATTCATAAATATGGCTATACGTTTGATCGCGTTGTGTGATGAAAATATTACCATTACAGGAAATATGAAATTATCGTTGGAAACACAACTATTCAAATTACAACAATGGAATAAAACAAAACAGTGTAGAACTTACGTCATTAGTCAAAATGGCGTTGAATATGCAAAGCAAATTACAATTGCTGCATGGGCAATAACGTATGCTAATGATCGTGAGGCCGCAAGACGGGCAAGACGTGAGTTTGACGTAGCATTGCAGTCGTCGACTGTGGGGAAGTGATAAAGAGAATCTTAATGTTATTGAAGGGACACGTTTAAGATGCGACAAAGTCACTGTTTGGGTTATGATCGGATGGGAAGGACTGTTAGGAATGTGAATTTTGGACGAGACTGTTAATGGTGATCGGTATAGTGATATCCTTAGACAAATTATCCTGCCGGTAATGTAAAGTGCTGAACATGAACAATGTTTATTCCAGCAGGATAGTGCGCCTCTTCACTATGCAATTGCGGTGAGGGAAATTTTGGATGATCATTTGCAAAACTGTGGGTGAGAAGAAGTGGCCCCATTGAATGGCCAGCCGGTTTCCCTGACCTCACAGCATGTGATTATTGGTTGTGGGTTATTTGAAAGAGAAGGTTTATTCCCGGAAACCTCAAGACGTGGACGTGCTGAAATTAGTGATTGAGGAAGAAATTAGAGCTATTCCTCTAAAAATATATATCATAACGCAATGAATGACTTCCCAAATCGTTGTCATTTATATTTGGATGTAAACGGCGAACAGTTTGAAGCAACAAAGAGACTTACTTAGTGTTGTTGTAAGTGATTTGTAAGATTTTGTTTTGTTCTATTGTTGTAATTTGAAGGATTCCCTTTCCAATGATAACATCATATTTCCTTTAATAATTTTTTTTTCACAAAATGCGATCAAACGTTTAGCCATATTTCTGAATCACACTGGTACTCTATAATCTAAAATTATTAATAAGTTTTAGTTATTTTATAATGCGGAATTTTGTCCAATGTGGAAGAAAAATTGGTCCCATGCGATTCTGCTTTGAGCAAGTTTTACTGTATATATATATCCGACTTATTACGAGTTTCATCATCATCATAATTTGCTGACCTGTTTCGGCCTCAATAGAAACACCATCCAGAAGTCTTTTGAGTGGACGTCGTGATCTTCTTCCTGCAGAGTGTTAATATTTGCTTTGGTATATTATGAGTTTAATCTCATATTTTATTACTTTTACTTGCCGCATGCCCCTATAGGGACATGACTTGTAAGGAGAAGTTTCCAACTCTAGATCAGATGCATATTTTTGTGATCACACAGGAAGATGAACGGCCTTCTCGGATACATGATCAGCTCGATGCTACCTACGAGAAAAACGCAAACATTTAAGACAAGATACACCATTCACTCATACATTCACAATACATATGGGGTCTCTATCATGTGGGTGGTTAAGACGAATATGACATAGGTGTTAATAATAGCCAGATAAAGATTAAATAGTCCTTAAAGTTTAATAACGTCTATCTCACAGATGAAGAAAATTCGTAGAGAAAACCACAGTCGGAAAATACGTCCTGACCGAGAATCTTTCTCGGACCCACTGCTTCCGAGACAACGAAGTTACTCCTATACCGTAACGGTTGACCGTAACATTATTTTTTAATACAAATGTTCAATAATGAACAGTTTTAGAACCCATTACATATACATACAGAGTTTAATGAAATTTAATGCTCAAATTCTAGGAACAATAGAAAAAACAAAGTATGCAGGTTTATTAAATGGGTACAGGTTGTAAATATTGGTTTCCCTCTAGGGTTAACGTCAGCACCTTGGACGCAGCGGGTTTGGGTTCGGTCTTCGGTCGGGACAAGTATCTTAGGTAAGATTTTTCTTCGTTTGTATTAGAATATAAAAAAAAAGGCCCAAACGTTACCCGACACCATCTTGTCATTTTCGCTTTATTTAGTATGGTATGAGTGAAAGTATTAAATTGGCGTTGTCTCGGAGGTGACCTCACCACTCAGCTAAACCCTTATTCAGGGAAGCCCTCCACATTCTTGTATGATCAGAAAAGGATGTACGTGATCCAGAGTTAAAAATCTTCTCTCGACAGTTCGTGTCCCTATAAGGTCCGGGATGGGTGATCAACGTAAAACTATCTAAAAAGGGAGAGCTTAAGGTAAAAATACGGATAGAAATCGTAAATTGACAACCGCATATGTGTTCGTTTAGTCCATGCATATTGTTCCATCACACTGTTCTACGTAAATAAATGATAACATACTATATGGGATTATAGCACCACCAGCGAAAAGAGATCGGTACGATGACGTAAACATAGTTGAAAGAGTTATATCCAGGAATCGATGAAAGAAAGAGGATTGGAATAGGACTGCTTAAATTGGCCTAGAAATAAATGAAAATTGGGAACAGAGAAACAATGTCATTTGCAAGAATCCATAGATAAAAAAATATATAGATTTCCTTGCGGTTATATTATAAAATCAGCTTATTATATCAACGGTTCCTAAGGAATTCCGTGCTTAGTGTATTCATATCTCGCGCCTAAGGTAAAAAATTGCAAAGGGCTTATAAATTAATATGTGTACAAATTTAGTGGCTCACGCAATTTGTGATAATCGGGTAGTGTTAGTAGTTTTTTAAATATTATTTCTTGATTTCTGAGCAGTCAAATTTACCTGGATATGTGTGCCTGATTGGAGAATGTTTGAGAATATGTATATTTTTTAATGTCCCAGGTTGTCCTTTTTTTGGACATTTCTGGTGTTCCTATCCTGGCATTGGCGTGATTGTAACCTACTTCTGAGATTGGGGCGCCTGGAAGGCGGGGTTACGTTGCCCCGATGATATGATGGATGATGATGATGATGATGGATATTGGTGCGCCAGGAGAGTCCTTCATCCTAGGCTTAATCTAAAATCAATATGGATGATGATAAATGCGATAGCCATATGATGTTCGGGGACCGTTTGGGCCTTAAAGTTTCCTGACATTTGTCTTAACAGGTGAGGAAAAACCCCGAAAAAACCTCACCCAGGAAACTTGTCCCGACCGGGGATCGAACCCGGGCCCGCTGTGTGACAAGGCAGCACGCTACCTCGAGACCATAGCAGTGGACTGTTTGAGAATATTAATAGTCATAAAAATAGCTTACATTATCAACTGTTTCTAAGGAATCCCATGTTTAGTGTATTCATATTTCGCGCCCAAGGTAAAAGATTGCAAAAGACTTATAAATTAATATGTGTAAAAGTTTAACCTTTAGAAGACTTGTGGGACATATTTATCCATAATATGTAAAGCCTTAAAGGACTTAGTGGACTTATTTGTCCATTGATAACATTATTTCTTTGTAAAAGTATAAAAATTCAGAAAATGTTGCAAGGAAGTTATTTGTTGCTCTAACCTATTGTTTTAGATCAAGTATTCATAAAATAATAAAACATGTTGTATCTTTTCCACCCCTAATTTTGTATTTAAATTATAATGAGTTAACATGGTAAATATCTTGTTAGTATTTATTTTTAAAAAATATCTGATATGCTACTTACATTATTTTGACTATTTAACTCATGCCCCAAATGGGAGTCAATGACCAATCACGTTTCAATGATTTCTGTATTACAACCAATCAGAGACGTGTTTCACGAAATAATTATCAACGTTAGGATTATCATATATTAAGCAAAGCTCCTCCTTTTAATATTCTGAACAGGTCTGACCGTTATTTTGCAGTGACTGAGCCTATAACAAATACGGCTACCAGATTGTATATAATAGTGCTTACATGTCAACATTGTAGCAATTGATTATACCACCAAAAAAAGAAACCACTGTTTGCACTTTCTTAAATGTATACGACATCAAAAATGAATTAATATACAGATTGATGTGTTTCATTTTTCTCCACTAGAGAGCATTCTTACAATATTGCGTTTCCTTTGGCAATAAATAGTATGATCTGGTTGCAGTGATAAACAAAAGAAGGCAGTAGTTAGAAGAAGCGTAGGCTACCGATGTTTTCTCAATGAGTTTTCAAACATCACGTTTTAACTTAAATATAAAAATATTTTTAAAATAAACTGTAGTTAAATATTGATTTGTGAGTAAAACAGCTTTATTTTATTCGTTAACTAGTCCTAACAAATGACACTCTTGGATTTCCAAAAGGAGAAGAGAGCAAAAGGAAAGACTTTGCTCACTTCGTGAGTCGTGAATTTATCGATAATTTGGGAAATCACTCGTGGCATTACTTATGATAATCCAGGTCACTCGGTTTAGAACTGTCTTTTTGTATGATAGTCCTTGAAGCACCCCGATATACACAACCCAACGTTAATCTTTTCAATCCTGTTTGCATATTATGTTACACGCTAATTCACTACACATATCATAGGCGTCAGAGTCACTATCAGCGTATAATTCTTTCACAATTTCTTCTTCCGTAACTAATATACGTGAAGCCATTTTTTATATTTTAAAAAACGAACCACAGTCTACAGTTACTAATTCAAGACTGAATACTAGTGTGGTTAGTACAAACTTGCTAAGGGTTTGACTGCCACAGAAAAAAAAAATTGCTGATAACTCTGTCGTCAACAAGACTGGGTACCCGTGTTTATGGTTTGAAAGCAGATTTTTCAAGGCACACGTGTTCACACTATGTCATAAAATTCCCCTTGCAACAGTACAGTCACCTTCAAATCATAAACTGAACCCGTTTTAAAGTCAAACCAAAAAATATAGACCTCGCAAAATAAATTTTAACTTTTAATAAATAAAATTCTCTATTGTATGTAAAAATAAAACATTTAATTCAATAATACACTCCTTTATGAATTAAATAAAAGTTATTTTATACTTATATCTCTTATAGTTTATCGTAAAAAAATTTTTTGTTAGTATGCGCGCTCTACCATCCATTCAATATCACGGACTGGGATTTAAATTCCGTCCAGCAGTTCATGCGGTATTTTTAAATACCCCGGAATATAAAGGTTAAAGGCTCACGCAATTTGTGATAATCAGGTAGTGTTAGTAGTTTTTTATATTATTTCTTGGTTTCTGGGCAGTCCAAATTACCTAGATATGTGCCTGATTTGAGAGTGTTTGAGAATATTTATAGGCATAAATATAGCATGAACGGTTTTAATATTAAATCTTGTTTTCTAACAGAAGAGGGATTTCAATTTTGTTTCAGATGGTTAGCAGTGACGCAGTTCGAAGCCACTTACGCTCGTAAGGCTTTTCCATGTTTTGATGAACCAGCATTGAAGGCTAGATTTCAAGTGAACATAGCAAGAACTCTGGACTATCATTCAGTGAGCAACATGCCACTGGAAAAAACCTCCGATCCAGAGTAAGTATATTAGCTTTGCTAAAACAAAACAGTAAGTCACCTCAAAGTCAAACTAAATAAATAATAGTTTTAAAAAACTAAAACAACACGCTTTATTAGAAAACCGAACTAAAAAAAATGAAAGATAATTTTAATTTCCAACACGCTTGGGATAAAATTAAAGTGGCCAACAAAAAAAAATCATCTCCAACACATATAGAATAAAACTAGAGGTATGAACAAAAAGAAAATAATTTTATCATCAAAAGCGTGGGGTGCTCTATATCAATTAATATATTTGATGATAAACAGATATTGGTAAAAGTAAAGTCTGTAAGAAGAAAATGTAAAAATCATAAAAAGCACCTTACGCTTTAGATGGTAAAATTATTTTCTTTTTGTTGATAACTCTAGTTTTATTCTATATATGTTGGAGAAGATTTTTTGTTGACCACTCTAATTTTATCCCAAGCGTGTTGGAAAATATTTTTTTATTTATTTTGTTCGGTTTTGTAATAAAGCTTGTTGTTTTAGTTTTTTAAAACTATTATTTATTTTTTAGTTTTAATATTTTACAAAATAAGGTAAAAATGTAAATATCTTTAAATTCGATACTATTGTAGTACGCGCTAAAACTAATACTCTTCTAAAAAAATCCTCCCAGCCGGATTTGAACCAGCGACCTATGGGTTACTGAAATTATATACCGCTAGAGTTCACCGCTCTACCAACTGAGCTCTTCCAACGATTGACTAAAAAGTCGACAAGTCCGGAACCTATTATACCAGTTTTCATTTTTTTTTCTGATGATTCTGGGAAGGATTTTAGAAAATAAATATGTCATTATTGTATTGTCATGGGTCTTTTATAATTATACAAAGTTTCAAGTCGTTTCTATGTTTCTAAGTGGGTGAAAATCGTGTTCAAAAATTCCGTTACATAAATACAAAGATACTTTTGTTGATTTTCGGAAGATTCTGGCCAGGATTTTAGAAAATAAATATGAAATTATTGTATTGTCACGGGCCCTTTACATGTATACAAAGTGTCAAGTCGATCCAATTATTTTAAGTGGGTGAATATTGCGTTGAAAAATTACGTTACATAGATAGATAGATAGATAGATAGATAGATAGATAGATAGATAGATAGATAGATAGATAGATAGATAGATAGATAGATAGATAGATAGATAGATAGATAGATAGATAGATAGATAGATAGATAGATAGATAGATAGATAGATAGATAGATAGATAGATAGATAGATAGATAGATAGATAGATAGATAGATAGATAGATAGATAGATAGATACAGGTCAAGCTAAAATAGAGCGTGTAAAAAGTGAACTGCCCTGCGACCCGCGTGAAGTGGGCTCCGAGTTCCAAGAAGGAGTCAATTTACCCCGGATAATTTGTATCGTTAACGAAATTTAGCTATCTACTATACAGGGTGTTCCGAAACTATTCGTTCAAATTAAAACAGGAGGTTGAAAACATAAAAACTAATATATTTATACAAGATACATGTGATGTCTGAAGTCCATTTGTAATGTTAGGGACGATTTACACGGAACATAGTTTGACATATTAATTACAGCAGTAGCATCACAGGAATTGTTCGAATGCACGACCATTGGCCTGTATACACGCAGTACATCATTGATTGTCGTGTTCGTTCGAAGATACCTGGTATGTTCGCAATGGTTCCAGCAGCGACGGTAATTCTAGCGACGAGGTATTCTTCTGTTTCCACAGCGGTTTCGTACACCAGCTGCTTCATATGCTCCCAGAGCAAGAAATCCAGACACGTGAGGTCAGGTGGCCTGGGTGGCCAGGCCACAGGACCACCTTGGCCGATACAACGACTTATGTCAGCACAAATATGAAATATATTTGTTATTGATGTTCTGTACCTTACTTACTTACTCTTACTCACTGGTACTATCGAACCCGTAGGTTCATGGCCGCGCGGACATAAGCTCTCCATACATCCCTATCCTGAGCTGTTTTCCAATCATTCCCTGCATAATATACTTCCCTCAAATCATAGTTAATGTTGTTCTCCCATCTCATTCTTGGTCTACCAACTGGGCGTTTTCCTTCTGGCTTTCTTACAAGAAGTTTCCATGCACGTCTTTCATTCCTCATACGCGCAACATGTCCTGCCCATCGCAGTCTACGAGACTTAACTGTTCTTATTATATCTGGCTTCTTATAAAGACCATGTAGTTCATTGTTATGTAGTCTTCTCCATTCACCTGTCTGTTCATCTCTCTTTGGTCCAAAAATTTTCCTAAGAACTTTATTCTCAAATACTCGTAATCTCCTTTCCTCCCTTAAAGTAAGAGTCCATGTTTCGCACCCATGTAATATAACTGGTAGAATAATAGTTTTATATATTTTCAGCTTAACATTTTTTGAAAGGAGTTGGGACATCAAAAGTCTCTGTAATGCATAATAGCATGCACCTCCTGTAATAATTTGAACGAATAGTTTCAGAACTCCCTGTATAAGTATAAAATAGCATGTGATATGTGGCAGCAAATACGAGCTAAGTTCCATTATTTTTTTAAGTTTCGAAAATGTTTTTCGCTATATATTCTGATGAGCAGCTGTTTTTTCTCAAGTTGCTGCTTGAAGTTAACTTGTGTGTGTGCGTGTGTGTCGGTGATGGATGGTAACCTATCCATCAGCCGATGAATTTAACAAATTTGTGTATTTGATTTATTTTTACTTGTATGTTAATGTTAATATTGTGTGTTTATTATCTGTTTTTAATGTTTTATGTTTAATTTGGAACGTTGATTGTCTTTTGTGTGTTTGCATCCGGCGGTCAATCAGACCGCAGCGCGGGATAAGTAACCTCTCTCAACTGAAATGTTTACTAGGTAATCTATGCTACAGACATAAGCGCCCTAACCATATTTTCGGATTGAATTCTCACTTCTTATTATTTTTTTGATAGCATAGCACATAGCAATATAATTATTTGTGAATCTTGGTCTGTTCATTACAAAATTTGTAGACCTTTATTTCAATTTGTATGGTTAACTTTGCATTAGATCTGTCTGGCTGTTCATTGTAAATACTTTGAGTAATTATTACACCAAAGAGGTTACTAGCCTCTTGTGGAGTTAATGGTGACGGAAATGCTGTCTTATGGCTTAAACCATTTAGCCATCATGTAAATTAGCCCTACATGAAGGGATGCTCTTTGCGCTCTGTCTTTGACCGTTGGAGTCTTCACCCTTGTTACCCCGGGCATGGGCCCTCCATATTTATAACCCTCGGAAAGAGGGTGTCCCAGAATTTTTAAGCCCCTAGGAACTGGGCTCCTTGTTGGTCCATGGGTCCTTATTATCGAAGCTATTCGGACCATAACTGGTGGGATCCCCCATCCGCCACCCGGGGGATGCGCCCGATAAGGGTATCAAAATTTCAATTGATATGTGGCACCATTCATAGAACACTAAAACATAAAACAAGGAAGGATACACGATTGAAAAGATTGAAGTTCTACAAAACAATGGCGGCACCGGTACTTTTATACGGTAGTGAGTCCTGGGTAAGAAATAATAGGAGTTCGAATAGAATACAAAGTGCAGAAATGACTTTTCTAAGAAGGGCCAAAGGATGCACAAAATTGGACTACATAAGAAATGAAGAAATAAGAAGTGAATTAGAAATATGTTCAATAAATAATATAATTGAACAACACACGTCAGCTGGGAAGAGCAAGTTCAGAGAATGGAAGAAACAAGATAGCATATAATTATAAATCAAAGGGATTAAGGGATGTAGGAAGACTTGGGAAGAGATGGAAGGAATCATTGTGAATTCGGAACAGGCGAATCGCCTAAACCTTGAAGTGAAGAAGATGATGATCATGATGAACGTTGCATTAATAAATAAGTAAATTGATCGCATTATGGAACATGGTCCTATTATACCCTTCGGGTTCAAATCTTTGTAGACAGTTGACACGAAATATCAGCCGAGTTGTCAGCCCTGTTTCATGTGAGAGTCGCCTTTATTCCCAGAAATTCTATCTTGTATTTATTTCCGTTAGAAAACGAGTCGAGGCATCGTGCAACCATACATTTTATTTCAGTTTTAAAATTCGGACTCAAACGGAAATCAATCCCGCGATCTTGTAGCGTATTACTTTAATAACGTACGCTACGGCGAGTCCCATTAATAAATCATAATTTAAAAAAAAATACTTCGTTACTGTAGGTGGTATTGGTAAAGCTTCATTTAAGACTTTCTTCCAGCAAGCCCCCTCCTGTATTTCTCTTTTGTAACAATTAATTTGCATTAATTTCTTAGATTTTTAAATAGCTTTCTGTTTTTAGTTTTGGTCTTTCTTCAGGTGTCGATATATGAAATCACTCATTATTTACTTTTACTCGTTCTTCGTTGTTCCGACCTAGTATGTCAAGCACGCAATTCTTCTTGACTTAATTTATTTTTACATCACTATTCTTTATTATTACTATTATCCAATACACTATTTATTCATCCAGATCACATACGACGTAACCACATCGAAAACAATAACACAAACCAACGAAGTACTACAGGGGGATCCACTGAGCCCCTGCTGTTCAATATCACCACACACGATGTCGTACAAATGATAAGAACACAAAGTCGAGGCTAGCATATGAACTCGCCATGGAACCCTTCTTCACAGAAGAACTGCGTATGAGGCTACCATCCACAGACAGCTCAAATAAACTACTTCAGGAAACGGAGAAGAAGAGACAAGAGATATGGCTGGACTTTTATACAACAGAAGCCATGACAAGCATCCTGGACCAACACCAATCAAGAACTCCGACACCTGGTGAACTCAATAGCAGTGCATGGATACCACCTCAAGATATGCAAGACCAAGTGTTGCCACGATCCCGGGAACAACTGTGTGTGTGAACTGTGCGAGAAACCATGCGACCTTTATCATGTAACCACCTGCAAAAAACGAGGGATATCCCTCGTAGAATTCTGCAAATAACAAAATCAAATTAATGACAAAACTTGTGTAGCATTGTCTGCACAACTTGTGCGCATTTATTATATTATTAATACACTATTTATTTGTTCTAATATCCCTGATGTTTTAGTATGTCAAATTTTCCCCTCATAGAGCTTTCCACTGAAAATGTTAATTTTGTTTTCATATATTATTTCTGAAAATACGTTTCACGATTTTGTTAAAATATTAAACAATGTTAATTTTTAACTACTTTCGAGAATTTTTATTTTAAATAGATATTATTTGCATACATCCATAAAGATAATGAAATCTCTGTTAAACAAGATGGCAAATTATCTTCTTGGGAAAAGATCAACACTGGAGTAAGACAGTTATCTGGACTTTCACCGGTGCTTTTCATTACACACATATATATATATATATATATATATATATATATATATATATATAGAATAATAAACACAACGGGGATATATACCCATCAACAGGAACCTCAAACTCGATGTTATTCTTTTTGCAGACGATTTAGCTCTTCTGGCACTTTCCGAAAATGATTTGCAACGATCAATTTATAATTTACAACAAAAAAATAGGTGCCAAATTTAATATGTAAATATCAATTAACAAAACTAAAATTATGGCATTTCATGGGAAGGATCCCATACAAAGTAAAATCTGTCTCCAGAATAAAATTTTAGAGAGATCTAATCGATTTAAATATCTTGAATATTATCTCTCTATCTGGGATGAAAAGAATATCCCTGAAAAAATTACTAGTTATAATAAAAGTTTGGGAATTATTAATCAAGTTATGAAACCATCCCCTGTACAAAAAACACCAGATTACGTTTATATAACACTTTGGCTAGACCAGTGTTGACCTATGGTAGTGAAGCATGGACACTAAAAAGACAACATGAAAGCAGAATAAATTAGATTCATGCGCAGAACAACGGGTTACACCAGATGGGATCGGAAAAGGAACACCGATATCTTAAAAGAATTGAAGACTACGCCAATTTTTGAATATATTAAACAGTAACTAAATTGGAAACACCATCTTGAAAGAATGAGTTCAAATCGGATCCCCAAAGCTGTTTATAATTATATACCAAGAGGACGAAGATCACTGGGCCGTCCTATGAAACGCTGGAGGGAAAATGTTCTATAGGATTGTAACAGGCCTTGGCCTAATACTTGGAAGGAAGAAGAAGAGAAGACTACTTTCATACAAGACAGAATTTATGTTATTTTGCCTTTAATTCCATCTTCTAATACCGTTATACCATCTCGTAAAATAATTTATTTGTTCTTTATAATACGTTGCGTTGTCGACGTTACAGGAAAATATTTGTGTACGGGATATAAAATATCGCCCCTGTTGTGTTACTGTTAGAATGACCGAGTTGCATGTATTTGGTTGGTAACAGCTATCTAAAATTTCACACCGCGCCTCTGACGAACTCTTTGAACGTTTCTAAATGGAAGGTGTAAAAATGTTCCTTTTCGTGAAAACTATGTTTAATTAAATTTCTAACAGACTCTGAAAAACACAGATCTATAAAATAAAATGATTCGCAAATATTCGTTTCCTCTATCATTCTTCTAAAATTGTAAATTATTATATATATATATATATATATATATATATATATATATATGTGTGTGTGTGTGTGTGTGTGTGTGTGTGTGCGTGCAGCGTTAAGTCCACAAACGTGTATGTGCTTTAAATACATGATGATTTGAATGCGAGTATAAGAGCGCAACACATTAGTGTTTGTTTTAAGGAAGAGTTCATTCGTGTAAACAGATTATATCTATATTATAATTATGACCAGTTTTTTCGCCAGTTCCAGATAACTATTACTTTTGCAAGGAAAGAAACAGGTTTCAGACTCGTCTTGAAAGTTTCCGTAGGCCTACCTCACTAACTAATGGCTACTTTAAAAAAAAATCTGTAATTGAAAATATACGATGACCCTGGACACCCTTACATGTTATGAAGAACGATCATGCGTTACTTTTGCGTGTTTACAAGATTGTGGTTCCAAACCAGTGGTCCGCGACAACCTAATTTTTTTTAGACTTGGGTGCTCGGCTCTGGTCTTGGAGGTCAGCACTTCTAACCTCACCATATGGAAAAAGAAAACAAAATTGACCATAATTCCATGATATAAATTTAAAAAAAAAACATTTTTATTTATCACCAGTTAGTCACATGAAAACAGTTTATGTTCTCAGAATAAAATGAGAGAAGATTAAATTTTTTTTCTGAATAATTTCTTCTCCTAAATGAACTTTATTATATAGTTAGACGCCTGAGGAAACTGGTAATGAAATATCATATACACAACTAACAGGCTAATTTTGTGAGAAAGTAATGACTAAAACACTTGATCTCAGAGAAATGTGTTCTGAAAAATATTTAATTTCCATAATTTGATAATTTATCACTATTGTTGTATGATTATTCTTCATTGTTTTATTATTATTATTATTATTATTATTATTATTATTATTATTATTATTATTATTATTATTATTATTATTATTATTATAAACCCGCCAAAGTCTGTTCCAAGCCAGGTTGGAAAAGGATTAGGGGGAGGAGTAACAACCTCGTTAAAAACCAGGGTTTTCAGTATGCCCAGCTGATAGTACCTTGTGAGGGCCCCTTATCTAGGGTGCAGTTACTGCTGCCTTGCAGTTCGTCATTGATTTGATAAAGGTTAGAGGAAGAAAAACTTTAGGTACAGAAAGATGTGTAAACATTGAAGATCTGAATATAAATAAATAAAAACATTATATTATTATTATTATTATTATTATTATTATTATTATTATTATTATTATTATTATTATTATTATTATTATTATTATGTATTTACAGTGCAAGTATAGAAGGCAGAGTGTGGGACTCATTTGAGGAAACACCACTTATGTCAACTTACCTGGTAGCTTTTGTGGTGTCTGATTTGAAGAACTTGACGACTAAAGATGGGAAATACAGTGTGTGGATGAGAGAGGAAGTGATATCACAAGGGAAGTATGCACTGTCCATTGCTCCAAACATCATACAGGCCATGGAGCAGTACACAGGGATCCAATATGAACTACCCAAATTGGATCAAGTAGCCGTCCCAGACATGTTCTTTTGGGCCATGGAAAATTGGGGTCTTGTCACATTGTGGTAAGTTATTTGTAATGTTTAACAAAATTATAATCTTGTTCTACTAGAATTCTAATTTAACTACCAGGGGCAGCAGATCCTATATTTGCAATGATTCCCTGAACCCGCTAACAATAATAATCCATTAATATTTAAAGTAAGTGACACTATAAGGTTTATTTTAATTAATAATAGAGGCAAATTTAACACCTTACCTCATAATTATAGATTTCTCCAAGACTAGTTTTGATTAATAGAGAGTTAGAATTTTAATTACTTACTTCATAATTGTAGATTTCTTAAAGATTACAGTTTTGATATGTTACGTATCATCATTATCAGTTACTTCTAACTCTAGAAAGAATTAATAATGTTATGTAGCGTATCAAAACTATAGTCTTCAATAAATCTACAATTATGTGGTGAGTCGTTAAAATTCCAACTCTCTGTTAATTAAAATAAATCTCATAGTGTCACTTTCTTTAAATATTAAGACTAGATTTGATACTTCTTTGTACTCGTACCATCTTCAATTCTAGCTGTGAGTTAGATAGAGCTGAAAATGGTACAAAGAAATCTACAATTACGAGGTGAGGTATTAAATCTAACTCTGTTATTAATTAATAATAATCCAATTGATAAAAAATAGTGAATAGTTGTAGAATGAGTAATTTTGCCCTGCGTTATCAAGTTCCTTAAATACTCAGATAGCTTGAATCAATCATGTAATTATACTATGGAGACTTTGTGAAGACAAACTCTATAAGTGCTAAGTTGCTTTCCCTTTATGAACCTCCTGGTATCAATTTTTTTGGTTTCTAAGACATGAGAGAGCCAAGAGGAAAGATAGCACATGTCTTTTGTTGTTGGTCAAACTATGAAAAACAAATTCTGGAAAAAATTGACAAATCAATAAAAAAAAATTCTTTTCTGAGTGCATTTACGGCAATAAAAATAAGTTTGGGTTATACAGTAAAAGCTCCTTATTCGCGGGGGATATGTTCCGTAAACGTGCTGCGAATACAGAAATTGTGAATATTGAATAGTAATTTGTATGGATATATAGGGGACATGTTCCAAGGCTCCGAAATAAAATAAAAATTATCAAAATAAAATCAATTTAATGAAATATTTTAAACAATTTCTATTAGCAGAATTCCTTATTTTGTCTTCAGATTTCTTGATGAATCGTACAATTGATTCTTTAACATTGAAACAGTATGATATGTATGGAATCGACTTGCCATCGAGTAAGTGGTCAATCATTTCTATTTTTATTTTAAGTGGCAAGACTACTTTTTCCGCTTCAGAACTAATTTTTCTTTCTTTTTACTTGAAATTATAAATTAGAAACAAAAACGGAGAGACATGTGTTATTCAATCAAAATCATTGCTACGAATGACAAGTTGAAACAATAAAATACTGATCGTGGCAAGGACAGAATTTATCAAAGGACATAGTGGCACATAAAATACGGCAGCAGCCCCTTTTAACAACGAACTTTAGGCTTAGTGACAATGCGGTTTGTTTTACTTTGATATTTATTTCTCCATTTGGTTTTAATCACTCTTCGTAAAAACTGGCTTGGCACGTGCCTGCAGTAAAAAAAGTTGCCAATGCGTTAATAAAGGATACCAAATCCTTGTAATATACCGACTGGATCCGCGAATAAATAAATTTTTAGCCGCCATTATAGGAACAGTGTCGCAATTTTTAGCCCGCAAGTAATGAAAACAAGAATAATGGAACCATGGGTAAGGAGCTTTTACTGTGCCAACAATATTTATTTGTTGATACTTTAAATTGTCCAACTCTGTGGTCTCAACATAGAGTTGCTGCCTTGTAAGCAACATACTTGTGTCCAGTCTCTTATTGACATTCTGATAACGTTATACTCTTTATTATTGTGGCTAAGTGATTTTCTGTTCCACTCTGTAGCCAGATTTGATACCAAGCAGAGTTAGATATTTGTCATGTAATATCTATTACAGGGAGGGACATATCACACAGAAGGATGGAACTTCTACTGCACAGATAAAGCAGGAAACACTATTAGTTGTAGCTCATGAGTTTGCACATCTCTGGTTTGGTGACCTTGTGAGCCCCAAGTGGTGGAACTATCTCTGGCTCAATGAAGGCTTTGCTACTTACTTTGAATACAAAATCTCCTCACAGGTTAGTATGTGGCCATTTCTGGTACTCTTAAGATGACTCAGAGTTAGAGGCTGGAACTTTTTAAATTAAAAATTTAACCAATTATTAGCCAATGAGGAACTTCTAGTTAATTTATAGACATGTAGATTACATTTCCCAAGGACATTACTAATTAGTTCATTCAGTGATATGCATAAAAAAAATAAGTTAAAATATACCTTCTTAGGTAAGATCAGTTGTCCTCAACGTATAAATATGTATTCTTTATGCCTGTAGGCCTGTTAGAACATCTGTTCCATCTTCAGCAGGTCCTTCTTTGCTACAATATCTAGTATGATTGTTGATGCTGCTGGTCCTAATGTGGTGTCACGACAACACCACATTAGGACAAGCAGCATCAACCATCATACTAGATATTGTAGCGAAGAAGGACCTGCTGAAGATGGAACGGATGTTCTAAAAGGTCTACAGGCATAATACATATTTTATAAGTTGAGGATGACAGATCTTACCTAAGAAGGTATATTTTAACTTATTTTATTTTATGACACTCCACCTCAACGGTTTTAACAATGAATTTTATTAGTAGTGATATGCAGTTCATTGAAAAACTATAAGTACAACTTGAGCACTGCTTGATATAGAGGAATAACTAATTTAATAATTCTTCATGAATTAATTATGGAAATAACATTATGAGGTTTTCAATTAATAATTGGTAAAAATTAATAAAATGAGCCGCATCCCACCCCATACTTTGTGTTCTTCAAGCACAGAAACTGCAATTTTCAAGAGCCATCATATGAAGGCTGAAGATGGGTTGGATTCCTCTTGAAAATGACAAGTTTCCATACTTGAAGAACATGAAGTATGAGGTGAGATACGATGAATTTTATTTTTTATTAATCATTAAATAATTCTTATTTATAATTTTTATTGTAAAGCCATGGTTAATCATGCAATTTATTTAATATTCATTGAAATATATCTGAAACTGTTATTTAATCATCGTAAGATATTGAGAAGAGATCCTGCAAAAGACCAAGTTGAAGATGGCAGATCTCTACAAAGAATGTGTAGGAAGCCAGGAAGAACTGGAAAGATTGAAGAAGACAAGCAAACAGTGACCATCAAATAATTAAGTGCAAACTCAAAACAAGTGCAAGTGAACCAAATGAAGAATCCCAAGCAACAAGTATCTCTTGTAGACAAGGCCTATGCCCATAATGCTACACATTAGACTAAGCATTTCATTTCATATTTCTGCCTTCTGACTGTCTTAACTTGCAACTATTTGGCAGAGGCCAAATCCTCTGGACATCTATCTTGTAAACTATATGTGTATCCAGGCTCCCTACACTGCTGACGTTAGGTTACCATGACAGCCTATGTCATCATAGCTTCTAGCTAATGACAGTAGACTCAATAACCAAGCCTTTACATGCATACACCTAAGTATGATATGTAGGTTATGATTTTGCGATATGCCCTTTTCCTATATTCCAGTTCATATTTCATTATCTTTTCACACTTTCTGTGTGTGAATCTGTGTGAAAATCCAGAAAAAAGATTCTGAAAATATCTGATGAAGATAAAGAAGAATTTAACTGTAAAAGAACTAAAGAATACATAATAAAAGTGAAAAAGGAGAAGTAGAAAAATCTGCAGTAGCTCCACACATTTGGTCAGAAAAACATAATATAGATGTAAACTCAAAATTATTAAAACAGAAAACACAAACAGACTCACCATATGGGAAAAAATCTACATACATAAGAACAAGGAGAGAATAATGAATTTTGAAATTCCCGGGGAGAGAAACTATTGTTTATTAATGCAAGGTCTTTCTACCACAAAAAGAAGGAGCAGGAGTCAAGATCCAGGGCAGACAACTTATGGATCATCAGTCTGAAGATGAAGCAAATATGCTTTGAAACATGTCCTATAAGAAATAATGAAATTATGAGGTAAGATGAAGGCAGAACAAACTTATTTATTAAGTGCAACCTCATAATGTTACTTCCTAATGTATTTTCATATTAATATAGACAATTTGTTACAAGTAACATTTTCCTGAAGAACACTCTAAGGAGAGAAAAATGTATTTCTAAAAGAAAACAAATGCTTGCATTTCCAAGGAATAAAAGAATATTAATTGTCATTTTCACTTATAGAGAGATATGTTAAATTTATTTTATTTTATTCTGAAAACAATAAACTCTTATGGTAGTAGGACTGTCTTCAGTAGTAGTATTCTACATTTTAGTAGTAGTATTCTACATTTTAGACATAACAGTTGCAACTTGAGTGTAGACTTTTAGATTTTGATAGGCACTATGCCTTCTTATAATTATTGAAGTATTGTAATCAAATATACCAATAGATAGTGAAAATGACTGGTTGGAATTATTAGGACACTGGGTTTCTTCTCTAAGGACAACTAGTTGAAGTTGTACTGTATCCCAAGAATGTTTTTATTATATGATTGAGAATCAAATACATGATCCTCGATGTATCGCATACAAGAGGCAGTGTTTCCTATCTATCCTATTTTTTTTAATTTTCATTGAAAACAATTCTCATGTCTTCAAATATATTGCTTAAAAAATAATCTCCAACACATTTCGAATAAAACAAGAGTTATCTACAATAAAATAATTTTACCATCAAAAGCATGGGGTGCTTTTTATGGTTTTTACATTTTCTTCTTAGAGACTTTACTTTTACCAATATATGTTTATTATCAAATATATTAATTGATATAAAGCACCCCATGCTTTTGATGGTAAGTTTTTTTTGTAGATAACTCTAGTTTTATTCTAAATGTGTTGGTGATTATTTTTTTATTGACCACATTAATTTTATCCCAAGTGTGTTGGAAATTTAAATTATTTTTCATTTTTTAGTTCGGTTTTCTAATAAACCATGTTGTTTTAGTTTTTTAAAACTATTATTTATTTTTTAGTTTGGTTTTCTAATAAAGCATGTTTCTTAGTTTTTAAACTATTATTTATTTAGTTCAGTTTTCTAATAAAGTGTGTTGTTTTAGTTTTTTAAACTATTATTTATTTTTTAGTTTTAATATTTTACAGAATAAGATAAAAATGTAAATATCTTTAAATTTGATACTATTGTAGTATGAGCTAAAAGTAATGCTCTACTAAAAAAATCCTCCGGGCCGGATTTGAACCAGCGACCTATGGATTACTGAAATTATATACCAAGCTGAGTAAGAAGTTGATAAGTCCGCAACCTATTATACTGGTTTTTATTATTTTGATTTTCTGCTGATTCTGGCCAGGATTTTAGAAACATTTATGAAATTATTGTATTGTCATTGGTCCTTTACAAGTATACAAAGTTTCAAGTCGATCCAATGATTTTAAGTGGGTGAAAATTGTGTTGAAAGATTCCGTTACATAATTACACAGACACTTTTTTTAAATTTCTGATGATTCTGGCTAGGATTAAAAAAAAATATTGTATTGTCATTGGTCCTTTACAAATATACAAAGTTTCAAGTCGATCCAATGATTTTAAGTGGGTGAAAATTACGTTGAAAGATTCCATTACATGGATACAGGTCAAGCTAATATAAAGTGTGTAAGAAGAGAGAATTATAGTTATTTCCCTAAAATGACAAGTCAGATTTTGGCCTGAGAAGAATTAATTTTACCAAAGTTCCAAAATTATGTGAAAGAATATATAAATATCAGATCTTTTTGGCAAACATAAAAAAATAAATATATATTTCTGTAAAATAATACTGAATGACAAGATTGGTTATAACTGTAACATTTATGTAAGTGCAGATTGAACCAAAATGGGAGATAGAAAAGCAGTTTCTAGTTGACATGCACCAATCAGCTCTGTTTGAAGATTCTTACAATTCATCACACCCAATTACATACTCTGTCAGCACTCCGACAGAAATCAATAAGATCTTTGATTACATCTCTTATAATAAAGGTGAGTTTATTCTGTCATAAAATTTAGAAGTAGAGAAAGATGTAAGATTTTCCAATATTTTAGTTACCAACTATGAAATTACTATCATTTTTATTATGAAATAAATAAAATTTCGTGCATACAAATATTGTTAGAAATTGCATTTGAAGCTTCTATATATATCACAAAATTACTGGTGTATTGTTTAAAATGTTTCCTGATTCATCAGCTTCTTTCTTTTTTTTTTCTCCAAGAGCGACAGGCCTTGAAGGCCCTTGGCCTACCAGCCGGCTGCTGGCCTCACGTCCACATGTGTTAATCACAGAGGTAGACGATCATAAGCCAGTGTAGGGGTGACATGTGGTCAGCATGTCGGGTTCCCCAGCCGTTATAACTGGTCTTCTCAACCTGGATTAGCTACTTATTGTAGCTCCCCAAATGCCTCACGATGCTGGGTGGACACCGGTCCCTTACTGACCGAAATTCCATGAAAAAATTTTTTCCCACATGGGGACTCGAACCAGCGCAAGTCCTGAAGCTCTGTGCCAAGGCTTCTTGCCCTAACCACTCGGCTAAGGCGCAGGACTAATGTCTATGGATACTTTTATTAATATTTAAAGGAAGTGACACTATGAGGTTTAATTTAATTAATAAATAGAGTTAGATTTAACACCTCACCTCACACATCTAATCCATAAACTACAAATTGTTGGGAAAACAAAAAAAAAGGCATAATGTTTATTTTGATGCTGTTACCTTTATTATATCATATGCATTTTAGTCTCACGTCCTATTGGAAACATCTACAGGCAATTTGAATGCAAAATAACATGCTAATAACTAGATATTAACAATTTAATACAGAATTGAGTGGAAAAATGATTTATCTCTATAGAGTGATCTAATACATATTTAACTAAAAATGCTACAATAAGAAAAATAAGCACTACTGGTTTTATAAGTAATGTTTAAATTCCCAATAAAAAGTCTTCTTAATAAAGAAGCCGCCATTTGCAAAAATCGTAGCAACGGCTCATAGCATTTGGGGTTAGGGAATTAACTGTGTAGAAGAGAAAAATATGCATTTAGATTGGAGCCCTAGGTAGCTCACTTGGAAGGGCATTGACATAGAGAGTCAAAGGTCCCGAATTCAAACCCCAGTCTATGCATATATTTTTCTTTTAAAATAAAATAAAATACATATTGAATATTAATTCAGTTAGAAAAAAGTTCTAACTGAATCAGTTCTCAATATTTATTTTCCATTTAATGTTATTTTGTTACATTCTTTGTGTCTTTCTTATTTTCAGTCAATTCCCCTAAGATTCTGTTTAGAATTCATGGAACTGTGATGGAATGAATTTACACATGTGCAATAATTGTTTTTCTGCGCTGCTACTCATGACTTGACTAACTGTTTTTGCCATTTTGTTACAGATAGATCACTATTCACTTGAAAGCTAAATTTAAAAAATAAATAAAACAGGTCTGGAAAGGAGTAGGGATAGTTTTGCATCCACCATGCCGTGATATTCTCCAGATAGATCACACTATCCACTGAAAACTCAACTTTCGAATTTTTGTTGTTGGATCTCTTTTTTGAGGCAACTATTCAATTGTAGATTTCTCGAAGACTAGTTTCCATACATTTTTTGTATCATTTCCAGTTCTATCAGTGAACACCTCACCTCAAAATTGTAGCTTTTTTGAAGAATAGTTTTGATACTCCTTTGTACCATTTTCCGTTCTGTTAGTTAGGTGTTAAATATAACTCTATTTATTAATGAATATTGTATTCATTCCCAGACTTTTTTTGCCCCTTACAATAAACAAGTTCCACTATCTCCTACCAAAATGTTAAAATAATATATATATATATATATATATATATATATATATATTGTCCACCGCTGTGATCTCAAGGTAGTGTGTGCTGCCTTGTCACGCAGTGGGCCCGGGTTCGATCCCCGGTCGGGGCAGTTTTTCTGGGGTTTTTCCTCACCTGTAAGACAAATGTCAGGAAAACTTTAAGACCCAAACGGTCCCCAAAATCATATGGCCATCATCATCATCATTCTTAATTGTTATTATCATCATTATCATCTTTGACCGGTGTGGGAAGCAATGGGAAGCTACCACACCTACAATTCCCTAGTAAAGCTGCAAGCATAGCATGAAAATGCTATGATTGCAGTGAAGGACCTGCCTTCGGGCAGAATTACTGTGGATGGATACATATTTTGTCATAATGATAGTATGTGATAGATGGCTTTTAATTAAGATACAGTATATACAAGATCTTCAAAATTTTAGAAATGTTAACTCAAGATAATTGTTTTTGATTCCGCACAAAATAAATAATTAAAGTAATTAATTTGCAATGTTTGAAGAATTGATTATTTTTTCTTAAAAATATACTTCCTAATATTCCAAATATTACATGATCTCATTTATATATGATTATGGTATTATAAGTATGTGGCTAAATTCTTAGACACCAGAAATGAATATTAATTAAATATTTCAAAAATGTAAATTTTAATCAAGATTCAGTACCTGTTCGCATGTATTATGGTTCTTACATATTTAGTAAATTGGGGAGTGTGTAGGTAAAGTGGGTTAATTCCAAAAAGTTGATTTTGAGATAAACAGATTTGAAAGTTTTAAAAGTTACCAAAATCTGTATTTGAATATTTTGACTTCTGACCAGCCTCATGGGCTAGTGGCCAGCGTTTCTGACTACTACTCATGAGGTCCCGGGTTCGATTCCCGGCCAAACTGTAGGAATTTTACTTTAAAGGGAATTATTCCTGTGGTTGCTCATGGTCTGGAATTTAGGTCAAGAACTCTCCTGGGGCTTCATTATCATTTATCACTCATCATATCATCGAGGTAACATTAACTCCGCCTTCTTGGTGCCCCAACTTCAGAAGTGGGTTACAATTACGCCAATGCCACGGGAGAAAACCAGAAATGTCGTAAAAAGACAACTTGGTGGCATTAGACAAAATATTTTGACTTCCTGATTCCTTCTGTTCATTAACCAAAAACCAGAATATTTAGAAATATTTTATTTTTAAACCTTAAATAGAACTTTAAATGAAAGAGATACAGTACAGAATTGGAGTTAACAGATTTTATTCTCCCCCTTTCTCCAATTATGATAGGCCTATTTTGAAAATTTATTGTTGGTGAGATATCAATTAATTTATATTTGAAGAGAAAAATTATACGCTCAGACTAGGGTTTGAACCCAGGATCTTTGGCTTTCTAGGTCAATGCTCTTCCCCTGAGATACCCTGTCTGAGCATGTAATTTTTCTCTTCCAATATTTATCCATCTATGAGTTGTATGAAATGAATAATAAAAACCAATTAATTTGTTTAAAACTTCCTTTCATTTTTTTGGTTACCTAATTTGTCTTTTTTATAAAATAAATTGAACTATCCAATATAATTTGAAAGCTAGTTTAGTTTTTTTTACTGTTGCTGAGATTTTAATTAATGAGTCATAATTACTGTTTTATTTAAAAAATTAAAAAAATATTTTTTTTCTCTAAAATAATTGTGAAATACAGATAAAGGGGAGAGAAATCTTGATATTTTAGGTCTGACTTATGCAGTCTATTGAAAATGCAATTCTTGTTGTTTTGTTTAATTTGTACAACCAATCATTTCATTCTATTCTATATTTTTTATTTTATGAATTAAAATGTCTACAAATATCTGTAAAGAATAATATCAGTATAGCTGAATCTTCTGTTTTCCACTTATCAAATCTTAATAAGAATAAGGATCAATGTAAAAATTAGTATTCATTCTGGATATTTGAGCGCTTGAGAGTAAATGGCACTATTACTAACCAACCAACTACCAACGTTCAAATGTATGAATTATTCAATATACACAAAATACTTATTTCCTCTACAAATACAGGAACTATTTTAAGGAAACTAAAATTGTGTTGTAGCTGGTGCAGTTATTCGATCAATGGAACATTTCTTAACAGAAGAGACCTTGCGCAAAGGTCTTGGAAAATACCTGAAGCAATAGTGAGTACTGAAGAATCCATATTTATACTAATACATGAAGGATTCAGGGGAAAAAACCAGGTAAGTCACTTTTTTTCCTTGAAACTTAGAAAACAAACTTTTAGTTGTACAACATTCAAACTTCCTTACCTGCATTGCAAACTTTGGAGGTAAATAAACCCATCACTAAAATGTAAATTTTACTCTTTCACTTCTACGTATGTCACTAGATAAGTTTTGAGATATGCAACAATGGGCCATGATAGTTTCCATACCTATAATATATTTTCAAACAACTCTCCAGCACATTCTATACACCGTTGCATCCTCTGGAACCACTTCTGGAAGCAGCCACGCCACTCGATCTCAGACATTGCACTAAGCTCCTCCAACAGCATCTTCTGGGCTAGGAAATTGGTGTCTGCGCATGCAGTTCTTCACGTTCTGGAACAGGAAATAGTCGCACGGGGCTAGGTCCAGACTGTAGGCTCAATCAGACATTAATTTCACAGGTGTCTTTTCCAGAAACCTAATTGTTGCATTGGCTGTACGCAAAGAGGTGGAGCAGAATTCCCCGCAATCCAGTCTTTGGCCCTACCCCTGGATCTTTGAGAAGACTTTGGGAAGACAGACTTCTATATACAATTTAGCAGTAACTGTCCTCTGATCCTCTAGCACAACTGTAGCCAGATGACCACTTGTTGAGAAGAAAGTGGCCACCATTTTCTTCCCCACATTCCTAGGCCTTTTGACTTTGGTCAGAGGCTGCTCATCTGGGAAGACCCACACCTATGATTGGTGCTTTGTTTCACGGTCATACTGTTAGATCCAAGTTTCGTCACCTATCACTATGTCTGACACCCGGCGGGAGTCCCCATTGTTGAATCTCGCCAGCATTTCTCTACACAATTCCACCCTAGTTCATTTGTGCCCTTCTGACAAGTGGTGTGATACCCATTGAGAAGAAATTTTCCTCACTCATAAGTATTGGTGCAGGATGGTGGAAACACTTGGCGAACTAATCCCTAGGCCCCCCCTCGATGTCCTTATAGGTCAGTCGTGGATCTTCCTTAATCAGAGTCTCCACTGCAGAGACATTTTCCTCTGTCACTACTGTTGTTGGCCTCCCACGTCTCCCTTCATCTTTAAGGGATGTTCTCTCCCTATTAAATTCAGGAAATCAGCGGAAAACTGTTGCATGTTAAGGAGCAAGGTCCCCAAATGTTTGTGTGAGTTGATCAAGTGTTTGCGACTCATTTAAACCACACTTATAATCATATAAAATCATAGCAAGAAAATACTCCCTCTCAAGCTCCATAGGGCACGTTTGAATTCACCACGCACAACTACTTCACAAACGTGCTGCTCAGAGACAACTGAAAGGAATCGTTTCTACCTGCTATAGTTTTGACGTTCGAGAGTTGGGCTTTCAAATGGTATATTAGTTTATTGCATTCCTGTCACCATACTGCCATGTCTCAAAACTTATCTAGCGACCCTCGTAAATGATAGTGCTTTCCATGGAGAATATAATGAGACCTTAAACTCCATTTCGACATAAAAAGTTACTTACCTAGTTTTTTCCTTGTACTCTTCAAATGTGAATAATCCATTCAGTTTATAAATTGAGTTGGATAAAATGCTTTTACGTCTCACCTCATGAAGTTCTGTGTTTTCATGATACTGGTTTCAAAGGCCTTTGCAGTTTTCATCAAACCCCATTGAGGCCTTTGAAACTGGTATCATGAAAACATGGAACTTTATGATGTGATATGTAAAAACATTTTATCCAACTCAATTTATAAATTGTAAATTACCTCATAATATTACTTTGCACTGTAATTTTGATTAAATCCATTCAATACAATCAACTGTAGGAATGATTTTAAAACTATGTAATATTTTTGTTGTCTAGTTCACACAGTGTAGCAGAACCAGACAATTTGTTTCAAGTTCTCGATGAACAACAGAAGTCAGATGGAATTTTTGCTGATGATATGGATGTAAAAACTGTAATGGATTCATGGACATTGCAGACTGGATATCCTGTTATTGAAGTCACTAGGGTTAATAATGGAGGAATACAACTTACACAGGTAAACTATTATATAAATTGTATTAAAAATGATTATATCTATGTATACATCCTATAGGATGTGCATGCTTCCCCAGTAGGAATTTTTTGACCAAGCATAATTTTAGTTATGCTTATTTCCCTACATATGTTAATAAGTGACATATTGTCAACACATTGCCTCAGTGAGACATCTAGTAGGCAACTATGATATTATTTGGATGAGCAAAACCGGTTAAATTTGCTCAAAGGTATTAATTTAGGCTTGAGGTTTTTTATGAGCCCAAAAATCTTCAGACTTGGGACGCACAGCTTGAAGTTCCTCCCGGAAGACTTGTCTCTTGGATTTTTCTATCCTAAAAATTCATTGACCCTGGCTGGTTGAATTCGCAACTCTTGGGACTAGAATCAAGGAACATAACCACTAGATCAGCAAGGTAAAAAAAAAAACATCATTATCCATTACTACTCCATGGCATTATATTTCATAAAGGACCCTAAGCTCTCTTATAATGGTTTTCCAGTTTCACTACATATTCATACATACGTACATACATACATAGTGTTCTGCCCAAGAGCAAATGTTTCACTGCAAACTCAGCATTCTCCACTCTTTCCTTAACTCAGCTTTCCTTTTTGTATCTGCATACAAACCATTTATTTTAATATTGTCCATCATCTGATTTCTTTTTCTGCCTCTAACTTTCTTTCCGTTGACCATTTCTTCTAGGGCATCCATCAGCAGGCAGTTTCTTCTTAGCCAGTGGCCAATCCAATTTCTTTTCCTCTTCTTTATGAGTTCCAGCATTGTTCTTCCTTCACCCACTCTGTCTAGCACATCTTCATTTTTTTATTTTTCTGTCCATTTTATACCCACATCTCAAAAGTTTCCAATAATTTTTCCTCATTCCGTCGTAATGTCCAAGTCTCTGCACCATACAATGCTACACTCCACATAAAGCACTCCACTAGCCTCTTCCATAATTCTTTTGCCAAAGGTCCACAGAAAATGTTTCTCTTCTTGTTAAAAGCTCACTACATATAAATACTTAAAAATATACACTACCTTACTCTAGGCTACTCTATGTACACAATTACACATCATCTAAATAAAGTGGTCTGCCAAAGTGTACATAGATTGAAATAGACTACATTAATGACATTTATTCACCTGGTGTAGACCCCAAAGTAAGAAATGTGCAATGGATGGCATTGGAACACACACACATACATTCAAATAAATAATATTGCTACACTCTCAAATTGATGTGCAGATTACAATACATTTTCTATAATTTATCTCTCTTTCATCATCATCAACAACAAGGATTAAGCCCAATGGCCTGTTCCGATCTCATTATAGGTCGAATTGGTCCTTCCATCTCTTCAATGGTCTTCCCAACATACATTCTTCTTGGTATGCGCTGTTCATTCATTCGTAGTACGTGCTGAAGATAAGCATTTTTATAATATGTTATTATTTCACAGAGATTAAATATATTAAGTTCTGATGTTTTTATTATTAATTTAACATTTCTCAATGAAAGATAAATTTAATTTGAAGAGAAAAAATTTCGCCTAGACCGGGACTCGAACCCGGGACCCTTGGCTTTCCGGGCCAAGTGCTCTACCAACTGAGCTACCGAGGCGAGTTACGATCTAGACGCAAATTTTTCTCTTATATACGTTGTAATTCCATATCGACAAATGCTTTTGAAACCATTGTTTCTATCTTTGCAAATGGCGGCTTCTTAGTTAAGAAGACATTTATTGGAAATTTAACATTACTTTAAAAGCCAGTAAGGCCTCTAATTATGTTTTTATTATTAATTTAACATTTCTCAATGAAAGATAAATTAAATTTGAAGAGAAAAATTTTCGCCTAGACCGGGACTCGAACCCGGGACCCTTGGCTTTCCGGGCCAAGTGCTCTACCAACTGAGCTACCGAGGCGAGTTACGATCTAGACGCAAATTTTTCTCTTATATATATTTAATAATAAAAACATCATTAGAGGCCTTACTGGCTTTTAAAGTAATGTTAAATTTCCAATAAATGTCTTCTTAACTAAGAAGCCGCCATTTGCAAAGATAGAAACAATGGTTTCAAAAGCATTTGGCGATAGGGAATTACAACGTATATAAGAGAAAAATTTGCGTCTAGATCGTAACTCGCCTCGGTAGCTCAGTTGGTAGAGCACTTGGCCCGGAAAGCCAAGGGTCCCGGGTTCGAGTCCCGGTCTAGGCGAACATTTTTCTCTTCAAATTTAATTTATCTTTCATTGAGAAATGTTAAATTAATAATAAAAACATCATTAGAGGCCTTACTGGCTTTTAAAGTAATGTTAAATTTCCAATAAATGTCTTCTTAACTAAGAAGCCGCCATTTGCAAAGATAGAAACAATGGTTTCAAAAGCATTTGGCGATAGGGAATTACAACGTATATAAGAGAAAAATTTGCGTCTAGATCGTAACTCGCCTCGGTAGCTCAGTTGGTAGAGCACTTGGCCCGGAAAGCCAAGGGTCCCGGGTTCGAGTCCCGGTCTAGGCGAAAATTTTTCTCTTCAAATTTAATATTAAGTTCTGTTCTTATATCTTTGTTTTTCTTTTTATCGGTCCTTTGGTATCCTGCTATTGCTCTCAACATCTTCATTTCAGTAGCCTCTAATTGTTTACTATCTGCCTTTGTTAATGTCCAGGTTTCACATCCATAGATAAGAGATGGAACTGCCAATACTTTGTAAAACTTCAAAATAGTTTATTTTCTAGTCTTATTCAATAAAGTGTGTTTAATTGTGCCACATAGATAATTGAATCGTATTTTAGTGTGTTTACCTAAATTTCTGACATTGCGTAAATGACATCCCAAATAATTAAAATTCTGAACTTGGTCTATAATTACGGGTCGTAAGCAAATACATTACTCTCTACTCAAATTACTTCCAATCACTGGTGAGCTGAGATCGAATTAACGGCCGCCTTAACCGGTCATGCATGGATGTTGACGTTTTCGTAATATTGGCAACGAATTACCCAGAATTCTCAGCGATAAAACCACTTCCGTTATTTTCGTCTGCTAGAGGAATGCATTTATGCTTGCATCCCGCAAATAATACCGTATACAAACACGTCTGCGACGCGCAATATTACGCCGATTCTCCTGTTCTTCCAGTTGAATTCTTTGGTAGACTCTATCAAATTCCTCTTCTCCGCGTATACCGAAAACATGATCGAAGTCTTCAAGGTCCGACATCTTGGATAAGTTTCAAACTACATCGGTTCCCTTCGGGATTTTCACATAAGTTTATATCTTGAGCTACGATCTTAAGGTACCTTGTCAGGTAGCTTACAATTATTACCGCGTGAATAGATTTCTGAGTAAGAAAAATGTGTTTGAATAAAACTTTATCAGCAGAGAACGCCTTTTACTGTCTAATGCGTTCAAACATTCGACCCTACATCATTTATCATTTTTTTGTTCTTATTGCACATTTTCCTTTCAGAGCTAATATTTTTGCTTTAGATGTACTGTAGATATTATTAAATTGTATTTTAGAGATATATTATTTAAAGTATAAAGGAATTATTGTAAAGCATTTTCTGTTGTCATTATTACTTGTTCGTCTGCAAAAAGCATAGTTGTCAATACACTATTTATATTAATTTGTTCTTGCCATTCATTTATGACATGGTCCAAGTATAAATTAAATAATACTGGTGACAGTGGACACCCTTGTCTTATTCCCGGTTTATTTCTATGTTTTGTTTACTAACTTTATCTCTGCAGTCTATTTTAAAATTTGTTTCTATATATAAACTCTGAATGGCTCTTATAAGGTGTTGAGGAATTCCTTTCATTTCTAGTATGTTCCATAATTTATTTCTACTTACACTATCAAATGCTTTAGTATAATCAACAAAAGCTATATACGTGGGTAAATATAATTCTTTTCTTTTTCTATTAATTGGGCCATTGTAAAAACGCAACCTATTGTTGACCTACCCTTTCTAAATCCATTTTGTTCCTCAAGTAATATTGTTTCTGCTATTTTATTTATTCTATATGATAAAATTTTTGCATATATCTTATAAGCTGAATTTAATAAACTTATTCCTCTATAATTTGTACATTCTCTTCTGTTTCCTTTTTTAAATATCAGAACAGTTATTGCGTCCTTCCATTCATCCGGAACAGAACCCATTTTCCAGCAAAGGTTTATAAATTCAAGAAACTTAACAATAAATGTAATCGATGCACATTTGAATAATTCTATGTTTAGATTCTATGTTTAGATTATCTGCTCCAGGCGATTTCTTGTTTTTAAAATTTTGCATTGTTAACATTAGCTCTTCAAACTTAATACTATCCACATTTGCGTCATTTTCTCTTAAGGCTATTGTTTGTTCTTCTAAGTTTGTCCACAACGATGTATAATGTTGTTCCCATTGTGTAAGAGGTACAGGATTTAACCGTATTGTGTCCTTTTCATTTTTATTTAAATGTTTAATAACTTCATATGCTCTAACTTGGTGCCCGTGTACATCATGTTCTCTCTTTCATTACTAAAATTGGTTTGATGATATCTAGCTTGAGTAATTTTTGATACAGTAAAACTTGTTTAATCTGGAACATGAATAATGCAGAAATCTGTTCAATGTGAACATATGTATTGGTCACGGCAAAATAATAGTAATTTTATGTGTATTTAATTTGCATAAAACAGAACCTGTCCAATGCGGAAATGGAAAGATATTTCTACACAATTCATGGAAAAATTGTATAAAGCGGAAAGACAGACAGAGAGAGAGAGAGAGAGAGAGAGAGAGAGAGAGAGAGAGAGAGAGAGAGAGAGAGAGAGAAATAAATTACTTTCCACTTCATTGAATTCCCGTTAGGCCAAAAAAAAACAATAATGAATGATTCCTGCTGCCAGGTGAAGTGTAGATTCTACCTGAACCTGAAATTTTCTTTCGGCCTCACTGCAAACCCATTATGCAAAATGCAGATACCTGTCTTGCAAATAACCATTGCACAGTAGAATCTTAAATTCTTAAGTTCTGAGACCGATCTTTCACAGGTAGCGTTCTGAATTTACAGAATTAAGATGGCTGAAACGTATGTATCATTCTCATTAAACAAAAAAGTGAAAGTGATTGAAGATAAATTTCCGAATCGATGCTCCAAAGTCAAGCTCAAGCTGTTGCTAAATTCCTAGGGAATAACGATTTCAAGGCATCTTCAGGTTGGCTGGATAGTTTTAAAAGATGACACAATGTAGTGTGGAATGAAATTTGCAGGGAATCAAATGATGTGGACGAAAGTGTAGTTAGTGAGCGGAAACCGAAACTGCATATTTCAATTTCAGGATACGCGCCTAAGAGACATTTTTAACGCTTACAAAATGGAACTGTTTATTTTGCGCCTTACTGTCGAAGTCACTCATACATAATATACTTCACTTTTCAATGGCAGCAGAACTACAATTAATTTAAGATAGGTAGAAAGACATGTATGGTACTGTATAATCTAAGATTATTAATAAGTTTTAGTTTTTTATAATGCGGAATTTTGTCCAATGTGGAAAAAAAATTGTTCCATGTGATTGTGCCTTGAGCAAGTTTTACTGTATTATTTTATCTAATGGCACCAGGCTTCTTTATGATGTTTCAGGCCTTTTATCCTGCCATTAACCCACTCGCTTCAGGTTTAAATGCTCAATGCATTTCCCCAGAAACTGCATTAAGTTACCATAAATTATATTTTCTATTTTCAGACATTCAAAACTGCAAAATATAACGGTACTTGAGATCACATCAAGGGTAAGGGCCAAAACACATTCCTCTACTATTCATAAATGTTAACAAAAGATTATCCTGCCAATGGATGTACAAAATATTGCAAAATATATAACAGCAGAGTTAAATGAATGTACTTCGTCTTCTGAGTTAAAGGCCATTTAACACCCAGCATGTCTTTTGAGGCGAATGGGTTAACAGAATTGAAACCCACTTCTGAGGTTAGGGTGCTGGGAGCTTCAATTGGTTCCAATAGAGAAACAGGAGTCATTGCTCTCTTGCACTGTCTCGATGTCGCATTTATATATTTGGAGATTATATGCCCATTTTGAAGTTGAGATCTGTGAAAACTGTAGCTTTCCTATCTACTGGCAGGTCTAGCATTGATAGACAAATCAATACGCAGAGGGAGGGAGAATGTGATATAGCCACCAATATTTATTGTTGTACCTAACAGTTATCGGGGCACGCCGTAGCGTAGTGGTTAAGGCACTGCGCTACAAGCCGGAAGGTCGAGGGTTCGAGTCCCGGTGGGGTCAGGATTTTTAAACTGACCCAAACCTTCTGGCGGCACTATGGCCCTGGGGTCGACTCAGCCTCTAACTGAAATGAGTACCAGACGCTTGTTCTGGGGTAAAGGCGGCCGTCACGCAGGGCTGACAACCCGGCTGACATCAAGTGCCGATTGTCAAGAAAAAGTGGGAGCTTTAACCTCCTACTGCCCCAAGGGCCTCCTGAGGCCTGTAGTGGGATCACTTTACTTTACTTTACTTTACCTAACAGTTATCAGCTATGTTTCTTCAAAAGCACATTACTGATGTATACACTCCACAAAATAGGGTTTAAGGTGAATATTTTTACCAATGCTATATTTTATAGAAGAGGTATCTATTGGTGACTTCATAAACATTATACATGTAATTGACTTTTTAGAAATTAACACTATGATGTATTATGTACTTAAGAAAAATTGTATTGGCTACCTCACATTCTTCTTCTCATTAGACAGGTTTTGGGAGCTTCAATTGGTTCCATCCTCAGTACTTTCATGACCATTGTTATGTTGCCTTGAAGAGCTGCCTCCTGCTCTCTCTGTTGGTAGGCTGAAGAATCTCAAAATTAAGTAACATTTCTTGGGAATTTCAAAATTCATTAATTTCTCCTTTTTTATGCAGATTTCAAAAAAAACGAAATGGAGAAATTGATGAATTTTGAAATTCCTGAGGAAAGTGATTTGATTTCGAGGTTCTTCAATCTACCAATAGAGGAGCAGGAGGAACTGAATAAAGGTACTGAAAATAGTCTAATAAGAAGACGGATATGAGATGAGATGATAAAATTTTTAAAAAATAATTATAGGCTACATGTATATCATATTTTAGAACTTAGAAAAATTGCTTCTGAAGATGAGATATGCTCACCGGCTGTTAAATTTGCCCTTCAACTCACAAGATCGATTAACACTCTGCCTGTTATACATTATGCAATATTTTGTACATCCTTTGGCAAGGTAATCTTTTGTTAACATTTATGAATAGTAGAGAAATGTGTTTTAACCTTCACCCTTATTGTGATCTCAAGTACCGTTATCTTTTCTTTTTTTTGAATGTCTGAAAATAGACAATATAATTTACAGTGACTTAAATCTTGTTTCTGGGGAAATGCATTGAGCATTTAAACATGAAGCGAATGGATTACTATAAATTAATTCATATAAATGTTAGAAATAATATTTAAGTGATTGTATACATTATTTTTCAGGAAAGGTTCCTGCAGAAAGGGAAAGATAATTCATGTAATGAGAGTTTGTGGTGGGTACCAATAAGTTACACATTGAGTAAAGATATGAATTTCACAGACACTCGGCCTAGAGTGTGGTTAAAAGCAGAACCACAGATTGTGTTAAATGCTAATATCACTGATGATGAGTGGATTTTCCTGAACCTGCAGGCTACAGGTAACCACTGAGATTTATAAAAAATTCATAGAGAGTGATGCTATGAGGTAAATATCAATACAATGAAATATGAATCAAAAACTTTACACCTCACCTCATAAAATATACTTCTTTGATCTGGACATGTTTTGAAGATCATCATCTCCATCCTCAACTAAACTTTATGGTCATCAAAACATGTCCAGGTGAGAAAACCACTTATTATGAGGTTTGGTGTAAAGTTTCCAATTCATTATATTATTTTTAGGAAGTGATATTTTGAGGTTATTTTAATTATATTATTTTTAGTCTGATCATCTTACCTCAATGTTAATGTTGATTTGTTCTTGAACATGTTTCAAAACAATTCTGTTTTATCGTCAGCTTGTCCAGATTGGTTTTATTTATGTGTGACCTTGTTTGGAGGTTCTTTGGCCAACCACAGGATGAAGCTGACATCGATATCCAGGTTGTGCAACATAAATAAAACCAGTCTGGACAAGCTGACGATAAAACAGAATTGTTTTGAAACATGTTCAAGAACAAATCAACATTAATATTGAGTGGTAAGATGATCAGACTAAAAATAATATAATTCCAATTCATATTTGTACTCTATTCTGGTTACTGAGATATTTAAGTGTCATGGAATTAAGAAGTCTATAATATATTTAGAGAAAGATGTAAACCAGTGTAACAGTCATCTTTACTTTCTTTGGAAACTTCATTCTGTTAGAATGCAAGTGGTATCAAATATGTTTAATGTTTCCAAAGAAGACAAAGACAATTGTTATATTGGTTTATGTCATTTTATCTTTCTTTAAAGACTAAAAAATTTGCTTACTTTATAATATAGTTTTTGTCATTACAAATTGATAAATATAGAAAATTTCTTTTAAAAAAATTCATCTGATTCTATACATAGAGCAGAAGTATAAACAGAAAATTCTATGTATTGATAGAAAATGTCAAAGAATATTGGTAAGAGTTTTAAATATCTTTTGAAACATTTTGAATTTTATAAGCAAGCAATTACTTTTATTGCCAGTGATTAGTAGAGAAATTTTGTTTTCTTTTAATTATTGATGTTATAATTAGGGGACTGGTACCACCAAAGGGCTTAAATGGAATTTAAAGGGATTCTTCGGAAGTGTAGGTAGCATGGGAGTTACTTACGTACTTCAGTTCCGCCGAGCTAAAAATCGAGAATTATGTTCACACGTAATAAATAAATAAATCTTAAACTCTATATTATATAATGTTTCAGGGCTTCTTAGCCCCATTGTCAGTGATTACAGACTGAATTTTTTCATGTTGTTGGCCCTATGAGAAAATTTAGTCTGTAATTGCTGACGATGGGGCTAAGAAGCCCTGAAACATATGTTCCACAAAAACAACTATAACAGGTAAGAATTAACAGACAAAATGTTTTAATTATTAAACAAACCTCTTAATGTTACTTCCTATTGTATTTTAAAATAAATTTGAGCAGTATTTGATAATGCCTAGAAATGCATATTTTGGGGGAAAATGCTTATTTTAGATTTTTAATGCATATTTTACTCCTAAATGTGTTATTAAATTACAAGTTTACCTTTCAGTCTATGGACAGAACAATCAGATGATGAGGAAATAAACTTATCATTAATTGACGAAAATATAGATCCAATTTCTTTCGAAGAATTAATAACTGTCATCAATCATTGTAAAAACAAAAAAACTCCTGGCATTGATAATATTAATAATGAACTAATAAAATATGGTTCTTTTCAACTAAAACAACGTGTCTTAGATTTATTGAATATATGCTGGAAGACTGGTCATATCCCAGAAGAATGGAAGACGGGCAATATATATCCTATTTATAAAAAAGGAGATCGTCATGATTGTGAAAATTACAGAGGCATAAATATCTTGGGTACCTGTTATAAAATGTATGCAATTATATTGAAAAATCGTTTAAATGTAATTATGGAAAGTATTATTCTAGAAGCCCAGAATGGATTCAGGAAAGGCAGATCCTGTTCAGATTGCATTTTCACTACCAATCAAATAATTGAGAAACATAGAGAATATAATCTACCAACTTTTATGGCATTTATAGATCTTGAAAAGGCATTTGACAAAGTTAACAGAAATAAATTGTGGAATATAATGGAAGAGAAAGGAGTACCTCAGCACCTAATAACTTCAATAAAAAGTCTATATGTAGAAAATAAAATAACAATAGAAACTGGAGGCAAAAATAAAAACAATATAACAGCAACAATAAATAGAGGTGTAAGACAGGGATGTCCACTCTCATCCTCCCTTTTTAATATTTATATTGAAGATATCATATATAATTGGCAGATAAATTTGAACTCACATTTCAAAATAAGAAATAAGATATTAGATACCCTACTTTTTACAGACGACCAAGTTCTAATATCTAGTTCAGAAGATGGTCTACAGAAATCGCTCTTTCAGTTAAATAACATTATACAGAAATATAATTTCAAAATATCAATAAGTAAAACGAAAATCCTAGCTTTTAAGGGATCAGATACCGTAAGAGCTAAAATAATTCTGGAGGGGAAACCCATTGAACAAGTGAACCATTTTAAATTTCTGGGTTATGAAATCTCCTATTTTAAAAATGAAGATCTATTTAACAAACTTAATAAATCTAATTATATATGTGGAACAATCAAAAGGAAAGAAACAAAACTAAAATTTTATAAAGTAGTGGCAGTCCCATTACTATTGTATGGTAGTGAATTTTGGGTTTTAACTAAAAGAGAAGAGAAGATCATAGAAGCAGCTGAAATGAGATTTCTGAGAAGTGTGGCTGGTTGAAAACTTCTAGATAAGAGAAGAAGTGAAGATATTAGAAATGAGCTAAATATCTTTAAACTCTTAGATAGAATAAAATAATCTAGAAAAAACTGGAAAGAACATGTTCAAAGAATGGAAGATGATCGCATTCCCAAAATTATACTTAAATACAAACCAAAAGGACGCAGGAATGTTGGGAGACCGAAGAAGAGATGGATCCAACTTTTGAATGAGAATCTATGAGGCCGGAACAAGCCACATGGGCTTAATCCGTGATTGTTGATGATGATGATGACCTTTCAGTTAATTACTAGTAATTCATTAATTACTAATTAATATTTTTTTAATTTAATAAAGTCTCTGCAATCAATTGGATATATCGGTAAGCGTAATGTGTATATTTACATCTGTGTAAGAGGAGAATACCCGTGGGCCTTGAGAAATATTATTACAGTATTGCTAAAATCACATTTGGTAAGCTTAGTGAAGTATTAAATAAAAAATCCTGGGTACAATAGAATTTCTCAAATTTGCAAAATGCTCTCTGGTGATAGTGAAAAAAAAAAACTGTAACCGAAGAGAAGTTCTCTGAAGAAGAACTGTGGTGTTTTTCACATGCACCTATGACATCATGTTATGTAGAAAGGACATTTTCATTGTACAAAACCTTCTTCACTGACAGATGAAGGAGCTTCATACAAAAAAAACCTCATGAAAACCTTCCTTATCTGCTGTAATAGTCAGGAATAGGCTAAGATTACCAACAAAGCAGATAATTTATTTGATTTTATTACTATCTGTCTACATTTTCCATGCATATTTGCATGCATATTTAGTACTTTATTTTGCATACAAATCCAGGCTCTAATTATTATTATTAAAAATATTAATTTCTATAGAAAAATGGTCATGTTTCTGGAAAGCACTGCAATTCATTCAGTGTTGTTTTCTAGACTCAAAGTATTGAATGCAAATGAGACTGTGATTATCTTTGAAGGGCTAGTTCAAAGATACTTGTAGGGGGGGTGGAAGTCATGTACAATCAGAAATGCAGGTTACAGTTAAAATTCAAATATAAATTATTTGATGTCTCTGTAATATTTTTTCTAAAATTTTATATTTATGAACTACATGTTTTAAAGTGAAATATTAAGGGGTAAAACAAAATTAAAGAGTTTATTTATTTTTTTATTTTATGTATTAAATTTATCGCTTATTTTTTAATTTAATATTTAAAGGAAATGACACTATGAAGTTTATTTTAATTAATGGGAGTTTAGATATGCACGACTCACCTCATATTTCTAGGAACTCACAATTTGGGAAAAAATTTACATCCACAAAAATAGAAAGAAAACAATGAACTTTGAAATTCCCGGAGAAAAAAAATTGATTTGTAAGTTCATCAGTCAGCCAACAGAGGGAGCAGAAATCAACCTACAGGATCACCTACCGCCAATTCGACAGTTAGAAAGAATTGATAATGATGTTTGAAGCATTGAAACTCAAGTCTTCAAGAAATCTACAAATATGAGGTGAGTCGTGCATATCTAACTCCTATTATTTATCACTTCTTAGTGAAAGACAAATTCTATTTATTTACATTGCAGGCTTCTTTAGAGTGAACTATGATCCAGTAACCTGGTTGCACATCACAAAGCACATGCTGTCATCAGATTATGAGCAGATTCACATACTGAACCGAGCACAGCTGTTAGATGATGCATTCAGCCTGGCTAAAGCAGGGATTATAAACTACACTACAGCACTCGATCTCAGTACTTATCTAGACAAAGAGAGGAGCTCCATATCCTGGGAGACCTACGTGAACAGCGTGCGGTTTATTAACAGACACCTATATGCTTCTGCCAGTTACACCAACTTCAAGGTTATGTTTTATTTCATAATGAGAATTAAAAATCATAGGATATTCCAAACCTATAAATCATTTAAGATTTAAAATAAATTCTTTACACCTCACCTCATATCCAGTTTTCTAATTAAACTGGTTTCAAAACCTAGGTGGTTTCATCATCAGTAATTTCATGACTGTTCTGTAGTCCATGAGAACTGCTTCTTACATCATCATCCTGCCAGGTATTAGTCCTAGAAGAACTGTTACGGCCTGAGAAAGTGGTTTTCGTGCCATCTTTTCATAGGTCAATCAAGTGACCGTTTCCCATTTGGATAGTAGTTCATTTTTGCCTTGGGGATCCTGGATCTAGCCATTCTGGAGACATGTTCCTTCCAGTTTAGCTGATATCTGGAGATGTAGTCCAGTATTGGTGACACATTAAGTTCTTGAAGGATTTCTACATTTTTCTTTCGATCCCATTTGGTGTAGCCAGCTGTTCGGCACATAAATCTCATCTCACAAGCTGTTAGTTTGCTTTCATCTCTCATCCTTATAGTCCACGCTTCACTCCCATAACATAGGACTGGTCGAGCCATTATTTGATAAAGATGAGTACAAGTTGATTTTTGCACTAATGAAGGTTTTAAAACTCTATTAATGATTCCCATTGATTTGTTGAATTTCACAATTTTCTCTGGTAAATCCGAATTTTCAACAAAAGAGAGTTTATATCCTAAATAAGTAAACTCATTAACTCTCTCTAAAAGTTTGTAATTTAAACAAATTTTGCTTGGTATTGGGGATTTTCCACAAAAGGCCATTATTTTAGTTTTATTGGTAGATATTTCTATTGAATATTTCTGGGCTATCAAATTTAAATTATGTACTGACCATTGTAAATCATCTTCAGATTTTGCTAGTAAAACAAGATCATCTGCAAACATTATTATATCTAATTTTAAATTTCTATTGATAGTGATACTTCCATGTTTTGTTTCTCTAAAGTCTTTTACAATGGCGTTCATATATATGTTAAAAAGTAGAGGGGAGAGGTCACAACCTTGTCTGACTCCTGATTTTATTTCTTTCCACTGAGTTATTTTTTCTTTTATTTTTATAGCAATGAGAGTTGACTTATAAATGTTATAAATATTATATATGATCTGCTTTGGGATCTGATCTTTCATCAAAATTCTTACTCCATCTGTTAGTTCAATGTATGAACAGATCGAGTAAGAAGTGGTTCTCCTGGATGACAGAACATCAGTTGTGAAATTACTGATGATGAAACTGCAAGGTTTTATTAGAAAACTGGATATGAGGTGAGGAGCAAAGAATTTTATTTTAAATCTTAAATTAAACCCCATAGTGATATTTCCTATAATAGTTCACTATAAACCATTATCTCAACATGAGTCACCAGAACTTGTGGAATGAACAGCCGCAAAAATTGATTAATTAAATAAATAAAATTCTTAGAACAACAAGCCCCAATTACAATTTTAATTAGATAATATATTAAGAAAATATATGAGAAATACAAACATGCTTGCCATATGCATTCCATACACCTATACCTACATAATATAATATTTCTTTCTTTTTTCTTCTTCCTTCCAAGTATTAGGCCAAGGCCTGTTATGATCCTATAGAAAATTTTCCCTCCAGCATTTCATAGGACGGCCCAGAGATTTTCGTCCTCTTGGTATATAATTATAAACAGCTCTGGGGATCCGATTTGAACCCATTCTTTCTAGATGGTGTTTCCAATTTAGTTGATACTGTTTAATATATTCCAAAATTGGCGTAGTCTTCAATTCTTTTAAGATATTGGTGTTCCTTTCCTGATCCCATCTGGTGTAACCCACTGTTCTGCTAATGAATCTCATTTCACAAGCCGTTATTCTGCTTACCTATGGTAGTGAAGCATGGACACTAATATAATATTTATATCTGTAAATGTGAAGCAAAGCACAGAGTATTTTTGGTTAAACTAAGACACCTGAAGATCTTTAAAATAAAGGGGTTTTTACTCAAATTTAAAATTATCATTGATTAACTTTTTTAGGATTAACCCTTTTTTAGGGTTAACCCTTTAGGTGCCGTGAGCTGATTAGATCTGCTCTGATGCTTCTGTCCATTACCTGCCAGATAATATATTCAAACTACTTGCAGAGCCGATCACATCGGCAGATCTGATTTAAATCTCTGACACAAGAGATTTTACCAGTGGCATGCAGGGGGTTAATATTTTGAGGTATTATTTATTTTAGTAAAATTTTATTACCTCGCCTCATATTCTTCTTCTTAAACTAGTTTTGGATACTTCTTCGGTTCCATCAGCAGAATATTCACAGCCATTGTTATGTTGTTCTGAAGATGGAACCGAAGTATAAGAAGAATATGAGGTGAGAATAATATTTTACTTCAATATTAGTATATTATGATGCAAGGTTGGGAAGTGGTTTTTACAGAATCGAGGAAAAATGTTTAAAAAACAATATTCTGCAAAACACTTCACAAACGTGCATTGTACACTATTTTTTGCACGATGGTGTTTTCAAAATAATAAATAATAGTAAAATAATAATATCTTTGTTGAAAATATTTGTGTTCATTATAAACAATTGACTAACGTTAACAGTGTGGGCAATGTTTATTAGTTGTAACAACAGGAGGCCTTGAGAACAATTATTTATAACATGGCTGCAAGCACGTATTCATTGTTTTATATTGTTTCAAATAAAGTTCAGTTCATTTAAAATGCAGTGATTTGTTTCGTATAATGTATAATAACACTACCTTTTGGATATTTTCTGTATATACATTGTACCTAGTATACATAGAGGGCAGTGGTTTTACTTCCTGCACGTGGGTGTAAATGTAATATTACAGTATTGTTGGCAACCCCAAAATGTAGGAAATTGTACTTTCAGTAATGGTCACCATTGTTGGTAAGTACGGAAAAATGCACTATCGCACAAAAAAAAATTAAAGTTATCATGTTTTTATTATTACAGTAATATAATACTTCACACTCAGATATAAAAAAATAAAGTTACATGTTTAGTTGGATATGAGTCTCTTAAAATTAAATGAGATTTGTAGTTAAGATTTAAATTAAAATACTTTATACCTCACCTCGTATCCAGTCTTCTAACTAGATCAGTTTCAAAGCCTAGGCAGCTTCATCTTCAGTAATTTCTTGTCGACTCCTACAAAAGTTCAATTTGAGATTTGTAGTTCCTAATTCAAATATCTATGGTATTTTATTTCTTGTCCAGTCTTGTAGGATTATTGTTATATTAGCCTCACATTTTTTCCTATGAATATTCTTAATTTTTTAAATGTTATTTAACTAAATACTTATGATATTGCAGAAATATGGACTTGCTTTGATAAGTAATCTGTATGATACAATTGGATTTAGAACTGAATTAAGTCAACAAAAGAAAAAAATTCAGCCACTTGTAACACATTGGGCATGTACACTAGATCATAAAGACTGCATAACCAAGGCAATACAGTTCTTCTCAGAGTGGATGTCAAAACCTGTCAATTCAAAAATGTAAGTTAATAACGTATATTTTGACAGCAATATTTTCATGAAAGATTCAATAAATATTCTAAAGAAGATACATAAATTCCATAAAAAATAGATTTTTTTTATGAATTAACACTATGAAGTACTAATATTAAGTTATTTGATCTGTATATTCTTACTTCTTGTGATTTCTTTTTGTTTGGACATATGTTTCAAGGCCTGTTAGCCACATCCTCAGCTATTATAGACTGATTTTTCTCAAGTTGTTGTCCCTGATTCTCGACTCCTGCTCCCTCTTCCTGTGGTCCAATGAACTTTCTAATTACAATTAGGTTTCTTTCCACAGAAATTTCAAAATTCATAATTCTCTCCTTGTTCTTCTGTATGTAGATTTTTTCCATATGGTGAGTTCATTTGTGTTTTCTAACTGTTTTAATAATTTTGTGTTTACATCTATTTCATGTTTTTCCGACCAAATGTGAGCAGCCATTGCAGATTTTGCTACTTCCCCTTTTTTTACATTTCTTATATGTTCTAACCATTAGAACTAAAGAACACATAAGAATGTAAAAAAAAGGGGAAGTAGAAAAATCTGCAGCTGCTGCTCAAGTTTGATTAGAAAAACACAAAATAGGCGTAAACACAAAATTATAAAACAGTTAAAAAACACAAATGAATTCACCATATGGGAAAAAATCTACATACAGACGAACAAGGAGAGAATTATGAATTTTGAAATTTCTGTGGAAAGAAACCTAATTATAATTAGCAAGTTCATTGGACCACAAGAAGAGGGAGCAGGAGTCAAGAATCAGGGCCAACAGTTTGAGAAATATCAGTCTGTAATAGCTGAGGATGGAGCTAACAGACCTTGAAACAAATGTCCAATAAAAACAACCATAAGGAGTAAGAATATACAGAACAAATAACTTAATTATTATGTATAACCATTTAATGTTACTTCCTATTTTATTTTTAAAACTATGAAGTATTATTAATTTAAGTAAAATTTAATCACCTCTCCTCATATTCTTCTTCTTCTTCTTAGACCAGTTTAGGGATCTCATTTGGTTCCATCCTCAGTATTTTCACGATGGTTGTTATGTTGTCTCTGCTATCTCTGCTGGTAGACTGATGAACCTTGAAATCAAATTGTTTTCCTCAGGAATTTCAACGCTCATTAACTTCTTCTTTTTGTTTATTGAATGTAGATGTTTTCCAAAACCGTGAGCTCTTTATATTACAAATACAAAGGCCTAATTTCAGATATCATAAAAAATAAAGACAAAAGAGGGACATTTAATAATATACCCATATTAATATAATTCTATTAAAATAGTTAATAATTCTTGGTAAGAAAAACTTGTAGTTAGAAAATTTGTAATCAAATTTTAAACAGTTCCATGATAAACAAACAGTTGTTATCTAGGGTCAAAGGAGGGATGGTGATGCCTTGTCAAATCCAAGTTGCATCATCCTGACCTTAGATGTGGAATTGTTACTAAAGATGACATCATGATAGCTGGGACTGGGATGATAGATTATCTGATTTTTCGATATGTATAAAGAAGAGTGTTTGGAATGAAAAAAAGAGAGGAGTGGGACTGACTGCGGTCCCTATGGAGGGCCCAGCGGGCCGGTGGCATCTACATGGGTAACGTATTTGCGACTGTCACTTCTTTGGGTCATTTTAAGACTTAGAACTAAATAAGGACCAAATGGTCAAATAAACTTCAATTTAATATTACACAAAGTTGAACATTTTCAAAGGATCGGTTTCTATCTCTCTGAATTTAAGCATTTTAATAATTTTGAATACTTTGACGTTGGACAATTTGGCGACTTCAGCTGATGTTAATAACAGTTTTTTGAGTTGATTTTCCTTATGTTTGGTAATTATTTTAATAAATAATGTTATTTTTCTTTTACTGTGTTTTTTAATATGTTTAATTGTAGAACTTTCCTCCAAAACCAAGGCCAACCGCTCGGGCCTAAGACAACTTAAACATTAGGGAACTACGCTACCACTACGCAGGGGCTTAACAGACGCCCCGCGTAATATTTTGGTGAACAAGCGGTGGAATATTCGTGAAAATAATGTTTTATTCACGAATGAAGAAACGAACCTTAGACCACAAATTAACCTTCAATTCGTGCACAGTAAAAATGTATGTTTTTTTTCAATTAGGAAGAAGAGAGTCATATTGAATAAACTACGTCTTTTAAAAACAGAGAGAGACCAGAAAATATTCAACTTTGGGACATTATGGCTTCAGGTTATGTTTTTTTGGGATCTAATATTGGGGTTTTATATGTTTTAGGTTATATTTTAGGTATTGATGTTTTTTTCCTCAACAAATGTTTTATTTTTCTAGGCATAATTAAAGTTTTTTTTCAATGAGTACGACAATTTTGGTGTTGTTGATAAATTTTTTTTAGGTGTTATTTTTTTTTTGGGAGATATTAATATGTACATTAATTTTTTTCTATGTTATATGGTAGGTTCATTTTATAACTTGATTTTTTTTATATACACCTAAGGTTTATGAATTAAAATGGTGTTGTTTCAGGATATTTTTTTTTTGTTTTGTTGTTGTTAACCTAGGTTATGATATTTCTTTTTGTAGAGTGTTATAATTTTAGTTTTTGTTGTGTGGCAATATCTCATCCAATGCTATTAATTGCACGTGTAGAATGACGATGTTTTGGTGGGGTGGTACAGGACAAGCTTTTTTACTTACGCGACTTGTACCATTTTTTGATGTAATTTAAAGTATTGTATGTGTTAATGAATCAGTTTTGCAAGAGATGTAACCGCTGTTTAAATATGTATAATTAACACGAAATGAAGTAGTGGAAATATGATTTAACATGGTATCGCCCGACATTTTGAATTTTTCATAGAGTAACAAAAATGGAGATGTAATTTATTTCACGTATCAAATCACATTTAAAACGCAGGGAACCTAAAAACTAGCCAAGCCTAAATCAATTACTGTAACAAATAAATTACTCTAACGTAGGTGAAATCCAGGGAACGTCCTTTTTATTATTTTACGCGGTTAAATAAGTAAAGGATAAGTCCGTTGAAAACCATAGATATGGTACATAGAAATGAATCCCATGATTAAATATACACATTGTGCTCATTTGTGGTATATCGTTGGTTAAAAGTTTGAAAATTGTTAGTTTCTCGCTGGTTAGAAGTAAGGACTCTTATAACTTATGTGGACATGACAGGAAATAGTTCCACCTTATTTTCATAGTCCGTGCGGCCATGAACCTACGGGTTCGATAGTACCAGTGAGTATGTAAGTAAGTAATTACAAGTAAAATAATGAAGTGATATACGTTTAATATAGTGTTTTATTAATATTTATTGTAATTAGATACTCTTAAAGTGGGTAGAGAAAAAAAGCTTGTGTACTCCCACCCGGCCAACATTTTATTATTTCGTCTATCGGTAAAACGTGGCACGATCACATGTCTACGTAAATCATTTCTGCAAGCATCACCACTAGAGATAAGCCCAAGGGATCAAGGTTTGCTTTACACGCCACTAGATGGGAAATTTTTGTGATATTGAACTTTTATATTTTTGGAAGAGGATAATAGATTTAAGCAGACAAGATGGCGGACACATCTTAAACTTACGCCACTAATGCACTCATACCACGTTTGCACTATGTAAACTTTCATTTTTTTTTATATATATATATATATATATAATATATATATATATATATATATATATATTCACGTAAAACGCGATCTGGGATATCTGGATAGAGATGGGATACGAAAAATTAATTTATGGTTTGTTAACTAGGTAGTTTTTTTTTAGGATAAAGAACTAGGAAGTTGGCTTACGTCTATTATATTTTTGTTTTGTTTCTCAAAATGGCCACGATGACTACAGAGCCTCCTAACGAAGTCCATATTAAACATTACAGCCACCTCGTAGGAAACTAACTCTATCCACTTCAATCAAATAAAATTCTACTTATATTCAGGCTAATAATCAAAATATTATTGACATAAATACAAGGAAAATAACTCGATTAATATTTAAGTCTCCATGCAACAACTCGCGCATCCACGCTGGGACCTTTGCACCAATGCTAGTTAGGTAATTAATCTTGGCCCACGTGAGGCTCGAGGAACCGCGTTATGACTTGCAATGAATGAATTATATTGGGAAAATAAAGTTAGCAATTATTCTAATAATAAGACTATAAAAAATTTTTTTTTATTACAAAAGAATAACCGAAAACTAGCAAGAAAAATAGTTAGGGAGTTGGAAAAACGTAAAACTCAGAGGATTTGTAGATAGAGTAATAACCGTGAAAAAAAATAAAGTAACATTTAAAGTAACATATCACCCCTACCGGAGATTTTTGAGGTAACGGAAATGTTAGGGCTCCCAATATTTCTAGACAATCGGCACTTAATGTCAGCCGGGTTATCAGCCCTGCGTGACGTCCGCCCTTTCCCCAGAACAAGAGTCTGGTACTCATTTCAGTTAGAGGCTGAATCGATCCCAGGGCCATAGTGCCTCCAGAAGGTTTAGGTTAGGAAAAGAATCCTAAAAACACACCGGGGCTTGAACCCCCAACTTTCGGCTTGTAGCGCGGTGCTTTAACCACTATGCTAGTAGAAATAAATATTCGTACCAAAAGTACCGAAGAAATTATAAAACCGATTAAAATTACTACCGCCTACCGTGCGACATTAACAAGACAGGGCATGAGGCAGATGAAGGCAGGAAGAACCACTAACTGAGTGATTTAAAATTAATAATAATAAAAAACACACTAAAATAATAAACAACACACGAAGTCGGGTACAAATCATACGTTCATAATAAAAGGTAATGGAAGGAAAAGGATGACACATAATAATAATAATATTAAGGAAGTTCAAGAATATAGGAGTTTCGGAATAATATAAAAATGAACTTACCAGCGCGGAAAATTGGAAAATCGCTATCTTGGGAGATATTTTATTTTGAGACACGTCATTCCTACGTGCACTAAGTGTCCTAGGAGGTCACATAGCTGTAAAGTTCAACAAAGCTCTGGAATTTGTTTATTTTGGTGATAGTTAGATTAACCACACAGATAAGGACTCCAAAACCGATGGCCTCGGGAATATGAACAAAATTATATTAGGTGCAATTACAGGGAAGTAAAAATTTTTTTTTCTAGACATCAGAAAACGTACCTTAAATAAAGGAAATATAGTGGCACATATGGCCAATCAAAGGGATTTTAGATTTAAAAACCGAGAAAATGAACAAAGGGCATGAAGACTTAGGAGAAATAAACGAGAACTCGAGCATAGAGGGGAATGGAGAATTAACACAATCACCAAAATAAAAACGCACCTAATTAAGGATGTAGATTCTAGCTTCCAAACCAAGAGAATGAGAAAGAGGCATGGAACCTTAGGGGGAATTATAGAGAAATCGAACAAAGCGGGGAATGGAAATTTAGCGCAAGATAATACCAAGTAGGGACCACCCGCCTCCCCCAAAAGGGAAATAACATTAGACTCATGGAAGGGAAGACGACCGAACTTCAGGTTAAATAAAAACTTAAAATAATTTTTTTATCAACCTCTCATGCGGCGTTGAGAGATTTACAACAATGCCGGCGGGCGCATTCTGTGAAAATTTCGACTACAATGTGAGACGTTCTAAATCATGAGTCAAGTAAATCGAAAGTAAAGTCAAGGAGGCTAGCGCAATTAAGGGAGGACTCGCTTGATCCGTAATTCAGATTAAGGTTTCGGAAACGGAAGGAATAGAAATTCTGAAATAAATAAGAGAGTGCTCGAATAGGAAAGGGGAATGTAGATTGGGCATAATCATAGAGCTCCGCTAGTGAGGATTACGGAGGGAAGGTAGAAACAAGATGCTTACAGAAATGATAACAGAAGGATAGACTGATGCTTACAGAAGTAATAAAAAGGGTAGACTTATTCCCAGAGATATTTTCTTTTCGGCTGTATCATGTTTTTTTTTTGGGGAGAAAATTAGGATACTTGACAAACAAACATCGACGAATAACCCTCAAGGATAGGATGCTAGAGACTAGTTATGATATCCACGTGAGATTAATAGGATGTAAACAGGGAAATAAAACTATTAATATTGTCGAAGACCCTGAAACTTAGTAGAAACCATAATAATAATAAATCACCAGGAAAGTAAAGATGATAATAAAAATACGAAAGATAATGATGATAATAAAACTCAGTAAATTGATAACTAACAACGATAATAATAATAATAATAATAACAACAATAATAATAATAATATTAAGACTAATACTAATAATAATTCACAGGAAATCAATAATAACAATAATAAGATCAATAATAATGATAAAAATAATAATAATGAAATAAGAGCGAACTACCAAAAATAATACTTATGTTTATGCATACAATGAGAGAGAACGGTAGAGGGGCATGGAAACTTAGTAGGAATTACAACGCATTGAATAATACACGAATAATACACTTAGAATATAGAAGGTAAAAATTAGGATACTTGGCAATCAGTGAGTTGTTTTATTCGATCTAGTAGAATAGTGGAATTTCAAAATGGAAACCCAGGGGTTACACAAAATACTATTACTGAGTATGACACAACAAATAATACACTCTGCAGGCAATGGTTCCTGCTGAGATGGACTGGCTTCGTAAAGTTTGGAGGGCCTAAGGGCCCTAGACTCTCCTGTACTGCGAGCTTTGTTCCATGTCAGTTAGGACTAGTGACCAGTCGAGTAGTAGACACACATACACATGGGATACGACATATTACGATAATAGATGAAAACTAGATCGCTTAAGACTCTCCATATTTAGGCCTACGAAGAATGGTAAAAGGATAGGCTACAACTTAGGTCAATCTAGGCTAGGTAACGTTAGAAATACACAAACAGAGATGAAACTTTTACATAGTCGCACACGGGGATACAAGTTGGGAAGAACTAAGGACCCTTTTGGAGAGGTTTTGGCCTCGAAAATTTGGCGAGTTGCCTGAACACTTCGCCAACAAGCTAGGCAGGTGCAAGTCGGAAGGTGGGACACCCCCGTTATGACATGATCTAGAGACAGAGAACTCCAAAATGATCTTGGGGCACTGGCCATAAAACCTTTGCCGGCTTGGCACTGACGTTAGGGACCATATGGAACATCGTTGTTTAGGGAATGATAGGCATCGGATAAAGGAAACATAGGAACAAATGAAAGCACAATACAATTACGGGCAAAGAGACCCACGGAAAACTGTCATGGTACCCGGGTTTAGGGGGTGATGAGAGCGATAGGGGAACCCCATCAAAAAGATTAGGATAAAATCCACTTTTCCGATGAGGCGGCGTCCATGAGTTCAAAAAGGCTCTCCCTAAGGTTAATGTCCTGAGGCAGCAGGATGAGAGGGGTGTCAGGAAGGAACCGAGTCACTGTTGATGAGGATGGGAGCACCCCGGCCTCCACTTCGTGGTCGTGCAAGGGATAACCGAGTCACCGTTGTCGGAGGTCGAGCCCATTCCTGATCTTCATGGTCGTGCAAGGTGAATTCGCTGGCTCGCCCGACAGAAATAGTGAGACAGGAATCGCAAAGATGAGAGGGGTGTCAGGAAGGAACCGAGTCACTGTTGATGAGGATGGGAGCACCCCGGCCTCCACTTCGTGGTCGTGCAAGGGATAACCGAGTCACCGGTTTGGTCGGGAGGTCGAGCCCATCTTGTGGTCTTCATGTCGTGCAGGTGGAATTGGCTTACGCCACCCCAAGTGATACATTAGCCGGGATTAGGAACTGAGGTTAGCAAGAGACGGACCCGTCTGGGAGGATAGGATTTACTTCCCTTCTGGACGCAGTAGCGGACGTTGAGGTAACCAACAGCGTTTCTAATAAAGCCGAAGTTAGGAAGTGAGTGTGCGCAAGAGGACGGGCCCCGTCTGGGGAGGATAGGATTTAAATTCCTTTCGTGGACGCAAGTAGCGGACGTTGAGGCACCAACAGGCTTTCTAAGAAACTACAAAAGAATGGATGCCAGGATGCTAGGAAAACCCGCCGAAGTGTGAAAAGTCGTACGCACACATGGATAGGTCCTAACGAGGAACCAATGAAATATAGACAGGGACGTCAGAAACGTTGAGATACTAGATGGAAATACTAAGGGAAGACACAGATATTACGATTGTGTGGAACCGACGAGTAGAGCCAAGAGAGACAGATTGACCCTAAGAAGGAATATTACATACAAAGAAGTAAACACGTCGGGAATACATAAATGGGATATCTCAGGAATTTAGAGGGTTTCAACACATAGGTGTACATGAAAATTAGAAGTTAAAAACACATAAATAATACAAGAAAGTAGAAAGAGAGGTTAAAAACATAAGTAATACAAGAAAGTAGGAAGAGAGGTTAAACACAGAAGTAATACAAGAAAGTAGGATGAGAGGTTAAAAACGTTAGTAATACAAGAAAGTAGGAAGAGAGGTTAAACACATAAGTAAATCAAGAAAGTGGGATTATTACAGGTACTACAGGAAATTAGGGATTGAACACATAGGGTAACACCGGAAAATAGAAGTTAAACACATTGGGTAGACATGGAAATAGAAGATAAACACATAAAGATAGTACACGAAACTAGGGGTTAAACTCATAAGGTTCTACAGGAAATTAGGGGTTAAACACACAGGGTAATACAAGAAATTCAAAGATAAACACTTAAGAAAGTGCCAGAAATTAGAAGTTAGACGCATAAAGAGCACACGAAATTAGAGGTTAAACCCATAAGTAAGATAGGGAATAAGTCTACACGTATGAGATCAGGAACTAACTCAAAAACGTAAAATGGAAATTAACAGGAAACCAAAGGATAAGAAATAAAAAGGGAGAGGTTAAACCCATAGGTAATATGGGGACCCAAGACACGGAATAAAGTCCACGCATAATCGGGAGTTATGAAAAGAAAATTAAATACAGAAATTCAAGAAACCAGATGAGATATTGCCGAGCGAATCAGGAAGGGCGTAAGGAAATATTGCCGAAGGGATTAAGGAAATATTGCCAACGAATCAGGAAGGGCGTAAGGAAATTTTGCCGAACGAATTCGGAAGGACTTAAGGAAACAACACCATTCAGACGCATTTTTTTTTTATTAAGTTAACTCTGTGGGCTGTAACATGGGATATCGACAGATGCATTAGAAGCGAGAAGTTAAGATGCAAGACGCATCCCGGATTAAAGAAAGGAGATGCTCTCACAATCAGGACCTCACGAGGGAATGATGGACGGAATTCAGGTTACATAATCGTACTAAGTAGTAGTTACATCTTAAAGCTCTAGCGATTTATGTGTAGGCGAGCACACTCGATCGAACCCAGGACTCTAGAGTAGGAAAAGCAAATTGAACTTTTATCCAAGCAATGGAAAGTTGAAAACCAGCTGTAAAATACAGGGAGATACGGACAATTTTGAACCTAGTAAAACCTGAATTGCAATAAGGGCGTAAATGATTCCTGAGAAATCATAAGACCAAAAACATAAGAGCATTTCCTTTGCAACTTGAGGCTAGCGATAAGGGACAAATAGGAACATGGGTGCACCAAACTAAACGATACATGTTGATAACAAAGAAATCTAAAGCCAGAACGTCTAATACAATATAGGATCAGAGGTATGATGGCCGAAAATGAAGCCTCTAAGCAATGAAGTTAAATTAAAATGACCAGGAGTGATGGGAGGGATACGGACCCATGTGGTAAGGGATAACACCAAACCCATAATCAATGTTATAGTTATCCTCCCAAGTTTTAATGCCAATGCCATGAGATTGCAGCTTCACGCTTGGACTGCGGCCACCACCACGACACCACATGATGGGAGGCAGATTAAGATGGCCAGACCCGCGGAGCACCCTATACATCTGAGGACGAGGGCAGCATAACGCTGCACGGACCAACCACACCCTGTACATCTAAGGACGCAGGGTAGCTGCCAGGATCAACACACATCTCGAGGCGGAGCATGAGATGGATGAATGTCCAGACTCGCAACCAGCTGAGACAAAACACCTCATTAGCAGTAAAAACCAAACCCAGGCATTATAAAAATAATAACGACCTTCTCCAACGCCAACCTTGGCCTAACCTCCTTCAGCCCAATTTTGTCCTATAGAAGAGTTAGGAAAACAAACTCCACGTCAAGATTGTTTCCTATCAACCCTTTCACAAGTTCTCCTTGGACCTAACTGGGTTTTGATTAAAGAAACTAGGCATGACAAAAGAGGCCTACCTGGACCAACGGCAGCTGAAACCGAACAACGACCTCGAGCATTAGGACATTGCCTCCTCCATCGCGGTAAGCAGACACGAAACCTGACCTCCAAGCTGGCCACAGCAGACACCACAGTTTTATAATTTTTTTTATCAATGATCCGGTTCACGGAATAGACCTGTCAGAGTGAATAACAAAAAAGGGAAAACGTCGACATACATACCAAAAGTAATGAAATGTGATAAAGTGCGTCGGATATTGGATAACAGTGTAAGTGCGTCGGTTCCAAAAGAAACCACCGAAGGTTTAAATAATGAAGAAGAATGAAGACAAAAAGAATCTTTTTTAGTCAATATTTTTGTTTTTTTCAGCAAATAAACATTATTTTTTTCTTTCTTTCTGAAACAATGCTCAGGCATGTTGGCTTGCTATATTGTGATTTTTTTTTTTTTTTTGAAGTATGGTGTTCTCACTAAGTAAACGGATCTGGCGATATTTCGACGCAATTAAAGGTATTCGGGCAAATTACAAGACGATCTAACTTCTTAGGATGAGAACAAAATACTTCCAGGACAGATGGAATCGCCAATTGATGACGTCAGCTGCACTCCCAAGTAAAAATAAGTTAACAAGATAAATGCCAGGACCAACCCCCGAGAGGTGAGCGATATCCTGTAAGGAAAAAAGACTTTCGGTTTTTCAACCCTACAGTCTTATTTAGGGAGGGGGGAATATTACAAATACAAAGGCCTAATTTCAGATATCATAAAAAATAAAGACAAAAGAGGGACATTTAATAATATACCCATATTAATATAATTCTATTAAAATAGTTAATAATTCTTGGTAAGAAAAACTTGTAGTTAGGAAATTTGTAATCAAATTTTAAACAGTTCTATGATAAACAAACAGTTGTTATCTAGGGTCAAAGGAGGGATGGTGATGCCTTGTCAAATCCAAGTTGCATCATCCTGACCTTAGATGTGGAATTGTTACTAAAGATGACATCATGATAGCTGGGACTGGGATGATAGATTATCTGATTTTTCGATATGTATAAAGAAGAGTGTTTGGAATGAAAAAAAGAGAGGAGTGGGACTGACTGCGGTCCCTATGGAGGGCCCAGCGGGCCGGTGGCATCTACATGGGTAACGTATTTGCGACTGTCACTTCTTTGGGTCATTTTAAGACTTAGAACTAAATAAGGACCAAATGGTCAAATAAACTTCAATTTAATATTACACAAAGTTGAACATTTTCAAAGGATCGGTTTCTATCTCTCTGAATTTAAGCATTTTAATAATTTTGAATACTTTGACGTTGGACAATTTGGCGACTTCAGCTGATGTTAATACCAGTTTTTTGAGTTGATTTTCCTTATGTTTGGTAATTATTTTAATAAATAATGTTATTTTTCTTTTACTGTGTTTTTTAATATGTTTAATTGTAGAACTTTCCTCCAAAACCAAGGCCAACCGCTCGGGCCTAAGACAACTTAAACATTAGGGAACTACGCTACCACTACGCAGGGGCTTAACAGACGCCCCGCGTAATACTTTAGCTTTTTCTATTTGTTTTATTAGCCATTCTTTCGATTTGATAATTTTCTGACCAAGTATGGGCTGCTACTGCAGAACATCTCAGAAATGTCAAGAATGGGGAAGTAGTAAAATCTGCAGTAGCAGCCCATGCATGGTCAGAAAAAAAAATTAAATCAAAAGAAAGATTAAATTAATAAAATAAATAGGAAAATCTAATGAGTTCATGGTTTGGGAAAATCTACAATAAAAAAAAGAGAAATTAATAAAATTCCTAGGGAAACTTATTTGATTTTGAGCCTACTAACAGAGGGAGCAGGAGGCAGCTCTTCAAGACAACTTAACAACGGTCATGAAAATACTGAGGATGGAACCAGATAAGGTCCTAAAACCGGTCTAAGAAGAAGAAGAATATGAGGTGAGGTGATAAAATTTTAATTTTACTTAGAAAATAATCCATAAATAAAGTTTATTTCAAATATATTAATTTATTTTATTGAAAGGGAAGTTCTAATAATAATCAATTATATGAATTTTATATAGCTATAATTTCTGATTGATTTACAGATTAAAATTATAGGCCTAATTAGGAAAGAATTGTCATTCGTTATTAGATGGATTTAAAACAACTTGTTTTCTATCAGAATTATAATTTACAATTATCAACATCCTTGTCATCAGCCTCTTATTGTGACCTCTATTTTGTAGAATATTGATGACAAATATATATATCTGTTATTCCATGAAATTTTTTTATAAAATTTTCTTCTATTATTAACACATGTAGTTAACTGATTAATCCATTTTGTTCTAGATATAATAACATTAAATAATATTATGAAACAAGTCCACCGCTCTGGTCTCAAGGTAAAGTGCTGCCTTGTCATGCAGCAGGCCCAGGTTTGATCCCTGATCAGGAAAAGTTTCTTGGGTGATGGTTTTTTCAGGATTTTTCCTCACCTGTAAGACAAATGTCAGGAAACTTTAAGGCCCAAACAGTTCCCAGAACATCATCTGGTCATCATTATCATCATTAACATATTCATTAAATTTAGGATTAAGGTCTCTCCTGCTGCATCATTACCATCATCACCTATCATATATCATCAGGGCAGTGTAACTCTGCCTTCCAGGCACCCCAACCTCAGAAGTGGGTTACAATAATGCCATGCAAGGAGAGAATACCAGAATGTCGAAATGACAATGTGGTGACATTGAATGAATAAAAAAATATTATGAAACAATATATTAATTTGTGATAGTAAAAATGTTCTCCTATTGTTAAAACCTAGGGGGAAAAACATAAACTGAGAGAACTCCATGTTAGAAATTGAACATGAATCTGATGTGACGCCATAAAAATATTTCTAAGAATCTCCAAACAATGCAAGCCATAAATGGATTGTTAAACCAGTCAATACTTAAGAAAATGCTCATAATATTGCTATGTTTATAGAATACCTGTCGATTTGAGGAAGGTGGTGTACTGCACGGCTGCACGCAACAACAGGAAGATGTGGGAATTTCTCTGGAAACAATATCAAGTGGAATCAGATGATGATGAACAATGGAATCAGTATTATGCACTTGGCTGTACTGAAGATGAAACACTCTTGACAAGGTAATGATTAGTCAACTTACAGGCAATAAATTTGTAATATACTACAGCATTAAAATTAAAATAAATCAGACTGAATGATAGGTGATACAAAGAAATGAACTGTGGCAGAGCAAGAGAATTGGCTCCTCTTATTTCAAATGTATTTTATCATATTGTGACACATCATATAGCAGCATTCGAATTTCACAGGTGACAGTGAGAATAATGGTCTTGCATTGGTAGAAATAGATTCATAAGTTGCCAATCGTAAGTCAAAAGACCTGTGCAGATCATCGATGCATCTTGACTTCCATTCCAGAAATTTCTCTAAGCCTCTACTTCCCCTGTCAGGAAAATCAATGCCAGAAGCTTCCATACTGGACAGGTCTTGATTAGAGGCTGAGAAATTTCTGTCCCCAGCCTATATAAACTATTGCCAGGGATGGGAGAAAGTTAGTTGTGTTTTCAAAGTGATACAGTGACTGTGATTGCAAGAAACTGGCAAGTAACTGTAAAGTAATTGTATCATAGATAAACTTTAAAATCAGATTTATTATCACAGCAATTTCTGAGTATAATGTCACGGAGAGTTTATAGAAGTAAATAAAGGTATTATGGAGTCTTTTGACATCATCTGTATTGTTTTCTTACAAGAAAATGATGTGAAAATTGACCCCACAGCAAACAGTGACAACATACATAGTAAAATAATTAAAGAATGGGAAATAAATAAATAATAGAAAATCAATTTTGATCACTTTCTTTAGACCAACATGTCATTCACTTCAATTTATTTTTTACTCTACTAGTATAATTCTTCAATAAGTCTGTTGCAAATTTACTCTGTTGCAAATTTAACACAAGGAAAACTTGTGCCAGTAGTTTAATCTAATGTAATTAATTAATTTTTATGCATATATTAAGAAAAATTCTAAGACTGAAATTATTATTATCTTATTTCCACTGTTGTGGTTCGTTAACAATTCAATTTCTCCATTAGGTTCTGCTTTCCCACATCTTATCCCGTATGATCTCTCTCCCAATTGACTTATTTCTCTACAATGTCTTTCCTAATTTAGTTTTCCCACCTTATTTTTGATCTTTCCATTTTGTTTTCAAGATCTGAGATTTAAAAGTAATATTATTTTGTATTCCAAACATAGTGGTGTAATAATCTACTGTCCACTATGCTGGTTCAGGTGATAGTGTGTCTGCTGCCTAATTGCTGTATATATGGTTTGATACCCTGCAGGGTTGTATGTTTTAACATTAAGATTTTCAATCTAGGACAGAAGATTTGGTGTATTAATTCTTCTGTTAGATGCAAATAATAAGACTACTGGTCATCTAGTACAGTGCTTTTCACTTTCAAGTCACCTGGTTGGATGGCCAATGATAGCCCAGTTCTTGAAAAATCGAAAGCAACCCTGCTGCTCAGCCCACTGGCAATAGCAACGATGATGTCCACCACACCCAATTCAGTGCAAATGTACAATGCACCTTGAGTAAAATTACAAAGATTATTTAACTCATGCCCCAAATGGGAGTCAATTACTAAACATGTTTCAATTAATTTTGTTTTACAACCAATCACAGTCATGTTTCACCTCGATAATTATCAAATTTTGATTACCAAAATAAAGAAAGCTCCTCCTTTTTAATATTGTGGACAGGTCAGAGCATTATTTTGCAGTGACTGACACTCTAACAAATACGTTGAATGTAGCAAATAATGAACAGATCTTTTACCTACACATTTGATAATTGTGTGTTCAATAATTGTGTTTTTAAATACTGATTTTACTGAGTTGTTTCCAAAAAAAATGAATTAATAACCTATAATGTAGGTTATAATATTGATGTGTTTCATTTTTTCTCCACTAGGGTGCATTCTTACAATATTGTGATCCTATTTGACAATAAATAATATGATCAAGTTGCAGTGATGAACAAATGAAACATAACCAAACATTTCTCATTTACTTTCAAACATCACCATTTACATTAAATATATAAATATTTTAAAATAACTACATTTAAATAATGATTTGTGAGTAAACAGCTTAATTTTATTCGTTAAATAGTCCTAACAAATGCCACTGTTGATTTCCAAATCCTCTAGATAAATTGGAAATTACTCTTAGGATTATTATGAAAAATAAGGTAATCACACCTTATCATATGAGATGTTGGAAATGTTGCTGGATGTTCAGTTAAAAATCACCAACAATTTCCCTGCAAGAATTTGTTAACACTTACAAATCATAGATAAAAATTCTTTGTTGAAATGTGTAAGTATGTCAAGGCATTATGTAAACTATAGCACAGCACTAAAACAGAAAACATATTAACACTGTGACAAGAACAATAATACTTGTAGTAATAATACAGAAATAATTTTTTATGTGAGCACTTCAAAGCAGGAACATGCTGAAACAGAACTGTTGTGAGATTCCCATGCTCCTACAAAGGGGATTCAAGTTGGTCACAATGCTGGGACTCTGGCTATCATTGACTGCAACTGCCAGCCACCATGCAATCAGGCGACTCAACAGCAAAATGCACTGTACATATTGACATTAATTAATTTTTATTCATTTAAAATGTTGAGTTTTGAAGTTCTTGTTATTATTTTAGATACCACATTAGTTGCAATTACATACAAATATAATTTTTACATTTAATCAAAATTGCAGTGGAAAGTAACACTATGAGGTAATTTTCAACTTATAAATGACATCTCACCTCATAAAGTTAAGTTCTTTTTTATGATACCATTTTCAAAGGCCATTTTGCCTTCAGTCAAACTCCAACTGTTGATTTTTTTTCCCGACAACTTTAAAAAAAATTCAACATTTGAAGTTTGACTGAAGATGAAGACAAAATGGCCTTTGAAACTAATATTGTGAAAATATGGAACTTTAAAAGGTAAAATTTAAAATAATTTTATCCAACACATTTATAAATTAAAAAAGATTTTTTACATTTTGTTTTGAAATATTGGTAAAGAGCATAAATTTTTTACAGGTATTTGAATATGTCACTTTTAGAAAATGTGGAAAGAGAAACTTTAATATCAATTGTGTATAATGTGTTACACAATTCTCAGAAGGGAGTTGAAGCTACTTTAGGTTTTCTCAGTGAAAACATGCCTCTAGTGTAAGTACAATATTGTAACTTAACTATCTACCTACTTTTCTCATTCTTTAGGAATCTAACAACAATAGGTGAGTTTTCATTTTATTTTTTATTATTTATAGTCACTTTAACCACAATGATGATATCACAACTTCTTCGTGAGTTATTACTAGGCCTGAGAAGTTGAGGACCTATAAAATGCCTATAAAAGGCCTTTAAAAAACCTAAAGAAATCCTAAAAAAAGACCTAAAAAAGTGGAAAAAAGAATGTAAAAAGTGACGTTTTTATTATTAATTTAACACTTCTCATTGAAGGGTAAATTATATTTGAAGAGAAAAATTTTCGCCTAGACCGAGACTCGAACCCGGGACCCTTGGCTTTCCGGGCCAAGGGTCCCGGGTTGAGTCTCGGTCTAGGCGAAAATTTTTCTCTTCAAATATAATGTAAAAAGTGTTGCAGTTGCTAATGAGTGGATAAAGTTAACCTTGCTGCCTTCACTCTTTGCTTTAGGTAATTTTCACAAAGTGGCAACTTCTTAAAAAAAATGAAATAGGAATACAATAAATAGTTCAGGCAGTCAGTAGGCTGGTTGTTAAAAATAACATGATATTTGTGAGGGTTCAATAGTTTCTCGCAGAACACAAGTGTTTGAAAAGTTGTTAGAAAGTAAAACTAAATAGTGTTTTTAAATGAAGTTTGCAGATTTTTGAAGTATACAAAATGTATAAATGTAGTAAAAATAAGGTAAAGTTGCATAAAAAAGACCTAAAAAAGGACCAATAACCAAAAAAAACATAAAAAAGGACTAAAAGCACATATAAAACACACCATTTTTTACCTAGAAGACCCAAAATGTATATATATATATATATATATTATGTTGGACCTCGTCTTCAGACATAAAATTTAAAAAAAATATATATATTTTTCCTCAACTTCCAAACCTAGTTATTACAATTGTTATGTTTTTGAAGGACAACATATTTTTCTCACTCTAGTGACATCTAGTGTCCGAATCAGAGTACCATATTCAGAGTGTTCTCTCAATCTGGTGTGATGAATGGATACAGGTGTTCTGTATCATGGCACTTGGCTCTTAAATCCGTCAGAATATGTCAGAATAAATGTAAACACATTGTTCCATATTTCATATTAAAATTGTCTCACTGGTCATGGAAAATTTAGTCAGTACCTCCAGAGATTCAACATCAGAGAGAATGCAAGTTGTTATTGTGGTTTTAGCAGCCTAAACATATAATCTTTGATTGCCCTTTGTTCTGGAATGAACCTATCTTCTAAATAACCCTGCCCGTTTAAGTGAACCTCCCATTATGAAAGTGCTTTTGACAGAAAAGAACTACAAACTTTTTATAGTCTTTATAAATAAGATTCATAAAAAACTTTAATTTTAGATAAAATTATATAATGTATAACAACTTGACACAAACTGTATTCCTGATATACCTTCAGTGAAACAGGGTTTATAAATTTTGGATAGTAAATAATAATAGATCTGTCAGAAAAACACATTGTAGGCCTATCTTCAGGTTAGACATTTCAACTATCTTGTGACAGATACTATGAAAAAAATTATTTGATTCTGTTGATGTGTACTGGATGGTTGTTAAAGTTAAATTATAGAAATGTATCTGAGTGACTCAGTTGTTCACAACTATAGTTTTATTTTGGCCTGAAAGGCCCCTTAATTTTCAGGCCAATATAAAATTATAGTTGAGGACAGTTGAGTCACTCAGGTGTGTTGGTTCAATCTCAGTAGCGATAAAAATATTATTCTTATAATCTTAGATGGCTGTTGTCTTTATTTATTTATGAATGTAATTTGTGATATATATGAGACTGATGACATTAAATGAATTTACCTCCTTACTGAATAACAAGTCAACTATGGCATATGAATATATACATATATATATATATATATATATATATTAATGTTTAATTATCAAATTGTAAATTAAAAAAAAAGAATTATAAGCAATATGGTAGTTTTATATTGAAATTCATTGGAGAACATTTTTTGACAACTCACCTCACAGATTTCATGTTTTTTCACAATACTGCAGTTTCAAACGTGCTCATTCATCCTCAGCCATAACTCTGACTCCGGCTGAGGATGAACGTGATTATGTTTGAAACTGCAATATCGTGAAAAACATGAAATCTATGATGTGAGTTGTCAAAAAATGTCCTCCTATGAATTTCAATGATTATACCTCATAATGTTTACTTCCCAACATTAATTTAATATAATAGTTTTATATGTCTGAAATAAGTAAAATATTTTAAACGAATAATTTATAAAAAAGATAATGGGTACAGTAAAGATACTAAGCTTGAAATTGCTCTATAATTTAAGAAACTGCATAAATATAAATTTAAGTCATTATTTTACAGGACAAATAATAAAATAAATGGAACAAATAATAAACAGTTATCCCTGTAGAAAAGTAAAATAAAAAATCCAAAAACATTTAAGTATTCATTCATATTTAAAAGAAGTGACACTATGAAGTTCATTTTAATTAATAACTGAGATAGAATTTAACACCTCACCTTATAATAGTAGATTTCTCCAAGACTAGTTTCGATATTCCTGTGTATCATCTTCAGCTCTATCTAACATTTAATGAAATCATCTCTTAAATCAAATCCTTAGAATAAAATTCTGCCAAAAAGGGTGTACCACATAATTCAAGTTTGAAATTATTAAACAAGATTAAGTTAAAGGTATTTGAAAAGATAGATTTCCTATAAAACAGATATCCTGAGTTTAAAGAGAGAAACAGAATAACTTTTCCTTAAAAGTGAATCTTTAACATGAATTTTCTTTGACTATCTTTCATTTTCTCTACTGTTTAAACTGCATCACTCAGGCTATATGTAGATGTTGATAACATAATTTCTCATTTATTTCCCTTTCCATCCATAGTTTTAAATTATAATGACTTGTGTTGGCAGGCTTGAAAAAATAGATGATGAAGAGTTTGTACAGGATATAATTTTGATGATTGCTAGTGAGGTTACAACACGTCAACAAGCAGACAAGGTGAGTCATAAGTTATTTTATCTGTTTCAAAATATTATCTTGAATGCTGTACTTTATATATTGTTAATCACTGTTGTGGTATTGGGGTAGCATCACTGCCTTGCATGCAGTGGGCTTAGCTTTGATCACTAGTCAGAACAAGTTTTCTGGGTGATGGTTTTTTTCAGGGTTTTTCCTCACCTGTAGAACTAATGTCAGGAATCTTTAAGGCCCAAACTAACTAACTACTCCAAGCACGACAGGCCTAAAAGGCCCTTGGTCTACCAGCTGGCTGCTGGCCTCATATCCACATGTGTTAATCACAGGGGTGACATGTGGTTAGCATGTCGGGTTCCCTAGCCGTTATAGCTGATTTTCTCAACCTGGAGTCGCTACTTATTGTAGCTACCCGAATGCCTCACAGTGCTGGGTGGGCACTGGCCAAAATTCCATGAGAAAATTTCTTCCCCCATGGGGACTCAAACCAGCGCAAGTCTTGTAGCTCTGCACCAAGGCTTCTTGCCTTAACCACTCGGCTACAGCGCAGGACTTAAGGCCCAAACAGTTTCCAAAATTATCTGGATTTCATAATCAACGTTATCATATTTGCCATGTTTAGTATTAATATGTAAGTCAATGATGTGTTTCATCATAGAAGTTTGTTTTTTCAGAGGAGGCCCTGGATTGAGCTGATTACTCATTCGGGGGGGGGGGGTCCATGTCCTTATGTGGTCAAAAAAGTAAATGTGTGATCCAAAGTTTAAATAGCTCTCCCAACAGGCCATGCCACTGAAAGGCCTGAGTGGCAAAGGGCACATATAAGTACCTATTATGTTAAAGGTTAAATTACAATGGAGAAGAATAAGAAGTGATTGATTAATAAATAAATTGAGCCATTATCATCTTACTTCATATTAGTTAAAAAATCTTTGTTTATCATCGGTTTGTCCAGACTGGCGATTCTTATGTTATCGGCCCTGTATGTCGACTCCTATTCCCTCTTTTTTTTCCTTCCAGAGGAAGTCATGCTCAGGATTTTACACCCTTAAAATCAATTGACCATTGTTGGGTTTGAACCTGTGAATCACAAAATGAGAGGGAAGCATGGTAACATCTAGAACGCCAGGACACTGGTATATGAAGAATTAAAATAGTATTGAACTGTAAGGAAAATATAGCATATTTTTGGTGGACAATTAAAACCTCTTAATTCCATGAATCTTGAAAAAAAAAGTAAGTGCATTAAATTGTTTATATATATATATATATATATATATATATATATGAATAAGAAAGTTTTCTTGGGTTTTCTGGCATCTTGGATTCAAGTTTGGCCTCTGGCCACTGATTCCGACGTTTCGGCATGATCCCACATGCCATTATCAAGGAATGATAAGTTCGAGTCACAGGTTTTAAGACCTAAACCTATGACTTGAACTTAGCATTCCTTGATAATGGCATGTGGGATCATGCCGAAATGTTGGAATCAGTGGCCAGAGGCCAAACTTGAATCCAAGACGCGGAAAACCCAAGAAAACTTTCTTATTCATACTTATATCCGCGAAAATCTACAATATAACATATATATATATATATATAACTTCAATTCATGTCCAACTCATGGTTGAATTGAGGAATGAGATGAGATGAAGCCATAATATTTATAGAGGTCTGTTAACTACAAGGGTGCTGGCTGACCACTCCTTACGCACCGTCACAGAGGAGGATGAATGAAATTAAATTAAATGGATGAGATGAGTATGGAGAAATGGTGGAATGAAATTTGTGGTGGTGGAAAACTGGAGAAACCCCAAGATAAACCTGCCCAAGCTCCGTTTTGTCCACCACGAAACCCACATGGAGTGACCGAGACTCAATCTCGGGACTCCAGCAGGGAGAGGCAAGCATCTAACTGCTTGTGCCATGGAGCCACCTGCATTAAATTGTACCCAGTGTAAAATAAATTTGCATGTAATCTACATAAACCCATAACTCCTTCTATAATTGTCACCATCTAGCATAGAAATGAAATTTAATTCAATAGATTCATGTGTAACTTCTTTAATTACCCTTTCTTCTCCTGTAATACAATTTTCGAAATAGACTTAAGAGGTTTACATTGCCCAGGGACATGCTGTAGCATAGCTGATTAAGGCAATATGCTATAAGCCAGAAGGTCAGCGGTTTGACTCTTGTTGAGTTGGTCTTCCAGGCTGAATGGCCATGGTCCAGTTTTGTTTAAACTTGATGTTTAGTCTACTACTGCTGTAGACATCTTTAGGAGATTCTCTGTGTGTGATCTCTGTGAACTCCTCAACTGTTGGCTGTAGACTGGATGGGCATTCGAAACAGTCTCCCTATTTATAGATAACTCTTGGTTAGTGGCATAGCCACCTGTCATTAGGAAGACCATTAAATAAAACATTGTCTGTTCATTCTTACCTCTTAGAGTTTTTTTTGTCGAACATATGTTTCAGAGCTTCTTAGCCCCATCGTTAGCAATTACAGAATGAACAGACAAAATGTTTTAATTATTAAACAAACCTCTTAATGTTACTTCCTATTGTATTTAAAAAAAAAAAAGGAAGACCATTTCCAACACCCAGCCAGTCTGCAGCCGACAGTTGAGGAGTTTGCAGAGAGCATAGAGAATCTGCTGAAGTGCTGAAGATGTCTACTGCAGTAGTAGACAAAATGTCAAGTTTAAACAAAACTGGACCATGGCCATTCAACCCGGAAGAGTCAACATATTGGTCTTGAAAGCCTACAATTTGATCAGGGGTTTGGATTTTTAAACTGATCTAAACCCTCTGGTAGCACTATGGCCTTGGGCTGATGCACCCTCCAACAGAAATGAGTACCAGATGCTTGTTCTGGGGTAAATGCAGCCATTGTAAAGGACTGACAACCAGGCTGACATCTAGTGCTGATTGTCTACAAATGTGGGAGTTTTAAATTTCTACTACCCCAAAGGCCTCCTGAACCTGGTCCGCTCTTGAAGTGAGCCTCGTCAAAACAAAAACCATGTGACCTGCTCACTTTTCATTGGTTTGGACACTGACGTACGTTGTAGAAGCAATAACTACATGAAAAAGTAGGTCCCTTCATTAAATTAAAAATATGTCCTTTGAATATACTTGTTATTCTTCGTGAATGAAAATAATAATATTCAAAACAAACAAAATATTCTAAAATATACCTAATCAATAATTACAACTTAAAATAGTTTATTACATATGGGTGATACATTTGAGTCATGCTTCAGTCAATTCTCATGAAACAAAATGGCTGAATGTATTGAGTCTTCTGTTGCTGTGCCAGTATCTCCCTGTTAAAAGTAACAGTAATCGTGGCGCGAATGGTGGAAGGATATTGCTTCTACAATGTACGCCAGTGTCCATAACCAATGAAAAGCGAGCAGGTCACATGGTTTTGTCTTGACGTGGATCACTTTAAGAGTAGACAGGGTATAAAGGCCTGTAGTGGGATCACTTTATACCTTACTTACATTGCCCACCAACTACACGAAAATTGTGTTTTTTGTTGTTTACAGCTGGTACAACTAATGGAAGAGAATGATATTGAAATTGGTTTGGGAGATGAAAGTATTAATGAGATAATGGAAGAAGAGATCACGTGGACAGAGAAGCATTATGACACTATCGCAAATTGGTTGCGTGAGTACGTCAGCAACAGGATGACAAGATGAAACATTGTCAGTAAAGGGAGTGGCTGCACAATATTAACCAGACCATTCATATGACTTTACAACAAAACTGCTACATGGTCAACTGTTTCTTAATTTTGTGTAAACCTGTGTTCAAAATCCTTCTCTATTTTTTAAACATAGGTGTCACTTAAATTTTCTTGCTTGTCATTCTTCTTCATTTCATTTTACTTTTGCCTATAATTCTCTCTCTCCATAATTTTATTTCAATTAATTTTCTATGCTTTCAGCGTCCTCCTTAACCTGTTCGAAACATTGGTCTCTTCTCACAAGGGAACTGTCAACCATTGTACGCCAAAACATACTTTAAAATTTCTCTCAGAGAAGTCTTGTGATGTACCAAGGCTGTGTCCAAAAAATTACCTGCCATTTTTAAATATAAGGCACATAAATTAAAAAGAATGGGTCATTTTTGTATCTTACCTTATAGTTCATGTTTTCTTAAACACGGGAACTGCAGTTTTCAAGAGAAAACATCCTCCCATTTTCAACCGACATTATGACTACCGGATTTTTGTTGGAATCTCCATCTATAATGTTGCCATTTGAAGGGCTCGGCTGTAAAACATCATAACTGACAACTTCTTGAAAAATGAGTTGTAGCATATAAACTGTGATATGCGACCTCTTGAAGCATTTGGCGCATGTAGTTTTTACATCCGTCAATAGATAGCATATGTATTGTCACAGTAAATAAAACTACATGCACAAAAAATGTTTCAGGGAGGTCTCATATCACAGTTTACATGCTACAACTCAGTTTTCAAGAATTTGGTGTTGATTTGATGAACTTTAAAATCAGATCCCATTCAAAAGGAATTTTGAAATTCATGGATTTAAATGTGTTCTTCTGAATATATATCTTCTTCCAAAATGTCAATTCTAAAGGTTTATCCAAATGTTTTAGAAGTTTGGCCTCTTTTTCAGTTTCATGACTTTTCAACGAACTATGTGCTGCAAAAGCAAATTTTTTTCAATTTCACCATTTTTAATATTTCTAAGGTGTTCCTTTGTACGTGTGTCCAAATCCTTTTTTGTTTTCCTATGTATACTTTATTGAAAGTCTCTACTACAACTAATTTGATAAATTCCAGATTTTTTACTATCTGGGGTATTCAATTTCTTATTGGTTATTATTTAACTATGAACAGAAATCAAAGCCAGAATCCAGCAATGACAACCCCACTGTATGGAGCAGATGTACATCCTTACATGAGTTAAGAGTATAGTTAAGTGAGGTGGGACACAGCACAGATGTTGGGTAGTGAGGGTTATCCAGTCTGCCAATACAGGAGTTGTATTCCTTCCATTTAGTTTAAATGAGGTATTTGGCACTGGATTTTAGTGCCTTGCAGTTAAAAATGGCAGATGATTTTTTTATAATGGCCTTTGTACATAACAATGTTCTCTGGAATAAGTTTCAAGATATGTTTCAGCGTGCAATGGTTGACAGTTCCCTTGTCAGTCTGTTTACTCCTCTTCTCTTCTTCTTCTTCATCACGGTTTAGGCTTATTTACTAGCCTGTTCCAGCTCCAAATTGCTGCTATTTCCATCTTTTCTTTGGTCTTCCCAAACTTCTTCTTCCTCATGCTGAATAGTTGTATGCTGCTTTTGGTACTCTATTCTCAGTCATCTTTGCCAAGTGTTCTTTCCAGTTTGTTCTGTATTTCATTATTGTTGTGTTTAATTCTTCTACTTTTAGTTGTTTTATTTCTGTGTTGTGTTTTTTGTCTCTTCTTTGATATCCTGCTATTGGTCTGAGGAATTTCATTTCAGCAGCTTGTATTCTGGCAGATTGTTGTGTTGTCACTGTCCATGTTTTGGATAACAGGAAGTAATAACAGGAACTGCCATTGTCTTGTTTAATTTCATTATAGAATCTTTTCTGGCTTTATGTTTCAAAGATCTTTTTAGTGTTCGTGTTATAGTTTACTCCTCTTTTAATTTTAATATCTTTTGTTGGCACTCTACCATTGTTACATATTTCTAGAAAATCTTTATATTAAATTATGCAGTTATTTTGAAATTAAAAAAAAAAAGAACAAAGTTTGAGTATTTGTAAAGTTCATTGATACCACAAAGAGATGTACCTTAATAATGCTGCAATGTTTGTAACAAGAGTCTTGTGGAATATATACTCAGGTAATTATATAGATTAAGCCTTAAAATTAAATTAAGACTTAATGAATTAACATAAATGAAATTTACACGCTAATTAGAAACTATATTCTTATTTTAGAAACAAAATTACGTTCGAACCGGAAATCAAACCCCGGACCTCTGACTCTGTAGGTCAATGCGGTAACCATTATGCCATTTGAACTTCCGATAGGAACATCAAATTTCTTTCTACTTATACAATTCATTCTCCTTTCATCCTAAGGCCGATAACCATCGCTATCAACAATGCCATCTGATGACTTCTTTTCAAAGTATTTTGATGTTATATTTTAAATTAACATGTTCCGGAATTGTATATAGTTGGATATTGGATATAGTTTTATTTTAACAAAACTACATCCAATTCTGGAACATGTTAATTTAAAATATTACATCAACTATAATCTTAGTTGGATAGCAATATCATTTATATGAATAGTTGGTAAAGTTATTGTGAAGACATGAAATCCTTCCAAAAAGTTGCACTTTGGACAAAAATACATAGTACTCCCTCTTTAACCCATCAGAGCGGATGGATTTAAATGGCCGGGAATACTCTGATGCGGGAGGAAGTTCACCAGTATTTAAACTCAGCCGTTCAGTGCCAGTATTCCAATAACGCATTTAAATTGATATATCTTGAGTAAGTTATGCAGAATTTTCAACAAATTCAACATTAAATTAGCACCGAAAAATGATTACAGCTTAGGTAATTTAATAAAAACCAACAAAATGAAAAGATTGAAGACTGCAAAAAATCGGGAATTTATCAAATTAATTGTAAAGATTGTGAAAAGATATACATAGGAAAAACAAAAAGGAATCTAAATACAAGATTAAAAGAACACCTCAGAAATGTTAAAAATGGAGAAACCGAAAAATCTGCAATAGCTGCACATGCCTGGTCAGAAAAACATAGAATAGAAACCAAAACAAAATTACTTAAACAATTGGAAAAACCGAAGGAACTCACAATTTGGGAAAAAATTTACATATGCGAATGAAAATATAACTATGAATTTTGAAATACCCGGTTATAAAGAAAGAGGACTGATTTGGAAATTCTTCGGTCGGCCACCAGATGGCGCGGAGGTCAGTCTGCAGGATAGAAGGCCGTTGGACGTCAGTTGTGAACGTGACGCAGCATTGACAATGTCACAAATTATGTGAAGAAACCCAGGGTCTGCTATGAATTATGAAGTATCAGGTGAGTGAAATAATAAAAAATAAACAATATATCTTGAGTAATTTAAATGTTTTTGCAATTCGTTTATGGTGAACCCTTAATATAATATTTAATTAATTAAATTTGTTACGGTTCTCACGTAACATCTCTGCATTTTTTGCAGACTTATTTATGGTTTTTGTGCCACAGTTGAAATAAGTCCTTTTTGTAAATTTCTCACATAAGTGATACAGTATATTGCACTAGGGATTCTTTGAAGAATTCAGAGAACCGGCTTTACCTAACAACAAAAAGAAATATTTACACAAAGAGAAGGGTCTTAAAAAAAAAGAATGAACTTCAAAAATTGGTGTGATAAATCTTCAAAATGTAAACCAGCTGTTTGACACTCGGGCAACAATAAGTGTATTTTTTTCCCCTTGTGTTTACTTTGTTCATGTTTATTACAAACACATTGCTTCTATGCGCTGACCTTCTTTCTTGTAGGGGGGGGCAGCCTTCTCCAAATGTGTCTTTTCTAACACTTTGAAACATTATTTTAGGTCGTGTGCCTTCAAAAAATGGTCTTTCTACAAACAGACCTGTTGTACTAAAAGACCTTCATCAACCCTAATTTCAATGCCTTTCTCTGGTTTCCAAACTGAAACTCGTTGATGAAATATGACTATAATAGTTTCACCGGAGGTGTGGACTTAAAAGATCAACATACTACAAGCCGAAGATCGAGGGTTTGAGTCCCGGTGGATCAGGATTTTTTAAACTGAACCAAACCTTCAGGCAGCACTGTGAACCGGGGTTGACTCAGCCTCTAACTGAAATGATGTACCAGATGCTTGTTATGGGCCGTCAGACAGAAATAAGTACTCGGCTTACATCAAGTACCGATAGTTTAGAAAAGTGGGAGCCTTAACCTCCTAATATCCCAAGAACCTTCTAAGGTCAGTAGTGGACCACTTTACCTTTTAGATACTGACTGAATTGTAGACTAACTACCTTTCCATAATGTAAGGATATCGTCATTTGAAATATATATATATATAGTATATATATATATATATATATCTGAAATTTACTGTTGTGGTCCTGTACTGTAGCGTAAATCGGAAATAACTTTGTTGGGCCTTTATATATATTGAATTTTGCGACATTATTATTGAAAATGAAGAGATTTGAAAATAGATTCAATTTGATAGACAAGCTAATCTACAAAAAAGGTGAATTTAGTTTTATAAGAAATCCTTTATCAAGTTATAAATTTAAGAAAAATGTCAGAGGCCGCAAGAATAAATGCAAATATAAAATTATTTTAACTTGTTACTGAGGGCCGTAATCAGTTAATATATGCACTAATATAAACTTTGAAGTCTCTACATAAAATTTGTATAAACGGTAAATAGTTAATATAAACACAAAGGTCATAATTACAGTTTAAAGCAGTGCGTGTAGCTAGCGTACATGTCACGTCGTTCCGCATTTGGTGAAGAATTCAACTTGCATACACGTCACGTCGCTCCACGCTGATGGGTTAATGTTTCAAAATATATACACGACTAACATGTTGTTTTCCTTTCGAAGGCTAGTGATGAGAGAGTTTTATTTCAAGACGACTTAGGTATGATGTAGATGTACTTGAACTTTCTTGAGATATGCTATTTGCTCTCAACTTTTGCTCCTGGGATTGTGGAATAAAGTTATGAACAATAACCTCCCTGAAATTTTCGTGCAGACATTTTATCACCACAAGTTTTATATAACAGGAAGGCATATCTGTCAGATGGAAAAATACTTTTTTTGTCCACTTCCATGTTCTCCTGGCAATTCCATAACTTTTCACCATCCTGTTTGATTTGTCCACATATCCCATATGCTTGTTGCAATCTTTTATAACACAGAGTTTTACTGCCCGACCAGATGCATCACAAAAATTGTCTTCTATTGGAGAAGTGTGCATATTTGTAAGAACATAAACATCTGTTTTGTCTTTCCAGCATACAACACTATGATTTTCTGTCACTTGTGTAAAGGTATGCCCTTTCTTCAATTTTATTATCCTGGATGTAATGTCTTTAGGCATATCATGTTATACAACAAACAGTTCTGCAACAATTAAGTTTTTATCAAATAAATTGCTGAAAAGAGATGGCAATAAAAAATAACTGTCCATGTATATTTTATGCCCCATCCTTCAACTCCTCTAACTAATTGAGTCTCATGTGTTTGAAAAGATTTCCTGAGTTGACAAAAGTCACTGCTTCTCCAAGTAAACAGACAATGTCAAAGTGTAACTCGGAGATCATACAGTTTACAACTTTTTATGCCAAACCTTTTATAGTTTTTTTCTCTTTTTAATTATTGATGAAATATCATGCTTCCTTTGAATAATACTATGACTTTATCAAGGGCAAGATGTTCTGTTAAACTGTATAATTCATAAAATTTATCTATTAAGATATGGTAGTGAAGCATGGACAATACAAAGCAAAGATGAAAGCCGAATAACAGCAAATGAGATGTGATTTATGTGCTGAACAGCAGGCTATACAAAGTTGGACCATAAAAGAAATGAGGAAATTATGGAAGAGTTGGATGTAGAACCCATTCTTCACCATATACAAAACTACCAGAACAACTGGAAAGCCCATCTTCAACAAATGCTGTCTGATAGAATTCCAAAAGCCATACTTTGCTACTGCCCCCAAGGCAAAAGATCGCTGGGACGTCCAAAAAAGCACTGGATGGAAAATTCCTCTTTGAGACCATAACAGGCCACATGCCTAATACTTGCATGGATGATGATGATGATGATAAAATTTATCATTGAGGATACCCAAAAATGTTCCTTATTTTCCAGAGTCTGTCATAGTTAGGATAAATTGAATTTAGATGGATTATCATTATTTTCAAAATGGAGAAATCTGAGAATGTGAAAAAAATCTGTCATGAACCATTGTATTGGAGAAGAATGGGGTAAAGTATTGTTCTTCTCAACTCCAATAATCCTTTAGACAGTCATGCTGATCATGGTCCACTTGTACTATGATAGCCAAACATGTTTATATTTCCTCCATGGTGACATCAGGCTGGTGAGCAGAGGTACCAGGTTCATTTAGGAGAGCAACATATTTATGGAAATATATTTTTGTTTTGACTACTAGAATTTCAAATATTTTTCTGGAATAAATGGAAGAATGTGGTAAAAAGAGAGGTTTCAGGTGTAATGTCAGATGCAGCTGATTGTTTTATTCCATTTTCAGATCCAGTAAATTTGTGAATTTTGGCAACATCAGTATTTTTTGTATGCCTAAATAGAATGTCTATTTCCTCTTTATATAGCAATATACTTGAAATGTATAGGGGATGTTATAAAATTTGGCACCATAGTTGTGTAGCTGGAAGGATGTAACAGAAAGCAAGAATCAACTAATTTTCTTAATTAAACTTACTGCTCAAGAATCAAATTTGAACCACTGGTGTAGACCTCTCTGTAAAGTATTGCTCTTTTTTCTTATATCTTCTATTTCTCTCTTTTATTATTTTATTCTCATTATTTGAATTTCATTTATTGATTCACTACTTCCATATGTGATGGCAGGTGTTCCTAATAGAACAATAGACTTCTAACTGTGATTATTGCAAATAACTTATTATATATTGCTCTTCTGTATAATAAATATTAAAGCTATATTCAGCTCTAGTTCATTAAAACTTCATAATCACATTACCTCATATAAGTCTTAGAAGTAGGATACAATCCTGGATGCAATCCTTTCTCCTCTATAATATCAACTAAATGTCTAAGCTGAAACAAGTAGTATAGGTCCCTTAGTCTATAGCCCACGTATTTTCATTAGTTAAATCAAGGTCATACTGGAGTCAAGGTCACTTTTCCCCTCATGTCTTAAAACTCAGTGCAGGGTTGCATGATGCAGTCTCAACCTACACAACTCCTCATATTACTCGACCACGATAACTTTTTAGCAGATGAGGGGAAGCAGTGGCACTACTGGTGAAGATGGGGAAGGTGTCTCCTCCCACCTTTCGTACAAGCGAATGACTGGGCAAGTGGTATAATCAGTGGCAAAATATAGTGGTAGACCTACTTGAAATAGGAAGTTTGTATGCCTATGAATTTCTGGATAATATGACATACAGAGAAATTAAGTCAGCACTGATTTCCAACTACTCTCTGGCAGATTTAAATGTGTATATAGGGTCTAACTTTCACACTTGACATTGTCACTAACAACTGACAGATAATAAACACTGTCACTGCAACCTGAGACAAGGGTCTACTACCTCCAACCACTACTCACCCTTACCACATTCTTTTAGTTCACAGTTTTTCGGCATTAAAAGTTAATGTTGTCGAGTAATACCATACAACTTATCACACTTATCACTAGATTCAATTCTTAACAGTGACCTTGATCTGACAAATGAAAATATGTGGACTACAATATTTGTTCCCAGACTTTAAAGATGGTTGGAAATTGTTAATAGTTACATTGTTTTAATACTTTCATTTCACATAATCACAACTATAATGTAAATGAATATGTGTATGAAGGGCTTCAAGTAGGGTGGATGGCATTACTGTGCTTTTTTTTAAATATCTTAAAACCACCCCCTTACCTCTGTGCTAGAAAGACACTACATCCTAGAATTGTTTCTATACCCTATGTATTCAGAATACTGAAAGTTCTTTATTTGTTTTGACATTTATAACAAATTAATTAGCTATACCGGTACCAGTACTAATTCCAGGTCAAGTTTCAGTTGTAATGTAAACAAACCAGAAGTATGATTGTATTATCTAGCACATGTCTATATAACTCATATGGGTGAATCTTAAAATATATAATTACAATTTTAATAGATTAAATAAGCATTGTTTTATTCTTGGGCATGTGCATGCAGAATATATTGAAATTTCACTTGTTTCAAAATAACCACATCGGTAGAATTTCTTAAAACTTTGTAAAGGAAAGTATTTGAAAAGCAGAGAGAAACAAAATTATTTTCAATGTTTTCAAACAGTTTAGTGAAAAATATCCCTCATTTGTATTTGATGACGTGTTGAAAATAACAGCATGGGGCAAAAATTCTTAAAAATTTATAAAATTAAAATGAGTCATACATCATCTCTTCACAGCACAGAGCCGTGGTTTCAGGAACAGTCGTTCCTATCTTCAGCCATATTTTCAGCTGTTGAAATTTCAACTGCACTATAATTGTATCTTCTTTTATACTTAATTTTCTGTTTACCTGCATATGATTAATTGAACAGAGTGACTAGTGTATTAATAACATTAAATTACATCCAGATTTGGTTAATGTATTAACAGAAAAACTTGCGCTCTAGTTTGGATTTTATTCATAGCTGATCCATATTTAATCATCAACTTTACATACTCATATTATACCCTAACATTGAGATATTCAGTACCATTACTTGAATCAGGTATGAATTATTTTCATTTTAATTCCCAATTTCTTGTAAGAAATGAAATTTGGTGTTTACATATTTTAATTCTAATGCAAGTAGTCCCTCTTACAGGATATTGCTATTCACTGTATACAACCATTAACCTTAGTGGTAAATGTTTTTCATCTAATATATAAAAATGAATGTTTCTTTGTTGTTGGTTTGTTTGTTTGTATACTATGTGCGGCCATACCGTTCATCCGATTTTGATGGGGTTTTTTGCAAAATGTTCAGGAGATTCCCAGAATGAACATAGGCTATAAGGGAGTTGTAATACTCAACCCCTTCACCCCTAAAAATCACTCTTTGTAGTGAAAAACATGAAATGAAGTTCCTATTTTGATCGTTAAATGGCTTATGCTGCCTAAATCATAACAAATACACCAAATTATTGTACACGGAATTGAATATCTCAAAAAACTCTACAAAAAAGTCCATGACAGCATATGTTTATCTCTTACGGATAACTCACAATAACCATTTTTGTGTTCCATTGATGCCCAGAAGATTGGGTTAAGCTGATTCCCGGGAAAACATAGCAGCTCAAGGCTGGTGGTAAAAACACGTTAACATTTATTTAGGAGTAGCAGCGCACACTGGGTATTAACTAGTATATTATAAATGACTCAATGATATAATTAGTTTAAACCCTCAGGGGTCCTCATCTAGGGGATATGTGGATGGCGACCACAAGGTGCCCAAGCTGAGCAAAACATTTCTTCCACTTACTTGTGTTTTGCACTCTTTTAACTTTACTATCTAACCTCTCTCGGTTAACTCTTGTTTTTTCGACCCCGACGCTATTAGGGCATCCGAGTGCTAGGGAGTCTTTCCTTTCTTGTATTTCTTCTTTCCTTTATTTCTTTTCTTCTCCAGAAAAGCCTGACCAGAGGCTATAAGATGGCAGCACCATCACTGGTCTTGCCTTCCTTTGGCCAGCAACCAATCGAAGGGACTATTATTATGCTTTCAAGTCTTATACGAGAATTTTCCAGAAGGATCAATTTTCTATAGGATCGTAACAGGCCTTGGCCTAATACTTGGAAGGAAGAAGAAGAAGAAGAACTTTTAACTTTACTATGAAAGTGACAATGCTATTGTTAGAGATTATGTTAATAGTTTATTTAAATTTGGTAAGCGAATGATTATTTATAATTAACTGTTGTTATGACAGAATTTGGAAAATCTTTAGTTTGATTTCCACCATCAATTTTCTAAGTTCTACAGAATAACAGTGTACATGCACAAATGTTTATAGAGTTGATGTTAGGTAGAACTACATGTCTGTGAAGTCCTACAAAAAGTTTATAGAGTTATTGCTAGATGGAACCACATAGCTTTGTAATCAATATGATCAACCTTTGTAATAAATTCCCATTAATGGATGTATATTAACTTCCCTCTTCCTAACCTAACAAAATAAATTACAAGTACATTATTTAATAAACCATAAACTAATCTTGTGTACACTAACTTGTCCCATTGGAACGTAACAAAATAAAGTTAATTTCTTGAAATTAGGCGTGGAATTAATTGCAAATGTTGGTTATACCAATTTCTCTGACATCTTGTGGAAGTTACTTCAAGCATTCGTGCATCTTGCACATGCGCATTGGGGTTCTAGAACTTTGAAGAAATCATCACTTACGTAAATAAACATTTAATAATTGTAAAAAAATGTATAAGTATCATTGTAAAATGTTTAAAATAGTACAAAATGTTAGTAAAGACAAAAGAAGTAAGTAGAGAAACAGAATTACAAGAATATAGTATGGAAAAAGTGGAAATTAATCCTAAGTTGAGCCCAGAATTTAATAATAATAATAATAGCTTTATTTTACCTGGCAGAGTTAAGGCCTTAAGGCCTTGTCTACCACTCAACCAGGTTTAAAAAAAATACAAAAAAATAGTCTTACATCTAAATTACAATAAATAATATAATATATAAACGATTACAAGTTATGAATACAATACAATTAATATTTCTAATGTATTTTGATTTACTCTAAATTTAACGAATTAAATATATAATATGTACAAGATATATATAAAAAACGAGGAAAAGATTAATGACATAGTATAAAATAAAATAAATAGAGAAAAATTAATTATTAGACAACAGGTAACTGTATAAGCATGACTTAAAGGTACCAAGTGTGCGGCAACCCCTGATATCTTGAGGAAGGAGATTCCAGGAGCGAGCAGAGGCTACTGTGAAGGAAGTAGAATAGGAGGAAGTGCTATGAAGAGGAATTGTTAACAGACTGCTATCTTGTGACCTAGTGTCAATATTGTGGTAAGAGGATAACTTCTCAAATCTGGACGCCAGGTAAGTAGGAATGTAGGAATTCAGAAGCTTGAAAAGTAGTGAAAGAGAATGCAATTTATGTCTGTCAGTAAGACGGAACCAAGAGAGGTTATTAAAGTGTTCGGAAATATGGTCATAATGGCGGATATTGAAAATGAATCGAACGCAAGCATTATGAACACGCTGCAGTCTCTGCAACAAGTCATAGTTCAGATCATTATATATAATGTCACAATAATCGAAGTGTGGTAACACAAGATTCTGCACAAGAATTTCATATATATAACTGGAAATTTCATATAAATTGTTTTGTTTTACTCTTGCTAAGAAGATTATGGTGGTTATTCTGTAAGTAATTAATATTTTCAAATGACGCAAAGGAATAAAATTAACCAGTTATTAACAGAACTATATTTAAATTTTATTAAATTGATATTCCTCTTTTATTCCTATTCCTTAACAAATTTAAAATAAAGATGAAGTATGTTTGATGTTAAAGAAAACCTTGGTTCAGCTTGCCCAGCCAATAGTATCTTGTGAGGGCTCCTTGCCAGGGTTACGGTGAAGACCTCAACGGCAGATACAGCAGAGGAGGAGTTCTTCGGTATGGTGTACCTGACAGAAGAGGCAACTCTACATCTACTGCCTTGTAGATTGACAAACAGGCAGATGAGGTTTGTTAGTCGAGCAAGACAACCCATCTAGGAGAGACAATTCAGAAATAAAATGGGGCAGGCTGAGCTCTGGAGCTGGGTGAAGGCAATCGGCCTAGGCAGGAAACCCCGAATAATAAACCCGCCATGAAAACGGGCTAGCGACCCACTTCAAGGTGTATCTTATACATTGCTTGCAGTCCCAAGGATCAAGACAAGAGGAAGACCAGCCAAGAGATGGATAGACAGTGCATGCACATCCAATACGTCTTTCTCCGAGGAGTGATTTTGGAAATAAACAGGATGAAAATCCTACAAATTATGTTTAAGAAGAAGAAGCCTATATTTCCTGTGTTTTTTTTAATATAACTCCTAGTCCCCATAGATTTAAATATAAAAGTGTCACTTTTTGTGTAAGAAATCATTATCATTCCCTTTCGCTCCTAGCTGGAGCATAGGGCCATAATGAAATTTATCCATTTAGCTCTATCACTTGCCTACCTCTTCACCTCCAATCAAGTTTTCCCATTGTGTAAAAAATGGCATGAATAAAATGGCTGAACAGTTGTATGAAATTAGCCCTACAGCCCACCTGACAATACATTTAGCTTGGTTATGAAGTATAAAGTGTGTATATACATTACTAAAGTGATGACAGGAGAGCAAGATATACATCACATAGGGAAATTGCAGGAGGGGTGATATTTTAATATAAAAAATAATGTCCTCAACTTGTGTCCAATTCAGGGTTGGGTCGAGATATGAGATGAAGCCTCTATATTTATAGAGGTCTATAAACGATAAGGATACCGGTCAATCACGTCTAACGCACCGTCAAAGAGATGGATGAACTAAATGGAAGAGATGAGTATGGAGAAAGGTGGAATCAAATTTATGGCAGGGGAAAATGGTAAAAACCTCGAGAAAACATTCCGTAACTCCGTTTCGTCCACGAAAACCACATAATATAGTGATCACCCCATTGGTGAGATGCGAGAGTATAACTGCTTTCGTTACGCAGCCGCCTGATATTTTAATAATAAGAAAAAAATATTTTTTTTTTTTTCGTTACCGGCACAATAACACTTTATTTTAAACGGTCTATTCGTATTTTTTCATAAATTTCGTCCATTAAAATAAGTCGTAAATTCTGTAATAACTCTTTTAGTTTAGGCCTATGATTGATTTCAATAGCATCGCATAATGTAACAGGCCTATGTATAAATTGAATTTGGCGCTTCCGCTGAAGCAGCCGTCCATTCATTTTACATATAGCGCCACTGCAGTAAATTGTGAAGTATTTTATCTAGTATGCCGTGGTTGTAGTCGCTGTTTCTGTAAATCGCCAGTAGGTGACAGTTTAATCAATTCGTCAATGATGGAAGATAACTTTCAGAAAGAAAGCTTCGAGGAAAAGAAAATGCAAATACAGACATGCAAGAGCAAGAGAAAAAGGTATTTTTTCCACTTTAAGGATATGTTATTATCGTAATTTTATCATATATAAGTTGCCTGTTTGAAGTATTTTTATTATGATATTGCATAACCGGGCGATCATGTCAAGGAATTTAAATCGCAGCTATTTTGACAGTTCGATCATATGTATACTGTACATGTCAGATTTAAATAACTGGTATTCTTAGCTTTATTCATAATGTCATATTACGCAGAATTCTTCAATTTTGCTTTGATGTATCGAATTATCAATGGCGTTCTATTCTGAGCGTGACCATGTGTAATTAGATTGTCTGCGTCGTATCTGAATTTCGGTAGTGTTGTGTTAAATGTGAAGAGTTGTGTATGACATTTCTTTTTGAAGTGGTCATTATGTATATGGTATTCTTCGTATTTAATTACTTATATTAATAGTTGCCTGAATGTGAATCTAGCAGGTGGATGTAGTAGTCATGTGACAGAAGGATAATGAGGGCCAGAATGTAGTAATATAGGCTACAACAGTAAGAACAAAAAGTCCGTGACACGACAGCTTTGATGACCCAGGGGCGATTGTAATGGCTGTTGTTACCGATTAACAGATGATAGATAGTATATGGGATAATGTGATTAGCATGGTCGAATCCCTCTACCCGAATGTCTGTTCTCTAATTTCATTTAGCTACTTCTCCATTCAAATAGTTAATAAATTGTCCTTATGAGACTTAATTGACCCCAAAATGTATAATATATTCGTGATTTTAGGAGTTTTTCAAACTATGTGGTATACTTGAGGAGTGGCCAAAAATTTTCAGGAGAGTCACAGAAAATAAATAGGCTAAACCTAGGGATGAAATAACAGAGATGATGGAAAAACACCACATTAACTTACCTGATATATTTTCGAAGTCCTTTAGAACAATACTCGGAATTTATAGAGTCAGCGATAACCCATCATCGAACCACATAACATCTTTGCCACATATCAATTATTATCGATATGGTGCTAAAGTTTATACAGCTTATGCTAGATGGCAGCATGTCGCCGTGAAATTAAATGACCAATCTTTGCAATAAATCTCCAAATCTATGTTAAAGAATATATTAATAATATTAAAATTATCAAACTTTATTAAATATGGTATACACTACTTATCACTTCCTAATGCCGTTCCAACCAGCGATAGAAAAATCATAGACTAAGTAATATACTCTGTGGAGAAAATAGCAGTCAGCATCACAATATTGTCTAACAGAGTCATAATGTTGTGATTTGCATATTTAAATAAATACAAATTGTCAAATAATGTTATAAAATTGTTTGAACAAGTTTAAAATATTAAAAATGTTAGTAAATGCAGAAGAAGAGCTAGGCCTATATTTACAACAATGAACTGAAAAATCAAGGTTAAGTAGAACTGCTGTTCAGTCGGGGTGTAAGTGATTAGAGTTTTGGTATGTTAAGAGAATAATTTTTAGAAAGGTTTTATTTAATGGATTATTTGATGTTGTAGAAATAATACAAAATTAAAGAAGATAACAGTCGGAGAGAAACTTTTGCCTATTCTATGCCACCAGTGAATATTTTATCTGACAAAAAGTGACTTTGAGCATCCTGTTGGCTAATGTGATAACACATGTTGCTGCTAGAGCCAATTGCCAAAATGTTTGCTCACATCCCAAGAGTCCACCTATTTTAGTGGGCAAGTTAAGGTGAGAAAATGTGGTGAGTTAGTGCACCAGTTTAGTTTAGCATTCATTTGTTTGTAGCAAGTTTTAGTCATGAGTTGGCTACACTTTTTTTTGAAGGTTAAATTGATATGTTAGATTTGGAATTGGCACTGAGAGATGTTAAAAAAGACAAAGCTCTGTGAATAGATAAAGTTACAGAGATATAATAATTAAAGCAGCAGGAATGCAGTGATTATACAGGATAATGAGAGGAATGTGGCAAAAGCAGAGATACCTAAAGATTGGAAGAGGAGGAAAATAATGCCAATATAGAAAAAAAAAAAAGAAACAAGAATAAATGTACAAAAAATCTATGGGAGGATTATTTTAATATGTCACTGTGCCGTAATAATTATATATATATATTATATATATATATTATATATATATATAAAGTAAAATGAAAGGAATATAGGATGAAATAACATAAGAGCAATTTAATTTTGAAAGTGGAAGATGAACAATAGGTTCAATATTGACATTGAGATACACAATTGAAAAAAAATTAGAGTTAGGTTTGGAGACATTAAGAAAGCAAATGATAGTAATGACAGAGATTTAAATTGGACAGCTTTAAAAAAAAACAAATAATTATCAAATGAAATTATTGAAATAATAAAGAAACAAACGGCTATTGTATCAGGATATAATAATACTTCAAGATGGTTTACAACACAGAGATATGTGGATAGTGTTATGTTACCATGGTTATTTAATATAGTGATGGATGAGATCATTAACATAATGAAAAAAGGAAGAAATACAAATCTTAAATTGTTAGTATATGCAGTTGATATGGCTATTTGGGGGAAAAAAGAAGAATAAATGAAAAAAGAAAACAATAAATAGTGTTTTTATTGAAAAAGTTAAGGTAGGGGAGAAAGTTTAAATAAAGGTGTAGCAATGAAAATTAGTAAATGGTTCTCAACAGTGAAGTAAATTAAATATGATGGCCATATAATAAAATAAGTCAAGGTAATTAAGGAAATTCCTGCATTGAACTGTTCCTCGATTTTCAAGTTTAGTTCATATATAATTCAGTTCAATGAACTATAACAAACATTTATGTTGCTAGATGTCTCTCTACCTTCTCTTTTATCTCTTTAGTCTTTCACAATTCCGTATCCTCTCTAACACTACTTCCACTGACATCTAACTCCTAATTTTTTCACCACAATTGAATGAGTCATTTCGAAAATGTATCATCTACAGCTGATCAATTTTGGAGAGGGGAAAAATCTGATTCTACTTGTTCAGGATAAAGCATTGAATCTGAAATTGCTACTGAATAAAGTCAGAAAGTGTTAAAGGAATAGTATAGTTGATCTGTTCTCATATGGACAATGGAAGTAGATATGTAAACATGAAATAACGAAAAAATAGTAGTTGATCCCTTTTCAAAATTACGCAGTCAATTACTCTATACTTATTAATTTTGCTCACATTTATAATTTACCTTTAGGAAGTGCAGAGATTTGATCCAGGTTTATTTTTTACCTCTGAATACAGGACCGACGCTTTAGACTGCATAGCTATTTGACCAAATTAGAGATTGAAATTTCAGATTTTTTCATATAATAACTTAAGCTAATTTCAAATTTTCCAAGCCTAAAAAATGTTGATTTTAACATTATTAAATTTGCATTGTAATAAAATAGTGGTTATGCTCCTTGCCTCTGGTCCCAAGGGTTGCGGGTTCAAACCCTGCCGGGGTCGATGGATTTTTTAGGATGGAAAAATCCAAGTAGAAAGTCCTCCGGGAGGGACTTTAAGCCGTGGGTCCCGAGTCTGAAGATTTTCAGGCTCGTAAAAAATCCTTAAG
>JASPKZ010008430.1:0-52500 GCA_030220185.1 Diploptera punctata
TAAGAATAATAATTAATATTAATAATAAGAATCATAAGATTAATAAGAATAAGAATATGAATAAATAATAAGAGATAGTAAGAATAATAGGTAAGAAGAATAAGAATAATAATAAGAATTATAATAATATTAATAAGTAAGAATAATATTACTAATAAATATAATAATATTAAGTAATAATAATAATATGAATATTAATAATAAATAAATAATACTATTGAATATATAATAATTAATATTATAATAATAATAATAAATACTATTAATAAATAATAATACTACTTTAATAATAATCTAAAAAATAATAGATTATTCTGATCGTATATAAAAGTTGTCTCAAATACAGACATTTATTACTTTTCGTATTCGATATACATTCATTTTTATATATTAAGTTGTCCTGTAGTCATGGCTTTTATTATTATATTGACCTAATTAAGTACTGAACCCGTGAATCTCGATTTAACTCTACCTCCAAAGTCAATTTAATGTCATATTCTAAAATCAAAGGGCATTTACGTGTTATGTTTCTTTTTATATAGCTGAAAGTTACCTAATATTCAGGAAATATATTGACTCATGTGACCGGGAATTCAATCCAGTATCGTAGGGCGAAGGGTGCGGAAATGATTCGAAAAAAGATTGACAGAGTACTGGTGTCAGAGAAGCAAACAGAATTCAATTTGGGAATATTTCATAAAACTCTGTTGATGTTAAAATAAATGACACGAAAATATTACTGTTCTGTAATACGCAGTCCATTGTATATGACAGTTTATTTCATACAGTCTGAAGTTTTGTAGCTGAATAATCGTGAAATGCATGTTACATGTTCAATGCATGCCAAAGATTATTTAATAGCAGTCAGGTTTATCAGGTATAACGCTGTGGTTCGGTGGAAATATTTCACCGCCAATCAAAAATAAAGAGTTTATTATTTTATTCATATGCTAGTATGCATGACTTGAATTTATTTATAAAACGATGTTTTATAAAAATTTGTTGTATCAAACACTAAAACTTCAACGGCTTCCGTAATCTAATGGGTTATTTCTATTTCTTCAGTAAACAGAAATATTTAATATCGATTATTATCTTTGGCCTTTCAGTGAGATAATTCTGGAGTTTATTTTATGATTTATAATGTGTCGCATGTTCTTAAATGATTTTATCCACAGTGTTCTAAATTATCTTCATATTTAGAGAAAATATACTTATTTTTCATTTATTAAAATCTTGATGTATCCTTATATTAAAGACCATGTGATCTCGTACTCTCAACCACCCCTAACATATATTTCATAAAAATTCAATAGTCACAATTATTAAAAACTAAACGAAAATTTATTTTAACTGACAATAATAGGATAATAATCATAACTAAAATATAACATAAATAATAAAAATTAACGAGATAAATAATGCACAACTCCATTCTAATAAACATGAAGGAATACAATAAATAATAAATTAAAGTAATATACTAATCCAACAGGTAAGGGCCTATATGAATTATTAACTTAATACATTGATCAATATTAAGTCTAATTAATAAAAATACAGGTTAATAAATTAATTAGTTAATAAGATAATTTGTTATTAAATAATAATTCAATTTGATTTTTGAATAATGTTGTAGCTTCAAAGTGTGCGAACATAGGGCGGAAAAGAAATCCATGCGAACAGTAAAGGATGGGAAGGGACATAAAGGACGCGATCGGTGCCTAAGTTAAGTTTATCGGAGTGTCGAACGATTTGGCATGTTAAAGTAATTCCTAATAATCTAACCGTGAACTTATCTATGAACTATGAAGGCAAGTGACCTAAACCTAACAGTGTCCAGAGACTAACATTTTCTGCTTAATAATGTCAGATTAAGATTAAACCCAATGATATTCAGTATCATAGTTAGTTACAGTCCCTCTTTTAGTCGCATCATCAACTAACATAGAGTTTAGTATGGAGGAAGATGAAATCCTATAAATGGATTATAATTAGAATAATTTTATTTAGGGATTGAAATATATTTATATAAATAGATAATAGGCGACTTCTTAGCGGAAGGGACTAGACGTTTACCTCTCACAGCTGGGGTCTCTTTATCGAGTCTCGGTCTCTCTATGTGGTGAACAAAACGGAGTTTCGTAAGGATTTTCTGGGTTTCCTTCTGCCACAAAATTCATTCCACAATTTCCCCACACTCAACACATTCATTTCGTTCATTTGCCCCCGTAACGGTGCGTCAGGCGTAGTCGGCCGGCACCCTCGTTGTTCGCAGACCTCTAGAAATGTATAAGCTACATCTTATATCACTCCTAAGTCTGTCTCCGAGTTACATACGAGTTGAGGATATTTATTTTAATTATATAATATTGTAATGAATAAAAGTAATTTTTTCTTCTTCTTCTTCTTCTTCTTCTTCTTCGTCTTAATCATAATTTAACCTGTCGCCTTACTGACACTTTTACATGACACACGCCACCCGGGCTTTACAGCGCCACGACCTGTCGGGACAGGGAACTTTGGATCATACGCATTTTGTAAGTACATTAGGACATGGAGAGCCTCCACGATGAGTGGTCAGCTGAATCCAGAGCTTTCTCTGAGACAACACAAGATTAAAACGAGACACACCATTCACACATACCTTCATACTAAACAGGTCGAATATGATATTGCTGATTATGATTGCCAGATGATGTTGGGCCTTAAATTTTCCTGATATTTTTCTTACAGGGAGGACGAATATTACCCGGAAAACATGTCTTGACCAGGAATCGAACATGGCGTAATAGGTAGCGACTCTACCCCGAGACCACAGTGGTGGAGGCAAAAAACAGTTTCAGAAGTATATTTAATGGAATAAGATGACTTATCAGCTTAAGGAACATATATTTTTTAGACGCTAGAATACTACGATTTTCTGTTTGTCAGCTAAATATATGCATCACTTACTTAAAAAAATTATTAAACAGTTAAATGCATTCCATATAGCTCAAATATGTTTACATAAATTCCATCGATCTCCTAGAATCCTCTCATATAATAAAAAGTAATAGCTCATAACATATTAATTATGACTACCCTCGACATAGGGTCAGTTATTGGTGCAATTTCCCTAAACTTAATTCTTTTGGATGGTTATACACATTATGCAGCTAACAAATTGTAATTTTATTTTACAAAATAAATTATAGGAAAAAACGTATTTAATTAATTATGTTCTTTACAGACGAAAACAAAGGATATTTTTATTGAAGGTCCTTATGAGTGTAAGGCACTTTATATTTCGTGACTGTGCTGGTAACTAACTATATTTTGATATGTATACTACATATCGATGGTCTAAAACGGTACTACTCTAAGTTAATTTTTATTAAATTCTCATTAAGGAATGAATATTCCAAGTCACATGTGTTGTTTTATTCTGAAAATTAAACAGGAAACCAATATCTCGATTACTAATGACAATAGTAAACGAAGTATAGCATTTATATTGTATTCTCTCAATGCCCATGTACAGGGATATGGAACATTTACCTCGTAACAAGAATTGTAACAAATGGTCTTAGAACGTATGTTTCTAGACCATCGATATATTGATATATGAGAGCTAGTTATCAGGCAGTCAGGTAAGATTCGTTTTAAAATCAAAGTTAGTTTATAAGTTGAATTCTTGAATGGCATCGTTTCCATAAACATTAATATTGTTTTTTTTTTCAAAGTTGTTCTGCATGTTTGCAACATATAAATCAAAATTACTTGAACGTAGTTATATCCTTTTAAGTTTAAATAAACTTTGGAAACAATGCAATATGTAATATTAATGTATATAAAATTATTTTTTTAAAACCGATTTCAATTAATATCAGATAATGCATGTTTTGTTTACCCTGTTTAATGGCATATCTGTTATCATATTTGTAAGAAAACATCACTGCTTTCATAAAAAATAGTTACGTATAACTGATATCTATAAAAATGTTTATGTAAGTTATATTTAAAATATAGCTCACGTACGAGAGGAAAAATCTTAGTTTATATTTATCATACGTTATTTAGAGAGTGAATGAACATCAATTAATATTATAGCCATGTTTCAATCTTCAAGTCTTGACTACTCTAAACATGGTTTCCTAATATATTCCTCTATTACATGGAGTTCAATCATCTCCTAATTTGTTTGCTACATAGTAGTCGACAGAACAAAACCTTATCCAGTCAATTACATGCAATTTCCAAGTTCATTCTTAGCTTCATTTCCACTCTAGTTGCAATCACATACGGTACTTTGTCTTTTCCAAATTTAATTCCATGCCTATTACTAAGAGAGAGAGAGAGAGAGAGAGAGAGAGAGAGAGAGAGAGAGAGAGAGAGAAAAAAAGAGGCAGACATGGAAGACGGAAGACAGATATAGTTAAAGCGAATGTAAGAGACTGTTGACTATCGGATCCCAACATTATCATCTCATACACACAGAAGAGTTCTTAGAACCAGCATCATAGTAGATACAAGCGTTTCCATACTGAGAAACCATCATCGATAAATATGCTGGATACCTTTCTGTATGAATTTCACATGTTTCATTCATTAATTAAAGAACAAGAATAAAATAGTCTCGTTCCATGCCTTTGGTGTATAAATATACAGCTGACATAATATGTAGTTAATAATTTATGCCTCAACATTAACTTACTTTTATAAAATAATAACATACCGGAATGCAAGACATTATTATAGGCCTCTGAAAAACAATCAATATATGTTAACTGTAATTTTTAAATAGATTTTGTTTCCAATCTCTACATGTTCTGTATAAAATAACGGATACTTGTGTTTGTAGACGATCTAAGGAACGAAGAATAAGTGAATAAATACGTTTGATAATTTATATCAAAGGAAATATAATGAATAAAACTGCACTTCACTTCAAATTCTGTACAACGTTGTTTTACTGGTCAGTGGGTGTGAAGAGAGGTAGCTATCTGCAGTTTATGGCTACATTAATAAAATAGATCCTTTTTCTATGATATCCTTGCGTGGGCGAATCCTCCATTTAGCGGGTAATTAACGGGCATTAGAGCTCTCTGTTGGCCGCTTGTGAATTTAATACAATTTGTATCAAAGCACAATGGGGAGTACGTTAGATAAAATATTTAGCAGTAGTCAATTATCACAGAGCGGGGAGGGGAATCAAGAAAACACAACAGAGGTATTTGTGTGGAAATGGAAAAGCGAGAGCGTTCTCATTTTATTCATTCATTTTCTCATTAATTATTATGACATGCAAATACTATTTTCTAAAAATATGTTAGTATAAAAGGAGAGAGGCAAATGAAATCTGACACATCTTACGAGATTTAAAATAAAATAAACAATTCTGAAAATGAACTAAATTTACTGGAGGCCTTCTTAACGCTTATAAAGCGACGGTTCATTTTTATGCAATAAAGTATGTGTGGACACTTTTCCGAACCAGACTTTCTTCAGTAATGCATAATTTTCCACATGTTATTAGAGGTAAACAAAACTTGGAACGCTGACATTGCTGCAGAAAACTCTCAGTATTAATTATTACGATTATTTTAATAAATTTTAATGATAATAACATTGATAATAATAACATAATAATTATTAATTATAATATTACTACTATTATTATTAATTAAACTGGCAGACGTACGGCTATAAGGTCTTTTCACCCACTCAACCAGAGAAAATTTCATACTGTCTGATTTCAAAGCAAAAATTACTATGCAAACTTCTCTGGAACAAGTTACTTGCCAAGAAATAACTTAATTGGCTTTTCTTATTACAATATATAAGGACTTTATTAAACTAAAAGTAAGATACATACAATGTTATTTACAAATATGAATTGGACGGGCAGTAAGCTGTATGTGCTGTTGACAGTCCGTTACAATAAGTTGATGTTAAAAAAAATTAAAAAAACACTAATATTACAACTAGATATCAATACAATTACATTATCCAATTTTCTGGGTTCACCAGTAACTCGTAGCATGCCAATCTTCCACGATTTGAATTTAGAAATCTTTCCGGTAATAACTGATGCCTCCAATACTCTAAATCGTTACATTTTCCTAGTATATGTATCTCGTCTTCAAAGCTCCCGTACATTGGACATATTCGCATATCGTGATCGTCGCTAATTTTTAAAAAAATTCTTTTACGAGCCTGAAAATCTTCGGACTCGGGTCCCACGGCCTGAAAGTCCCTCCCGGAAGACTTGCTCCTTGGATTTTTCCATCCTAAAAAAATCCATCAACCCCGTCCGGGTTTGAACCCGCGACCCTCGGGACCAGAGGCAAGGAGCATAACCACTAGTACACCGCGGCCGACGCCTTCATAAATACTAATCTAAATTTTCCATTATGAAGCTTAGCGCCAAGTGTTCCCGCTCTCATACTGTTGATGATTAACTATTGTTGGTTTGGCGCTAGAATAAATAGTGAAGATTGTCAAGTCAGTGTGAGTTTTAATGGTATAATGATACCCAGAAATCGGAAAATATTCGATATGGTTTATAAGAACTGCCCTGAAAATGGAAATGCATTTTTTGTCTCAGTGCAAGTAAATAAGAGTTATATTTATTACGTGAATCATATATTTTTCGTACATGAAGTCCATATACTCATATTTTTTAAACATAATTGTAAAAAAATCAGGCCCTTGTCAATTCAGAGGTCATTGTAATAGGCAACGGAGTAAGGAGATCAACTGTTCGTCGATTTGTAAAATTCGTTATTTTTTTTGTGAAATGAAAATTGAATATTTTTTCTACATTTGTTCAATAATAATTTTAATGCACGTACATTTTCAATGTGAGTGGGTGATGTAACCACTATTACTAATAAAAAAATGGTGCCCGCTTAAAAACGGTTACATTTATGCTGAAGTAATGGCAAATCCTTCAGATAAATTTTCCGGAGGTAAAACAGTCCCCTTTTCGGATATCCGGGTGGGGACATCTGCAGGACGTCATATACAGAACGTCCTTAAAATTCTCTAATGGAACTTCTGTGAAGTATTACCTGTTGGATCCACCACAGAGAAATACTGGAGGGCAAGAACGTTAATGGCTTCGTTGCCAAGGCCCAGCATTTGAAAACAACAACAACGTTTTGAACGTGAATAATTCATATTAAAAATATGAGATAAATCATTTATATTATTTACTGTCATTCCACTTATTTTAAATATTGTTTACAGTTACGTATGCATATTATTAGTCACGTATGTGCCTTTTAATAACGTATTATAGTTTAAAAAATTGTGTGCACGTTAATGGATGCATATCGACCTTTTTTTACTCAAAATAATAAAAAATAGATTTCACAAAATTGTTACAGCTTGCCTGTTTTTTTTTCACTTTTATGTATTTGTTTTCGTATGTACTCTAATTGTATGAGAAAATTTGATTTTGTTTTAGAAAATATTATCCATTTAACACGCACATTTCATAATGTAATATGTATGAAATATTACAAGAAAATAAAATATATAAACATATATCAATAATAAGCGTATTGTGCAAACAAACACTATTAATATTATGATATAATATTTTAATCAATAGTGTATACGCATTACCTTGACGCTTGGCTGATTGATGAATAATACAATATCTCATACTAATACGTATCAACAGTGTAAACGCCCTCTTGCAGCGTTTAACTAATTCACGCAGAAGGATTATGACATCATTCTCATTACGTCTAAGTGCTGTAATGGAATATTGACCGTTAAAATAAACATAAATTGTTTTTGCTCATACTGTACAGTAGCAATCAGTATATACAATGTAATCATATAAGTGATAATCAAGTGAAATATAATTAAATAGCTCTTGCTAGTATTTAAAATGTAAAAATAAAACTTTAAACGCATTTTCCTGGGAACTTACATTACAGCGCATAGCCGGTTGTTACATGACGCCGTCCAGTTATGCTATCCCTATTGAGTTACAATTTGAAATTTCAAAATATGTGTGAAATAATAACAAAGAACATTGCGAAATAAATCCGCAAAAGTTATGATGCTTATATTGTACGAAGTCCAATGATAACACAGCAGAAAATTGGGCCACGAACAAAGCAGCAAATATTAACAGAGACGGCAGAAATCAAATTTATCACATATATTGCTCGATACGCTCTGAAATATGACCTTCAAAATAATACAATAAGGCAGTACTAAGCATATTCAACTTAAATTAGATAATAATATTATATAAAATCAACTGCATGCGTATAATGTACGAAAAATATAGGCCTAATTATCGAGTCAGACAAAATGTTCATTATTACATCCTTAGGGATAAAGAACTTCTAAGAAAAATGCGAAAATGAACTCTTCTGAGATTGAAATAGACCACAGAGACGACCATGAATATTAAAATGAAGAAATATAATGATATTGATTTTTAAATCTGTATTAATATTTGAAACGTTTTATTCAACATATTTATCAGGGTTTATATTATGTTGGTGTTTATTATATTAGGGTGTATGTTGAATAAAAAGTTTCAAATTTTAATAAAGATTTAAAAATGTGTAAAAAGATTCCTTATAGGAACTTTGAGAGTCTTTTGTAATGTGAAAAAATTACAGATTCTCCGTTTCTCCGGTAGGAGTCCTTGAACGGTTTGACGCTAGATATTAACGCAGGAATAAGATAAATCATGCTTGGATATAGTCGCTCTATAGGAACTTAGATGGCCAGGAGAAGGTCATCAGGAATCAGGATGCTTTGCATTATATTTTAGGGGTGCAGAGAGATCTGAATTTTGAACTGTCTTTTAAGTCTGAAGGAGGATCCTCTCCGTTATCTGAGATATTAAGATTATCATAAGTAATGCCACGAGTGATTTCCAAATTATCGATAAATTCACGACTCACGAAGTGAGGAGTGAATTTATCTAGAGAATTTGGAAATCAAGAGTGGCATTTGTTAGGACTATTTAACAGAATAAAATAAAGCTGTTTACTCACAAATCATTATTTAACTACAGTTATTTAAAAATATTTTTATATTTAAAGTAAACGGTGATGTTTGAAAACTAATGAGAAACGATAGGTAGCCTACGCTTGTACTGCTTCTTTTGTTTATCACTGCAACCATATCATACTATTTATTGCACAAAGGAACGCAATATTGTAAGAATGCTCTCTAGTGGAGAAAAATGAAACACATCAATCTGTATATTAATTCATTTTTGATGTCGTATACATTTAAGAAAGTGCAAACAGTGGTTTCTTTTTTTGGTGGTATAATCAATTGCTACAAATGTTGACATGTAAGCACTATTATATACAATCTGGTAGCCGTATTTGTTATAGGCTCAGTCACTGCAAAATAACGGTCAGACCTGTTCAGAATATTAAAAAGGAGGAGCTTTGCTTAATATATGATAATCCTAACGTTGATAATTATTTCGTGAAACACGTCTCTGATTGGTTGTAATACAGAAATCATTGAAACGTGATTGGTCATTGACTCCCATTTGGGGCATGAGTTAAATAGTCAGTAATATGATACCATACATAATTCTAAAGTAAAATAAAGACATGATTTTGTAATCATAAATGTATATTTTTCCACCGAAGATCAGGGTTACGACATCAAAGATGATTTCTATGAATAATTAAAATTCGAATTTGATAGACTGTCACGATATAATATGAAAATTCTCTTAGGAGATTCAAATAAAAATTTGGACGGGAAGTATATTCTGGCCAACAATAGGAACATACGGTCTTGACGAAGATAGTAAGGGCAGCGGGGACAGATTAGCCACATTTGGAAATATCAATGAATCTTCATGTCAAGAGCACTAAATTCCAGCATAAGGATATTCATAAATACACCTGGACGTCTCCAGAGAGCGAAACTCGGAACCTGATAGATAATGTATTAATTGCAAACGCTGGCACAGTAACATAATCGATGTTGGATCAGTTAGAGGGTAAGACTGCAATTCGGATCATCATCAGGTCAGAGTCAAAATAAGAGACCGGTTATCGCTTATGGGAGGAAAAAACGAAAAAGATGTTGGTATGACAGAAATATCCATTGAAATCTTGAGAAATGATAAACTGCAATAAATAATAGAATATTTGCATGTAATGACGAATGTAGCAAGTTGATGAAGTTATTCATATACATAAAAGAATAGGAGGCTATAAGAGAAGATACGTTAACCGGGGTTTTACTTCGACTCAGAGGGACAACTTTGACAGAATTACGGTTTATTTGACATTGTACATTTTTTGCGCGTGTTTCTGGGCTATTGTTACAACAATATAATGGTGTAGATCATTCCTTGAAGCTGCACGGAATCATTGATAGAGGTTTTAAAAGCGGTTGTTACTTGTAGGAGGGACAACATCTGTGTCACTTTCAACAACAATGGATTGCCAGCAAGGCTAAATTCATTCTTTAATAATTATATAGTTGAACTTTTCTGTGTGGACAGATGCGTTAAATTTTGTTAGATGCTATAAGAAGCCCCCTGGGAGTCGTGCATACAAAGAAATTACCGCGATGAAGATCTTAAAAAACCCCCTTGAAGAAGTGGAGAAGTGGGAAGTTATCTGTCAGAAGCAGGCTGCAGAGAAATATAACACAAAAGGAATCACCCTTTTGTACAAACTCCGTGGTGTGTAGTATCAGGTGAATACATGTGGTACCCCACAATTTTGAAATCTGAGAAGAGAAGTTGATTTCTGAGCGGTACCTTACGGAACTGTTGCAGCACTGGGGCTTTCCTATGTCTAAGAGTGATATTCGATCTGTCGTAAAGAAATGTTTCCTAATTAATTCCTGATTGTCTAATTACAATAATTATATGATAGCCTAAAATATGCAATATGCTTACTTAATCTGGAAATTAATTTTGTGTTCTGTTGTGTGCCAGAATTGATAATGAGGTTTAAGTTTATGTTAACAAATTACAGTTATAAAGCCAAGAGATGGATAGACAGTGAATGCATGACCAATACGTCTTCCTCCGAGGAGTGATTTTGGAAATAAACAGCATGAAAACCCTGCAAATTAAGTTTAAGAAGGAGAAGAAGGCAGTTATACAATCATTTGTAGTAAGGTTGTTTGCAATAAAAATATTTTTAAAAAGATAAATTGGTGTCAAAGTAGTACCTACATTTGGTCTACTTTGAATTATAGTGAAAACAAATGTGATGTCAAAGTAGCCCCAGCACATGGGCAAAACAGATCTAAACAAAACTCATTGTTGTCCTACTAAGTTTTTGTTTGAGGAGAACAGTACCAAATGGGATTTGTAGTCTAAGGTTCAATTGGTACAATAAATTATATATTCAATTTTTTCGGCATAAATCATACGAGTTAGACCTTAATAGCCTTCGAAAATATGTGAAAGTAGCCCCGTTTTACGGTGTTATTTATTTGTCAGCATCAGAAAGCAAATATTATTTAAAGAAAGAAGCAAAACAATAAATGGTTTGTTGAAAAATTTGCCGACATTTTAAAGAAAAGGAAGATAACAAAAATGATTTTGTTACACGAGACAAATTAAGTAATTTAGGACTATAATATAGTGTTAGGTGGGAAACAAGCTGGATATTAAAGCCTAAAATAGGGAAAACTTGAAAGAGAATGTTACTGATCTTGACATTAATGCACAAAATAGGAACATGAGATAATTATATCAGGGAATTAGGGTACAGATGAAAGCGTTTCAGGCTAAAACAAATATAATTAGGAATGAAAATGTGGATACGATTGCAGGTGTATATTGCCTTAATACTAAGTAGATGGAAACGTTACTTTAATCAGATATTAATGTGCATGCAGAACAGGTTATTCAAGAGGGTGTTTTATAGACATCAAAAATATTAGTGTCTGAACCAAGTGGATAATAACGATAGAAAAATTGAAGATGTTTAAAGCATCAGGTAGAGATGGGATCCCAGCAGAATCATAAAATCAGGGAGAGAAAAATTGATGTGCGTGATACGTCGGCTGCTTACCATGATTTGGGAATGAAAGGCTCTCACAAATATATGGAAAGAATCGATGATCGTAACAATCTATACGAAAGGCGATAAAATTGATTGCAAAAACTACAGGGCCTTCTCATTACTTTCAACTTAGTACAAAGTTCCAACAAATACATTAGTATCCAGACTTACCCCCTACATTGATGACATAATAACATATCATCAATGTGTATTTAGGAGAAGCAGTCTACAACAAATCAGATTTTTATTTTATGACATTATTTTAGAAAATTAATTGGAATATAATGGCACCTTGCATCAAGTGCATGTAGACTTTAATAAGGTATACGATTCAGTTCAGAGGGAGGAATTATAATAGTATCCTACTAGAGTTAGGAATCCCTATAAGTTAGTTAGACTTATTCGAATGTGACTAAATGGCACACACAGTAGGGTGCGTTTAGGCAAAGAGTTTTCGGATACTCTTGAAATTCACAGTGAGTTCAAGCAAGGAGACGCATTATCTCCTCTAGTATTCAGTTCTGTATTGGAGTACATCGTCAAATCTTTAGAGGTATTAATAAGCTGATAGTTTATGCTGATCATGTAGGATTGTTAGGCGATATCGAAGAGATACTACGAGCCAGCACACAATAATTAATTATAATATTACTATTGATAATAGCAAATAGCAATAAAATCCACAAAGAAATTAAATATGGGTCGAATTCTGGAAATGCATGTTATTATGCATTGCAGGGACTCTTGTAGTCCCAAATTCCCTGAAAGAATTTGAAATGAAAAATACATAAAACTAATGTCCTCCCAGTTATATTACATGAATGCGAAACATGGACTCTTACTTTAAGGGAGGAGAAAATATTACGAGTACTTGAGAATAAATTTCTTAGAAAAATGTCTGGACCAAAGAGTAGTGAACAGACAGCCGAATGGAGAATGCTACATAACAGTGGGCTACATGATCTTTATAAGAAACCAGTTATAATAAACACAGTTATGTCTCGTAGACTACGATGGACAGGACATATGGTACGAGTGGGAAATGAAAGTGAAGCATGGAAGCTTGTTGTAGGAAAACCAGTGGGGAAAACGCTCAGTTGTTAGACCAAAAATGAAGTGGGAGAATAACACTACCGTGATTTAAGGAAAGTAGATTATAAGGGTATGATTGGAAAACATTAGCTCAGGTTAGGTATATATGGAGAGATTATATCCGCTCCGTGATGAACCTACGGGCTCGATAGTGCCAGTGAGTTAGATATATGAGTTATTACTTAAAAATTACGAATTGTTTATATTTTTATTTACAACTACTGCAGTAATTAAAATTGCATTTATTGTTAATTGCATTTTTATCTTAGTACTGTTTAATATTTGGTCGAGAATCAGTGTTCATAAACGCATTTTTGTAATATATAAATACGTATTTACTTTACTTGCTGAGCAGATAGTAAGGCACTATGACCTTAACTCTGACAGTTTGAATAAGGCGCTTATTATTATTCTGTCCCTCTCCTCTTTGCCTTAGTTTAAGTCCCATATTTATAGATACTTTTACATGCTCCATGCCATTCAGAACTTACATGGGCAGGACTTTTCCTGAGAGGATTTGTAACTATGGACCACAAACGTACTTCTTTGACCACACAAGGGCATGGAGGGTTTCCCTCGATGAGTGATCGCGTCAATATGATCACCTCCGAGACAACACGAACATTTAAGACAAGACACACCATTCACTCAGGGAATCATACTATTCATGATGAATATGACATGGTTCATGATTATGAAGACCATTTGGACCTTAAATTTTTCCGACATTTTTCTTAAAGTCAGGAGAAAAAACCGAATAAATCTCAATCATAAATCTTGTCTCGACCGGAATCGAACCCGTACGAGACAATGACGTTACCTAATGACAAACCAGTGGACCCATTTGTTATTATTATTATTATTGTAATTGTTGTTGTTATTGCTATTATAGTTATTATAGTTAGTACAGTTATTATAGTTTATTATTATTATTATTAATATTATTATTGGTTGTTAGTACATGGTCTTTATAGGAAGCCAGATATAATAAGAACAGTTAAGTCTCGTAGACTGCGATGGGCAGGACATGTTGCGCGTATGGGGAATGAAAGACGTGCATGGAAACTTCTTGTAGGAAAGCCAGAAGGAAAACGCCCTGTTGGTAGACCAAGAATGAGGTGGGAGAACAACATTAACTATGATTTGAGGGAAGTAGATTATACAGGAAATGATTGGAAAGCATTAGCTCGGGATAGGGATGTATGGAGAGCTTATGTTCGCGCGGCCATGAACCTACGGGTTCGATAGTGCCAGTGAGTAAGTAAGTAAGTAAGTATGTTAGTACCCCTTCGGGTGCCTCACGACTTGGTGGATAGTGGAATACCTTCCAGATTTGGTTGGTATCGGGGAAATGAAATACTAGATGCGAACCAAAATAACCCCTGCTGCCTTTTAGCTTAGTGTTGATGCTGTTGATTCAGCTAATATATAGAGGAAGGCAATCTGGGTGACAAATTACCTGGTCCTCCAGGTTGGAGATTAGAGCAATGAGGCAGATCCCCGTTATATAAGAAAAAATATACGCTGCTAAAAGAAATAAAGATAACATTAAGAAAGCATAAGGAATAAAGAAGAAAATTGAAAATGAAAAAAAAAATCTATTAAAATATGAAAGTATGAGATTGTTATTTAAACAAAGAAAGAATAGAATTTGAGGAAAAGTTTGAGAAAAGTACTGAAGAAATATACTTATTACTGTCAAAAATATTAAAAGTGTTCCTTTCGAGGTTTTAGGAACAGAAGGGAAAAATAGTAAATATAGATGAATAGGTAACATAAGAAATATTAGAGAAAAAAGACTTTCAAAAGGAAGCTTTTAGGTAATTGTTATATTCGAACACCGAGGAAATTAAGAAGGTATACCGGTATAATGAAAATAAATACGTGGTAATGATGGAAGTAATGAAAACTGAAATGGCCATTGGGAGAGAATATGTGCAGAAGTAAACTGTCAATTAAAATTTTAACAATCAACAGCGACTTAGACAACAATAAGGAAACTGAGAACGATTACGGTACACAGAGCAAATACAATATAAATTACACTAAATTAATGGGAACAATATTATAAGGAGTTATAGAGTGAAGAGCAGCCGAAATACTTTGGAGATAACATTTTCGTTCATGTGGATCTAGATTAGGAAATATCTTAAGATGAAGTGGAAATATGTATTCATGAAGGGGAAAAATGGGTAACACAAGCGGACCTGACGGAATTAACCTAGAATTATTGAAATTGGGGTCGAAAAATGGTAGAGTTGCTTTCGGGATTATATAGAAATATTGTAGCAGGAGGAAGAAGACAGCCAGAAATGTGTATAGGGTTCATACGCTCGGTACATACGAAGGGAGATGGAAGAAATTGTAACAATTACAGAGGTATTTGTGTGAACAACTGAATTACTAAAATAATTATTTGTATCATATAACATCAATTAGATAGAGAATACAGAGATATTGTGGAAAAGAGTGGGTTCACTGCAGGCAGACTATGCAATGATAATATTGTTATATTGAGACAGGTAGTGGAGAAATGCCGAGAAAAAAGCACAAACAGTAGACTATACCTTCATAGGTCAGTTAATAGAATATGCCACTTTACCAAGAGTCTCTCTTAAAGAATAAAGTAATCAATATTACCAAGTCACTAAAATCAAGAACAAATTCCAAATTAAGATAAAAAAAAGAATTTCGGAAGATTTTTAGTACATCCAAAGTTGACTATAACGCTGTTTTAGGTATAATTATATTGACTATTTATCTCTTGCCCAAAATGGTAGCCAATGACCAATCACGTTTCAATGAATTTTGTTTTACAACCAATGACATTCGTTTTTCACCTCGCTCTTTATCGATTTCTCTTTATCAATTCCTGCTTTGAGATAAAGAAAACTCCTCCTTTTCAATATTCTGAACAGGTCAGATAATTGTTTTTCTCCAACAAATACATTAGATATAGCAAATAATGAACAGGTTTCTTGATTTTACTGAGATGTTTATTAAAACATAAATGAATAATCTATAATGTTGATTATAACATACAGTTTGATGTGTTTCATTATTTCTCCACTAGGGTGTATTCTTACAATATTGCCATCCTATTTGGCAATAAATAATATGATCACGTTGCAGTGAATGAACATAATCTCTCATTTCTGATTTGTTTCCAAACATGGTCATTTACATTAAATACATAGATATTTGAAAACACGAATAACTATATTTAAATAATGATATTTGAGTTAACAGCTTAATTTTATTCGTTAAATATTCCTAACAAATGCCACTCTTGGTTTCCAAATCCTCTAGATAAAATCACTCGTGACATGACTTATGATTATTGCATAAAAATAATTAGCCAAGACACAGCAAACACACGAGATATCAAATGAAAAAAAAAAAGTTTTCTAAATCAATCTCAGATGAAGAGTTACTGATTGTTCATTACCCGGATGATGCATCATATATAATGAGGAAATTAATGGTGGTGTATAAAGATTGGGGATTACAAACAAATTTTAATAAAACCGTTTATCTTAAATCTGTTACGACAGAAGAGCTGAAGTGTTTCCACTGAATAATGTATTATATACAGTGAGTATTAAAATGTTTAATCTTTACACTAAATTTTAAATAAAATTGCGAATTCAACTACATGTATTGAGAGAAGAATAGTTGATGGTAGAAGAACAATTAGTGTAATGCATTCAGAATACTGGAAGAGAAATATTAGAACATTTGATAAGTAATGGCAGCACTGCTGTAAATCAACGATCCTAGTGGAGACCATTGCAATTTTGTAGTATGTTGTTGAGTAGTCTTTGTTTTATAAATCTGTGTTATTAAAAGTCCCAAAATAGTAATATATTGTGAATACATTTACTGTTTTTCACCTTTAGTGAGAAATATCGCTCTTAAAAGAAATTCAGTAGTATTTGTTTAGAAGGTGGAATTGGGAAGTACTCTAACATCCATCAAATCCACCGTACATGAACACATGTTACTGTGACTTGCTCATAAAAATCAAAGAACCTCTACGAGTCATTCAATTTCAATCATCAGTTGATATCCATTAAGCTCTAGATCGATCAGATTGGAAAGATATCCAGAAATGGTGCTGCAGATGGAGTTCGCCATCATCCAATGATTTGGCAATATATGATTGACTTAGCAGAAGACTATTAATGAAGTTTCTAATGTTAAAATTAACCTAAGTACATTTTTGTGATGTTATAGCAGTGTTATTAGTTTATTACACAGGACCAAGAAACTAATATTTCAGGATTTATTAAAGAGCACTATATTATTAGGTATCGAAAACGTGGACAATCAACAAACAACAGTCTAACAAACTGTTAGCAGTTACAAATGGATTTTTAGAGGCAACCAGCACCAAATTGAAAACGGGATAAAATTTGAAAAAATTACGTAGGTCAAGAGGAACATACCGAAAAAAAAAGAAAGGCATTTATGATAAAGACACGTCATACGAATTGAATAGTATATAATACCAAATAAGGATTCAAATGGGAGGCTAGTGGAAGAATTGGAAGAGATAGATCAAGAAAAGTTTGATGGATGGAGTAGGAAGAATTATGGAAGCAAGGGGTCTTAGGAAAGAAGATGTCTTGCGAAAAATCAAACTTTGGGTTGATGGATAATAATTTCATTGTGGAATATTCCTTATACAATTATTTCATTAATTCAAGTTCGAAATCACATCAAAGTACTTAAAATACTTAACATGGTGACTATTGAGCAATCTCATTTTCATACTGGCTTAGATAGTTTACAAAATATTATTTCTTTGGGCCATAGCCAGGGCTCTGAATGTGCGACAAAGATAAATGGTAATAGTGCTCCTACGTAAGATTAGGTTAAACATTTTTTATACTCCTGCGACTCCTGACATCATGGCAAACTGCTTCGTACTCTACATTCCGATGGAGTGGGTTGACCCTTTCGTATCTAGAATCATGTCTAGCGCTCTGTAAATGTGTCGATTAAAGAAGGTGAACTGAACGCTGTCAAATGACTCAAAGCTGTGATTGATGAGGCAGCAGTTTGCATCCTAGCTTCAATAAGCCAATTCCAAGACATTTTATATTTTCATTTCAATGGTGTATAAGCATATTGTATCGTACAATTCCTTATCTTCCTGTAATATAGGATCATGCAGATTCACATTAATATTCTTACAGACTCTGCGACCTAAATCACATCTTACTTTGGTATTCAAATATGAGTGCTGATGCAGATATATGACAATTATGAAAAAGTATCTGAGTAATACAAATTTGTCTTTTTAATCTAGATGATTCTCGTTTGGAGTTCCGATCAGTTAATTCACAAAAAAGCTAGGCTACTTTTTAAGTCTTGTACTTTACATTTTGACCCATTCCAAGGTAACTTGTAACTCCATATGTCAGAATACCTCCAGTTACCGTAACTGAACTCCCTACCACAAGAAATCAGGGGCTTCCGGATATATGAATGTTTTAAAAGAAATATAAATGTTCTTTTCCTTTAATAAAATGTTCCTACATTAATAATAGTAATAATAATAATATTAATAATATTTTTATTATAAATATAACTATTATTATTATTATTATTATTATTATTATTATATTATATTAAATAAAACTTTAGGAATAGAAAGATATTAAACATTAAAAATCATATATAAATAAATAAATACATTATAATTATATAATTATTAATGTTATTATTGTTAGCAACATTATTATTATCATCATCATCATCATCACTACTATTCTCATAATTAATTATTAATGTTATTATTGTTAGCAACATTATTATCATCATCATCATCACTACTATTCTCATAATTACTTATATTATTACTAATGCACAATGAATAGATGACATTCATATCGATGTATATTTTTATTTTTAATGTTGACTATTTAACTCATGCCCCAAATGGGAGTCAATGACCAATCACATTTCAATGATTTTTGATTTACAACCAACCACAGTCGTGTTTCGAATCGAATTTATTAAGTAAAGTTTATCGTATTAAAGAGAGCTCCTCCGTTTCAACATTCTGAATAGGTCATAGCATTACTTTGCAGTGACTGACTCTGTAAGAGAAATGGCTACCAGATTGTATATATAGGGCATGAATGTCAACAGATAGAGCATGCGGGAGGTAATATAAAAACATTTGTAGCAATTGATTTTAACACAAAAAAATAAACCACATTGCACTTTCTTAAACGAATTATTTTCCAGGAAATGACGTTGCAGAAAAATACAATTAACATATTTGCATCATAGGTAATCAGAAATTAATTAATACTTATAAGTAGTAGTGGTATTCAAATGTTCTGAAGCTCTTCATTTGTCATCAGTCGCTTGTTAATACCTATAATGTTGACTTGTTTGCTAGCCGTCGAGAAGAGCGGACGTGTTTTTGTTAGAGTGGTTGAAGTGTGCAGGGGACAAAGCATTATGGAATAAGTTAGAAAGCTGATTGAAACATTGTCAACTGAAGTGAAAGAGGGGTTTGAAAAGTGCAACGTGGGTGAAAAAATTCGTGATATTGAGACGAACATGCACCGGATGGAGGACAGATTGAAATGGCTGGAATCTAAATTAGACTATCTCGAAAACCAGAGTCGCCGTAATAATATTGTGATATATGGTGTGCATGAAGAAGACAGAGAAAGCTGGGAGGAAACTGAACATATAGTTAAAAGAGTAGTGGCGCAAATCGGGATTGATTTGGTGGACAGTGATATTGAAAGAGCGCACAGAGTAGGTCGTTGGAATAGTGGAAAGAGACCGATTGTATGCAAATTATCACACTACAAAATAAAATGTTGGATCCTTAGAGACAGTAAATATCTTAAAGGGACCGGTATCAATATTGCCGAAGACTTTAGTGAGAAGGTGCGCCGCGAAAGAGACTTTCTTAAGCGACACATGCTCGAGGCGAGGAGGCAGGGCTGCCATGCAATCATGCAATTTAATAAATTGATTATAAATGGACGAATCTGGAGCAGGGAAAAACTACAAAATATGGACAACTCTGAAAATGAATTTGAAGAGGTCATTGACAGCGAGTCCCCAAAACATACAGGGGACGCTTCAACAGCAGGTGGTCTCCTTACAGCAGAGGAGGGAGAAAATTCTACACGAGAGAAAGAGAGAGGGACCACTACCTTAATAACTCCCAGGAATCCAATAAACATACAGCAAAAAACGGCCGAACGCAAACAGCATACCCCACCTCTAAGAGGTGAACGACCGGCGGACACAAGAACTCCAACAAGAAAATCACTAAGACTTCTGAATCTACCCGCAGAAAAGGAACTATTGAGAGGGGGAAGTTCGAAAAATACAGGTAAGACTAATGACAAGGGAACACAATAGGGTTTGTTGACAGTCGGTTCATGGAATATCGAAGGGTTAAAACAAAAACTTTCAATGGACAGATGTGTAGAGTTTATTGAGACTTTTGATATATTAGCTCTAGGAGAAACATGGTTAAAAGCTAATGAATGCGTAAATCTATGTAATATGAAAGGTTATTTTAAGGGTAATCAAAAGAGAGGAAAGAGAGGTAGATATCCAGGCGGTGTTGCCATTTTATATAAAGCTAACTTAGACCCATATATTAAAAAGGTAAATATTACTTTAAAAGAGGCAATTTGTATATATTACCATACAGAAAGAGCAGAAATGTGTCTGTTGTCTATTTACCGCCAACCACTAAATTCCAGGTATGCCAATCCAAATTTTTTCGTTGAATTGTCTGACTCGTTGGCAGAAATAAAAGATAGGTTTCCGGAAGCGGGAATAATAATTTTAGGGGACTTTAACTGTAGGATTGGGGAGGAAAATATCACTATAAAATCGGATGATAATGAAACACGAGGTGAGGGTAGGAGAAGCAAAGATAAGATTTTAAATTCAGAAGGAAACCAATTGTTAGCTTTTTGCGATGCATTTGAACTTGAAATTCTGAATGGGAAATATGGGGAAGATAAAAATGGAGAACTGACATTTATTAATAAAAAAAAGTAGCGTAATCGATTATTCAATATGCACACAAGACATGATTCCAGTCCTAAGTAATTTCTGTATAGTTTCCAGAATCGAATCACACCACTTCCCAAACAAACTTATTTTAAATATGAAAGGTATTAGTGAGACAGTTAATGATGAGGTGGCAACAATATTGCGGCCAATTATCCGTTTCAGGTGGATCGAGGATCTGAGAGAAGAATTTATCAGGAGTTTGGAAACGCTAATACAGGATCTGCAATTAAATGATCTTAGCGGGGAGGAAATTATTAAAACTTTGACAGAATGTTTTCAAAAAGCAGGGGAAAAATTCAAGGTTAAATACGCAATGAACCAGAAGGACAAAGGGTGGTACAATAATGCATGTAGAAAGAAGAAGAAATTTGTCGAAAGTAGTCTTTTAAAGTTTAGAAAAGAAAGCACAGATGAAAGCAGAAAAAATTATGCGCAAGAGAGAAAGGAATATAAAGAATTATTGGCAGAAACAAAACTAGCATGGCAAAATAAGAAATCCGAAGAAATGAGAGTCGCGACTGAAAGTGGGAACATTGCGGACATATGGAAAGCGTTAAGGGAACTCAAAGTAAAGTCCATAAATCGGACAAGAATAACGCCCGGGGAATGGAGAAGTTACTTTGATAGGGTGCTGGGAAATGAGAGGTTAAGATATAATCAAGGAAATATAGTTGAGATCCCTGACCCAATTCATATTCAATTACTGGATCAGGATATTTCGAAAAATGAAGTGGTTTCTTCCATTAAATGTTTAAAGAATGGTAAAGCACCTGGAATTGATGGAATACCAGGGGAATTCTTGAAAAATATGATATCATCCAATAAATTATTAGACGTTTTGAAAACTGCGTTCAACAAACTTTTTAATGGAGGAGATTATCCGGAAGCCTGGGCGACAGGTGTCATCCAACCGCTATACAAAGGGAAAGGTGGGGCACAGATACCAGAAAGTTATAGGGGAATTTGTCTCTTGTCAGTGTTCGGAAAAATATATTGTAAAGTACTTTACGAACGAATCAGACAATGGGCTAAAGAGAACAATAGGCTCTCAAAATATCAGGCAGGTTTTAGAGAAGGGTACTCCACGGTGGACAACCTATTTGTTCTGAGAACATTAATTGATGACAATCTGAAAATGAAGGGGGGTAAATTATTTTGTGCATTCATTGATTTTAAGATGGCATTTGATACTGTGGACCGAAGCGCACTTTGGGAAAAATTAAATCGGAAAGGATTGTCTCATAAAATGATACATGCTTTAATGTCAATTTATAAATATGTTAAATTTTGTATAAAAGTAGACCAAGGGCACATTACAGAGAGCAGTGAAGCCAATCGGGGAGTGAGACAAGGTTGCATTTTATCACCAATGCTATTTAATCTATTCGTTGATGATATTGTAGACGTAATGCTAGAAGGAGAAATTGAGGCTCCGGAGATAGGAAATGTTAGAATCCCAGTCCTGTTGTATGCAGATGATTTAATTATCTGTTCCAAGACAATCAAGGGATTGCAAAGAGGTCTTGACCTACTGGAAATATACTGTAGGAATTGGGGATTGACTGTAAATGTTAGTAAGACAAAAACAATGACCTTTAAAAATGGGACGGTTTATGGTAGAACAGAGGAATGGAAATACAGAGATCAAGTTCTTCAAAACGTGAAACATTTTGAATATCTTGGTACGACGTTGAAAATGAACGGAAAGTGGAAAAAAACACATTGATATAGCATTATTTAAAGGGAGGGGACAACTTAACAGTGTACTCGGTATTCTGGGTCGAGTGCCTGATATTCCAGTCAGCACATTAGAAAAAATGTATGGAGCGATGGTCAGGCCAGTAATGCACTATAGTAGTGAGATTTGGGGTTTCCAAAGAACGGAAATACTAAATAAGGTATATACGCATTTTCTAAAGTATATTACAGGACTTAGTAAGGCCGTTTCTAACTGTGGAATTTTATATGAATTCGGGTCATTCCAGGACGACATTAACTGTAAAATTCGTGTACTCAAATACTGGTTGCGAGTAATCCAAGGTGAACAAACAATGCTTAGAGCAATTTGTTACGACCACCAAATTAAAAACATAGATGTTAAATTTTGGGCAGACGAGGTTAGGAGAGAACTCCAAAAGATTGGGATGGGCTGGATATGGGAAAAAGGGACTGAAAATCGCAAGAACGTGTGGAGAAAAATAAGGAGGAGGTACTTAGATGTAAACCAACAAGATACCTTCGCCGAATGTACAGGAAAACGCTCACTGTGTTTACAAAGAGACCTAAAACACGTCTGGGGAAAAGAATCGTATATACTCAACCTAGGATTTAAGGAGAGATCAGGGCTTGCTTGGTTTAGGCTAGGGGCATGGAAATTTCTAAAAATTAGCGACGATCACGATATGCGAATATGTCCAATGTGCGGGAACTTTGAAGATGAGATACATATATTAGGAAAATGTAATGATTTAGAATATTGGAGACGTCAGTTATTACCGGAAAGATTTCTAAATTCAAATCGGGAAAGATTGGCATGCTACGAGTTATTGGTAAATCCAGAAAATTGGATAAACCTCGGTAAATTTCTGGACAAAACGCGAAAAATAAGGACAACACTCATTCATGAATAAATATATGTTATCAAAATGCAATACCATTAATTATTAACAATTATATATAAATTAATTAGTGTATAATGCTGTTGTGTTATTATTTAATTGTAATATTAATGTGTTTTCTTTATGTAATTGTAATGTTAATGTTTTTTTTAGTGTATAATGCTATTGTGTTATTACTTAATTGTAATATTATTGTGTTTTCTTTATGTAATTGTAATGTTAATGTTTTTAGTGTATAATGCTATTGTGTTATTATTTAATTGTAATATTATTATTGTGTTTTCTTTATGTAATTGTAATGTTATTGCTATTGTGTTATTACTTAATTGTAATATTATTGTGTTTTCTTTATGTAATTTTAATGTTAATGTTTTTGTGTATAATGCTATTGTGTGTTATTACTTAATTGTAATAGTATTGTGTTTTCTTTATGTAATTGTAATGTTAATGTTTTTAGTGTATGATGCTATTGTGTTATTATTTAATTGTAATATTATTATTGTGTTTTCTTTATGTAATTGTAATGTTATTAATATTTAATTTTAGGAAGTTATATTTTGAGGTTATTTTAATTATATTATTTTTGGTCTGGACATCTTACCTCAATATTCAATTCAAGAACAAATCAACATTAATATTGAGGTAAGATGTCCAGACCAAAAATAATGTAATGTTATTGCTATTGTGTTATTACTTAATTGTAATATTATTGTGTTTTCTTTATGTAATTGTAATGTTAATGTTTTTAGTGTATAATGCTATTGTGTTATTATTTAATGGTAATATTTTATTGTGTTTTCTTTATGTAATTGTAATGTTATTGCTGTTATTGTTTATTTTTCTTTACACTAGTACCAATTATTACTTTATTGTAACGGACTGTCAACAGCAAGTACGGCTTACTGCCCGTGCGACCCATATTTGTAAATAATATTGTAAATATGTTACTTTTTGTCTAATAAAGTCCTACTACTACTACCTATAATGTTGGTTATAAATTTCTTACAATATTGCAATCATATGGCAATAAATAATATGATCTGGTTGCAGTGATGAACAAAAGAAGCAAATGAAGCGTAACGATCGTTTCTCATTTCTTTTAAAGCATCGCCGTTTACATTATATATATATATATATATATATTAAGATAACTATCGTTAAATAAATGTCCACCGCTGTGGTCTCGAGGTAGCGTGCTGCCTTGTCACGCAGCGGGCCCAGGTTCGATCTCTGATCGGGGGCAGTTCTTCTGGGTGAGTTTTTTATCGGGATTTTCTGTAAGACAAATGTCAGGAAAATGTTAAGGCCCAAACGGTCCCGGAAATCATATGGCCATCACCATCATCATCCTTATTATCAGCATCATCCTTCACCAGTGTGGAAAGCAACGGGAAGCTACCACACCTACAATTCCCTAGTTAAGCTGCAAGCATAGCATGAAGATGCTATGATTGCAGTGAAGGACCTGTCCTCGGGCAAAATTACTGTGGATGAATGGATAGTTAAATAATGATTTGTGAGTAAACAGCTTAATTTTTTCGTTAAATAGTCCTTACATATATCACTCTTGATTTCCAAATTCTCTAGATAAATTCACTCCTCACTTCGTGAGTCGTAAATTTATCGATAATTTGGAAATAACTCGTGGCATTACTTACAATAATTTAATGTAAATGTAATTTATCATTATAATCGGTTCCGCCGTTGTGGTTTTGTAGAAGTGTTGCTGCAGATGGCCCGTTCGGATCCCAGTTCGGGAAGTTTCCAGAGTGACTGTTTTTTTCGGTTTTTTTCTGTAACATAATCTTTCACTCAACCTCTCCTAAATTGAGACATTAAAATAATTAATTAATCAGGACGAGTATTATTATCATATACATGTTAAATCACTATAGGATGAAATAATCATCGGATATATACGAAATGTATGCAATCGAATAGGGAGAACATGAGGGATTCGATTTTTATGTAATTAATTACAAAATAATTACATTAAGAAAGTTGATATGATTATTGAAACATTATGTCAGGTATTACGGAAATCATTTAGCAAGTACATCGTATCGCTATTGTCGAGTGACAGATAATTGAAAAGATGACAAAAGATTTAAAATTTGAGGAAATACATTGTACTAGCGGATTACCAGACGTTTCTTTGTAGACCAGCATTCTGAGATCTTAAACCGTACTTCGTGACAGGTTAAGAACAAATATTTGATATAGGGTTTGGAAACTACAGCGTGGACGCAAAGAACTCCTTATATAGGAATCAGACAAGCTGCTAGCACGCCAAGCTAGCAAACAAGCGGGAAAAGACCACTGACCTAAACAATATAATATAACAGACTTATATCTGAATTCCCAGAGTACAAACCTATTGTAAAACTGTATTTTTAGTACGGCGTATCTAGCTAGATAACTTGGTGAAGTCATGTCCAATCTAAAGACGGCGATCCCTTCCTAAGACATAATGAATCTTTGTCAGCCAATATAGTAAAGGGTTATATCACGACAGGGTAATGACCTCATGACATAACCACAGGGAGAGGGTAAACGAAGTTTTCTTTATATCTAACTAAATTATGTTAAATTAGTTCAGCATAAATCACCGTGGCGAATTACTTTTTCGTCGCTCATTGAGGAGGGAATTGAAATAGACTCACCGGCACCGTCGATTATTATATTCGACATGATAACTTCGCGATTCCAATACATAATAAAAAAAATTGACAGTAATTATCTTACAGGAATTCCATTCTGAATTCTAGGCGCTCCTGTGGTCAATGCCTTGACTAACATCAAGTGTCTATAATTATACGTGTTACCAGTGTCCACTTCGATTAATAAAGCATATTTATTAAAATTAATCTAGCGTAGTTTTGCTCCGGTCAGCTCCTTGCTATCCCTGAAGATAAAGAACCTCAGCACTACCCATTTCCAATCAGAGGAAACCCATGTTCTCACATATGGGGACTTACTTTGATACTCCTGGCGCCCACTAAATAATCCCATCTTCACCTCTTTACCATTATACCAAGAACACATTATTCCATCTTTATTTCATACCTGCAAGACAAATCAAAAATTTGAAAATTCATTATGAAACACTTTTGAGGCCACTAAGTAAAAGTTAACATTAGAAAATTGGTACCTGATATCTTTGTCTTTCTTAACTGGATGAAATGCTGTAATATTCTGGAGGTCTTTCAGAAACATGGGTTTCATCTTATGCTTATAAAATTGTTCTAACTTCTGCTTGTCAGAATTTTGTATAGTGGGTTCAGGCCACTGGATGTGTTCTCTTCTCAATAAGTTGTTGTAACTTCATGAATTCTATTATATTTCGATTTATTCAAATATATTAATACTCGAGTTATTTTCTTTGTGAATTATTACGCTGAGAAACCAAAACATTTTAGTACAAGATTTAATGAACACCTCAAGAAATTTAAATATTATGAGAGTTCATGAAGTTTTGCCAAATATGTAGTAGAATCAGGTCACCAATTCAATACAATGAGCAATGTGTTATCGATAATTTACAAAGATAACAACAACCCGAGAATCTGATGGAGGACAACTAATATACATACCAATTTTATAATTTTATCTGTAAGACAAATGTCACGAACCGGTAAGGCCCAAACGGTCCCCGAACATTATCTGCTTGTCATAATAATATTTATTATATTCACCATGATTATTATGAATGTGTGGGTGATGGTGTGTTTCGTCTTTATGTTGTGTTGTCACGGTGGAAACCCTGACATTGAGCAGATAACTATATTCAGGCAGGTCCTTCAGGTCCTTGTGTGGTCAAAAAGTTTGTGCGTAAAGCATTCTTTAAAATCCCTCTCCCGATAGGTCGTGCACCTTTAAGGCTCGTGTGGCGTCTTGCATGTAAAAAGTGCCTATAACTTGAGAGGTTAAGCAAAGGTAATGGAATTCAATTATTATTGTTGATTACATTATTAATAACGTTTTTGGAAACAACACGATTGCATACCACAAATGTTGATGAACTACAACTCAAAGGATAGAAGGCATTTTGGACGGCCAAAGGATAGATGGGCTCAACAGTTTTAAAGTGTGAGACCGGAACCAATTATGCCAAATAACATGCATCCCACTCCCAGCCGGACCGGCAGACGACATGCAAGCTCCGAGCAGTCTATCTATAACCTGATGCTGACTCACCGCTCGGAGTTTGCATGTCGTCTGCCGGCCCGACTGGGACTGGGACGCACGGTACTTTGTCATTTCATGTCACACTTAGACGCTCAATCTATGAAGCTGATGATAATTATTTTTACTATTATTAATATCAACATTTACTCGATTTATTGACGACATAAATCGAGATAATCAATGTGGATTTATAGGAAATAGGCTTCAATCAATCAGACTTTTAGTTTAAGCAGATTAGATAACACATATGGAAGTACAATGATACAGTGCATCTTGTATACTTCAAATAGTAATACGATTTATTTAAAAAGGAGAAGTTGTGTAGTATTTAGCCAGAATCTGGAATTCTAAAATGTTAGATTTATTTGAATATTTATAAACAGCTCAAAGATACAGAGGGCGTAGAACGCAATGGTATTACTCAGGAGTTAGTTTATGCAGGTTGTGTAGAAGTACTATTAGGCAATAATGAGGAAATGCTAAAATGCAGCGTACATATTATATTAAGTAAAATAAGAAACTGGTGCTGGAAATCAATATCAATAAAACTGAATATATAGTTACACATAGAAATGCATTATCAAGTGGGAATGGACACTTAACAACAAATGAGAAAAAATTTGAAGAATTGGCGGAATTGAAATTCTTAAGAATATTAATAATAATAATTGCAAAGAGGAATAAGGAGCAGAAAGAAATTAAACTGACTCAACACTGAAAACACATTATATTACGCAATATAGGGATTATTGTTCGCCCAACGTCTCACAAAATATGTTAAACTACACACACACACACATATATATATATATATATATATATATATATATATATATATATATAAAAGGAGGATTTTTTTCAGTTATGCTCTATGGATGAGAAACATTAACTATTACTTTGAGAGGAGAAAGTATTACGAGTAGGCCTGTATGCGAATAAAGTGAGTAGGATCATTTTTTGGCCGAGCAGAGATGAACAGACAGGTGAATGGGGAATATTACCTAATAGTGAACCACAATATCTTTATGTGAAACCGTATATAGTAAGAACTTTTAATTCTCAGACACAGAGATTTGCAGGTCATGTTTCGCGAATGGGTATGAAAGAAATGTATTAAAGTTTTGTTTATAATAAAACCAAAGTTCAAGCGTCCAACAGTTAGGCTAATAAATAAATGACCAGAATATTTTTTTTTTTGTCAGCTGTGGTCAAGAACCTACGTTTTGTGTAGGGGGCCAGAGATAGTTATTTAATTGTTTTGGTTATAATGTCACCAATTTGAGTTAAGCGACCTGTTCATTCCGATCCCTGTAGCATTTAATAACCTTTACCAGAGTTGGAAGAGGATATAAATTTTGGAGTCCTTCAATTTCAAGTTTCCTCCATTCTCACAATAATTGTAGGACAAAATAGTCGTCTGATTGTCCTATTTTCGAATACGTTTAGTTTATTTTCTTTCCTTAATGACAGAGAACCTCGTATTTAACACTCGTACTGTAACTCAGAAAATATTACTTTTTTACAAACTTTAATTTTTAGATTATTTGACAATAGTCGTGTATACAAGAGTCGCGATTTTCCAAATTCAATCGGTATTTATAATTTGTGCCCTTATTTGTTCAACTATTTGACTAATATTTTATTATGTCTACCATAGTATTACATTCCGCCATTGAAAATGCGTGGAGTGAGTATTTCTTTTTGAACTATGTCATGGAACAACACGGATATTGACAAGGAGATAAACTTTTTGTTCTGACATCATATCACGAAAACATCATATTATTCCGTGACAAGTTAATCTATAGACAACGGTGGATTCGAACCACGTAACACCTGTGTGTCTAACATTACAATGTTTCACTAATTTGTAAGATATATTCATTATTTATAAAACCTTCACCACATCAAAAGTAAAAAACGTGTAGCCCTAAAAAGGTAAATCTTTTATATGTTAAGAATAATGGAATGTCTAGCATTAAGTAAACAACTCTATCATTGAATCAAACAACGGCGTAATCAAATAAAACATTAAGTAGATTGAAGTACAAACGGACAAAAATAAAACATGACGCAACATGAGTAAGAGATCTAAAAAATGAATAAAATAAAGTATGTTGCTGAGTTTACATCCACAAAAAAACGTTTGCTCATTATCCTCTTCAGAACTATTGTATCCTACATGATATAATATAGTTTTCTTCTCACTCTCTGAACAACTCAAGAACAGTGTGAATGGTTTCATCTTGATATTAAATAAGAGTTCATATATTCGTTTTATTCCAAACTATTGACCGTAGCATCTATGGGTATCTTGTGGGTACCAACTATTTTTCAGTCATGACCCGCAAATGAAGTTCTTATCTAAGGTGTTTTTGGAGTCGCGTCACTTGAAAATCCAAGTTTTTGACTGAAAGAATGCTCTTCTTTCAGTCGTTTTCTAATTGATGTAGACGAGGATCTTAGCCTAAGCTTATTGATCTTAAAAATAGTTGACTTTAGGTGATGATCCTGATTATTTAAGGCTGTTTGTCATACTTGTTAAAAGTTAGACTCTTTCCTGAAGTAGTTGAGGATTTAGGAGAATTTTGGTTAGGATTGCAAATAATTGCTAGACGAGGTTGAGATCAGTTAGGTTTGAGGTTTCAGAAGATTTGGGAAGTGCAGGGAAGTTGGATGAGGTTAATTTAGGTGGATGTTTACTTCTTGGTGTGGTGGTTGTCTTCTGTGTAGATGTTGTCTTTTTTTCTGGACTAGAATTCAAGTATTTCTGAAATTTTGGGAATTTCCTCCAACTTGCAGAGTATGTTTGTCCACAGTTTTTACACTTTATTTTGTCTTCAGTGCATGCTTGCCAGAGCAGCTAACACACATCGCTGTTGTGAAAAAGAATTGAGCGAGATGCCTGAAATCCTGGCAGTTAAAGCACTGAGTTCCTCCTGTTGGCCTCTTTTAAGTTTCCAGTCTGACTCGTAAGTTGAATAATTCTTTCAGATGTTCCAGTCTTCTGGGCAGGCAGCCTGTTTCTTCTCTTCGTTCAGGAAGATGTTTTTTGTAATCTGTCGGTCGTCCTTGTTGTATTTTCGGTCTTTAAGTTCTTTAATACTTCATTGGCAGATATTTCCGTTGGGAGTACTTTTAGTGTAGTCTTGTAATTGGTATTGATAAAACTGAACATTCAATCTTACAGAGCCTATGCAAATCTCTAAATGTTTTATCATTTAACCAAATTATTGTACTATAATGTAGTGACGTATGCAATCCTATTGAGTTGAAGACTTCAATGGTTTAGTGAATAGGATGTTTAAATTACAAATAAAGGAAATTATAACAAATAATTAAGGCACAATAAGTAGATTGCAGAAAAGTAATGACTACAATGAATAAATCGTAAATAAAATTATTAAAAAAAAAGCCAGAGGAATATACTCAGCATAAGTAAACTCAATAAATAATCCGATAACAAAAATAAATGGATAACATATATATAGGAAAATAAACCACAACATTAGCTAACAAGCTAAACAAATACATAAAAATATAAACACAGCATACAAAATTATAAATAAACTAAACAACATAATATACAACAGCATTGAAAAAAAATAACAGAACAGTATATATACTAACGTGTAAATATTGCAGTACATATAACATAGGACAACTTATTTAGAAGCTTTATTAATAGATACAAAGAATATTTTAAATATGCATAAATTAATTCATATTACGCCAAACATATAATCAAATAGGATATCATATAAAAGATAAGGAAAACAACCTCATAATACTACACAGATAATGGAATCCAAAAAACTAAACATACTTGATGTGCTGAATTCTTCTTTAAAATCTCTAACTGCCTGATTTTACACCACAACGAATCCAATACGCACAATCCTATCTACAAGATAATCACAAATCAGTCAGTAGCGAAATAACATTCTACTGAGGATGGAATGGGTACCGAAAAGCCTGCAATTTTTTTAATACGTTACTAGCTCAGGCGACTGCATTATAAGGTACACAATTTTATAATGTTGTGTTGTAATTTTTATTTTAATATCTCCCATGAATAATGATGCAACCAGGCATTTTGTGACTTTTTTTATGGCGTACTATCCAACAGCAAAGTAAATCGAGCATTAAATAGTGCACATACTATGGCAACTACATTGAGAAAATTGTTGTAGAATACATAAACAAATCACAATATTGCATTAAATGATACATCTTAAAATTACCTTCGCCTGAAGTGTTAAGATTTCATCAATCACAGTGTATTATATTTAGCGTACTTTTTCTAGCGTTTGTGGGCTGTTACTTATTAGTCGTCTTATAGCCTTAGGGCTAACTCGCACTCTATATTCCAACCCCTAGTATAGACTTGAAGGATGTCGTTGTCTCTGCCATTTGTATCAGTGTTCAGGTATTCCCTGTCGTGTGCTACATGCGATAATTTTGGAGTCAGTTATAAGCAGAAAGCGGGGTTCTAGTAAGTATACAGTGAAGTTAAGAATGCACGGACTATAAGGACGGAGGACGCACCTGTGCCCGTGCAGAGTTCAGTATAAACAAAATTATGTTCGGTAGAAGGCATTATACCCTGCTTCAAAAATAATTACACCAGGTTAAGGAATTATAGAAGGAAGAAAAAAATCGTTTGTTTAGTTATTTGTAGTGTGCAATAAAACTACTTCATTTTGAATAAGGGTTTAATGTACAGAAATAATTTCTCATACATCATCATTATAGTTATTGCAATGTACAATAATTTACTTCCGAAATTTATAGTTCTTTACTACTCTGTATGCAGCGAATAAATGAAACAGTCGCTATGAAACACTCTGTTGTAGAATAACGAGTCCTGCGCAGTACATATTCCGTGTGGCAGGTAATATGAAGCGTCTGTTTACTTACTCAAACACCCGCTCCCTGGTTGTAAGTATACTTGAACTTAGAATCACTTCTAAGAATACATTCATATTTGAAATGCCTTTTTACTAACAGTAGATGAGTTGATATTTCCAAGTCATTTAGTGGTAGGCCTATCAATTGACCTCTTGTTTTCCCAATACAACAATGACTTCACGGACCTGCAAGTTTGGAGTGCACGAGCTATACAACATTGTACAGAGCATTATGCCTGTGAATTAAGAAGATTGACTTTCGTAGAAAACTCTTCGCAGGTAAAGGATTTGCATAATTTGCTATATAGAATAATTGGTGATGTGGAAATCCTTAAATGTTATCATAGTTGAGCGATTCCATGAAAATTTTGAAATTGACACAGGAATAATTTTGATGAAGTAATGTATTTCTTTAAAGATCAAATGCTCTGATTCTGTAAGATAATGTTTAAAATGTGTATTATTTTAATCTATTATTAGTGCAAAAACTTATAATATTCCAAACCTGTAAAAACAAGCAGAATTTTACCATCTTTGTCTTTAATGATTCGGTCGTATTAATTCGTTTTATTTCACAAACTCTTTTGTTAAGCCATACTTTGGCCCGCCTTAGTCGTAAATGTAATACTAGTAATTGCATTCTAATGTTCTAGATACCTTAAATGTGTCCTATAATTGATAACTGTAAGTTATGATCAGTCAGTCAGTCACGGAAAACGTAGGAAAATTACTGTACACAACATATTTGTTGATGTATTAAAATTTCCTTTTGGATTCTACTTTATCGGTATACAACTAACAAAAACATATTGATAACATATTATTGTAAGTCATTATTTTTCCCGCTAGAGTCCCGTGACTGACTGACTTTTTGTCCTCTCATACAGTATGTCAATTTGGTATTCATACACTGGCATTTTTATTAATAAAAATCCAATTTTCAGAAAGTTTTTAAAAGTAAAGAAAAAATATTAATGTGGTTTGAAGGAAACACTAAGTTATAAATAAATATGTAGTTCAAAACGTAATTATAAAATAAACATAATTTATAAAAATAAATAATCTTTATTACACCCAAATACAAGCCAATTTGTTATTCATACACTAAAGAAAACACTGCAGTGTATTTGCTTGTCTAACTTGCTTTAAACATTAATGCAACATGAATACTCTTATTTGTACATTTGTTTACATCAGCCTGCTGTGCTGGTTGTGTACACTGGCAGTCTGTCGCCTCCAAAATGGGTAAATGTAAAGAACTCAATTCTGATCTCAAGGATACGATTGTAAATCTTGCACTTAGGGGATATTCTTTGAGAAAAATAGGGCGACTGATAGGCAAACTTCATGCAACAGTACAGTATATACTAAATAAATTCAAGTATAAAGGTTCAGTAGAGAATGTTCCGAGAAAACCTACACAAAATAAGTTAAGTGAAAATGAGGAGAGAACCATTGTGAGACAAGTGAAATTCAATCCCAGAATTAGTGCTCAAAAATTGTGGTCTAGTCTAGAAGTTTCTACTGGTAAAAAGGTATGTACTGAGACAGTTGGGAAGGTGTTAAGCAGAAATTGCTATCATGGAAGAATGACTAGAAAAAGGTCGTATGTAAGTAAGAAGAACCGTGTTGTAAGACTACAGTTTTCAAAAGAACGTGTAAATAAGGGGCAGGCATTTTGGAATAATGTTCTCTGGTCTGATGAGACTAAAATTAACCTGTTCGGTTCAGATGGCGTTCATAGAGTCTGGAGAAATGCCAATGCGAATAATGATGTGACCAATACAACCCTACAGTAAAACATGGGGGTGGGTCTATAATGTTGTGGGGGTGTATGTCGGCAAAAGGTGTTGGCAATATACAGTTCATTGAGAATGTTATCGACAAATTTGTGTATAACGACATTCTACGTATGAATGCTAAACAAAGTACAGAAAAATTGGATATGCTCCCTACGTACATGCTCCAACAAGATAACGACCCGAAACATACGGCGGACTTAAATAAGACTTGGTTGATATGGAACGTGCCAAAGCAATTGAGAAACCCTCCTCAATCTGCTGACTTAAATCCTATAGAACATCCATGGAAAGAAATGGGATTTAATGGTACTGTACATCAACTATACGTAGACTTCAAAAAAGCATATGATTCAATTAAGAGGGAGAAGTTATATAGTATCCTGCTGGAGTTCGGAATTCCTAAAAAAGTTAGTTAGACTTATACGAATGAGTCTAAATGGCACAAAGAGTAGAGTGCGTGTAGGCAAACAGTTTTCGGACACTTTTGAAATCCAGAATGGGTTGAAGCAAGGAGATGCACTATGTCCTCTACTATTTAATTTTGTACTAGAGCGTGCCATTAAATCTTTAGAGAATGAGGAAGGCTTACAACTGAATGGTATCAATAAGCTGTTAGTTTATGCTGATGATGTAGTATTGTTGGCCGATAGCGAGGAGATACTAAAGGACAATACGCACACATTGTTGAGTAACACTAAGAAATTAGGATTGGAAGTAAATATCAATAAAACTAAATATATGGTCACACGTAGAAATTCATTATATAATGGAAATGGACAGCTAATGACAAATGAGGGAAATTTTGAGGAAGTGGCTGAATTCAAAAACAGTAATCACAAATAGGAATGAGATGCACAAAGAAATTAAACATAGGCTCAATTCTGGAAATGCGTGCTATTATGCATTGCAGAGACTCTTGATGTCCCAACTCCTTTCAAAAAATGTTAAACTGAAAATATATAAAACTATTATTCTACCTGTTATATTATATGGGTGCGAAACATGGACTCTTACTGTAAGGGAGGGAAGGAGATTACAAGTATTTGAGAATAAAGTACTTAGGAAAATTTTTGGACCAAAGAGAGATGAACAGACAGGTGAATGGAGAAGACTACATAACAATGAACTACATGGTCTTTATAGGAAGCCAGGTATATTAAGAAGAGTAAAGTCTCGTAGACTCCGATGGGCAGGACATGTTGCACGTATGGGGAAAGAAAGAGTTGCATGGAAGCTTCTTTGTAGGAAAGCCAGAGGGAAAACGCCCAGTTGGTAGACCAAGAATGAGGTGGGAGAATAACACTAATTATGATTTGAGGAAAGTAGATTATACAGGGAATCATTGGAAAACATTAGCTCAGGATAGGGATGTATGGAGAGCTTATGTTCGCGAGGCCATGAACCTACGGGTTCGATAGTGCCAGTAAGTAAGTAAGTAAGAACATTCATGGGCGTTTTTGAAACCTAGGGTCCACAGCAGAAATCCTTCTTCCAAAGAAGAATTGAAAAAGGTGGTTATTGAAGAATGGTGCAAAATCAGTCCTCAGATATGAGATAGGCTTGTCAGATACATGCAGCGTAGATGTCAAGCTGTTATTAAAGCTAGAAGTTGCCCTACAAAGTATTAAGGACAGTTAATATTTTTTTCTTTCTCATTTTTTATTTTTTCCCCCATTCTGACTGTATGAATAGAAAAGTGACTATAAAATTTACAACTCTTAAAGTTTTTTTAATATATTATACGTTAAATGTTTATAGAATTTGTTGATTTGTATATATTATGTAAAAAAGTGTACCTGAACATGTTTAATTAAAGGCAAAATATAATTGCAATATTCTGAGAATTAAAATTGTGCTATTTCAATTATAAAACCTAAGTGTATGAATAACAAATTGACATACTGTATATATTGTTAATACGCATGGCACAGTAAGTAGTTTACTGCACTCCGCCGAGGATTAACAAACATGGTTTAGAAAATCTGATAGACTGTTCGGTTCAGCTGTTCGATAAAATAATTACAGGCCCTAATTCTGTGTCAATTTGAGCTAAAAGGCAGTCAGCGGAAGCATTTAAATATGTTCGGGTAAACGTTGCAATAAATGAAGCAGCCAAACGTGTTGATTTCTCAGAAAATTATACCTACAAAGGGCACACTGTAGCGTAGTGGTTAAGGCACTGCGCTACAAACCAGAAGGTCGAGGGTTCGAGTCGTGATGGGGCCAAGATTTTTAAACTGACCCAAACCCCCTGGCGGCACTATAGCTTGGGAGGCGGCCGTCACGCAGGGCTGACAACCCGGCTGATATCAAATGCCGATTGTCCAAAAAAAGTGGGAGCCTTAACCTCCTACTACCCCAAAGAGGTCCCGAGGCTGTAGTGGGATCACTTTACCGTTACGTTTATACCTACAAAGAACAAAATTATATCCAGGCAGTTCATTTGAACAATAATCATACCTCAATATTAACTGCTGTTGACTAGTTTAGATGGAAGGTGAGAGAGAAGTATAGAAGAAATATTATGTCCTAGTGTTCTGTGATACATGGCACATAGTAGTAAAACTAAACAAATAATAGTTCATGAGGTGACACAAAATGAGGTATAAGAAGCGATTTCAACCTCTTGCAGCTATCCTACAACTTATGGAGTTTACCATGTGGAAATGTTGAAGCCATATGTCATAGAATGTGCATAAATTTAAAATGAACAATGAGTGCGAAAAATTAAAGTTTCGTGTGTGAAATAAAATTATATTTTTATTAGCGGCATTTAAATAATTCCTAGTTATGCGATTCTTCAATATGCATGTTATTAAGTGAGTCACTAGAGTATTGTGCTGTGACGCACATAAACAAGTGCGCGGGATTCTACTTGAAGGATGCGTGTGTGCGATCGTGTACTTTGACTATTTTGACCTTTCACATGCCATGGGTGTTGTATTATTTCCTTTGTTGACACCAGGTCCTTGCATTGCAATTTGCACGCTGATTGCAACAACAGTTTTAAATCATATGAAGTTACTAGTATAAAATAAATACCATTGGGTTGGCGTATATGCGATTAAGTATATCCGGTAGTGTAAAGAAAAACATTATTGGGTGCAGCATTATTTGGAAACCGACAGAGTGAAAATGCATATGACAACGCTGTAATATGTGCGCCATGTGGGCACACACACGTCAGTCATAAAGGAAGATTTCGCGCATTGTAAGATATTTCAAATGTTTAGTTTAAAAATATAACTGTCAGCAATAATTTGTAATCAGTTGTTTTGAAAGAATTATAACAACCTTTTCCACATTTAAATAAACGTTTTAATAATTTGTATACAGTACTTTTTCGTTATTTCTGTGTCTTTAAATTTGAGATTTGTAAAAGTTTATTTTAGTGTTCTGGAACGAACACTGCAAATTCCATGCAGGTATTTTTATTTATTTCAATGGTTCAATCTAATAGAGCATCAGATAAATTGTAATCAGTTAATATGGTTGTAATAAAATTATACGCATATTAGGCATATTTAACTATAGAGAAGTCCCTTTGTTATTAAGAAGTTAATATTTTCTTTATTTTGTGAAATATAAAATGATAAATGGTAATCATGTTAAATAAGTTACACTATTTGTTTAATGTTCTTACAGCATAATATGAAATAGTACATTTCCTATACATGATAAAATATGTGTAGTTCTTTATTCAACTCCATATTGTTTCTTTTTACCTATTATAATTTCACATTATTTTGTAATATTTGTATAATAATTGCAGCTCCACAATATTAAATTCTTAATAAAATTCAGATATGTCAGTCAGTCACACACCACATATTAGGTTATAACTCCGGTCTTAATTGCGATTTTTTTTCGTTTTTTATTGAGAATATAACTTGAAATGTGACCGCCAAACGGTATTTTGGAAAATTTATTTAGGAATCACACTTCAGAGAATGATGCAGATGAACACGTTAAGCTCCATGATGAGTTGACATATATGTCAGTCAGTCACACAAACTTTTATTAGATAATAAATAACATTGTTTTTCTTCAAAAGTTGTATATTTATATACAGTCTTAATTGCAGACTTTTCATCCATCATATCACGTATATATTACCCCTAATTTCAATCAATTGTAATATTTATGCAACCATTTTGCTACAAAAGTGTATTGTAAATATCAGTCAGTCACATATGGAATTACTCTATTCTAAATTGTCATTGCCATATTTTAAATCATTATATTCGGCATGGAAATTTCACAAAATTTATAAAATGTACTTCATTTTCTCACGTTTATTATCTTACAGATTATAAACAAAGCATAATTGTCGCATTTCATAATACGAACATGAAAAAAAAACCTGTGTCTGTGTGAACTCTGTAACCTTTCAATATATATTTCGGAAATTAACAAAAATTATGAAAAATGGACACATGCCTTTTACAAAAAAAATATTCATTCGAATTATAGTTTTAAACGCTTTTGAGAACTTCAAAATTGTCACATTTTAATTTCATCCTGATGATTATTGTTAGTGTCTCTGTGGAAAATATATTGTGGAGTAAAATCTTCACGTCGAGTTTTCAGTAACCTGATAAAGTTGTGAATTTTAATGAAACTAAAAGCTATGGAAATTCGATAAAACATGAATATTTATCTAAATGTGGGAACAGAAGTGGAAAGGGGTTTGAGGGAAAACACGAAATGGTAACTCAGCAACAATTATCACAAGTCAATTTATTATTATTACCATGTGGATCAACAACTGTCGAAATAATAATGATACTCTTTCGTTTACGTGGAAATAACACGTGAAGTAACTACCGGACGGTATTTTATTTCAATAAATCAAGTTTTGAATAACGGGGCTGACGAATTAAGATAACGCCCTCTGTAGGCCACAGTAAATGCACCATGATCATTTTGTACAATGTATAGAACGTTTCTGACTTAAGAAGAAAGATTACAGTTTCTTAAAAGATATCACAGCTTTTGGGAAAATGTAGATATACAAGTTCAAATAAATCTCTATGTTGTACTATTTCTCATATAAGCTTAAGTAATTCACGATTTTACAAATATGGACGAAATTAACGCCGACATGAATAAGTCATAATAAAACTAACTAATTCTTTTACAAGTTAACAGCGCTGGAAATCAATTAAAATTATAAAGACATAAATAAGAAGTTACAACATCTGCTTCTATTCCGGTGGGCTATTGTTCACCCCCTGATTCAATAGTTCGGGGTTTCAAACCCGGATGGTTTGATGTATCTTTCCAGGAGTAAATATCCTGGGTATGGGATCCTTCGATAGGGTACAAATTCCATTGGACCCGTGTCGTAGATTTATGACTGAAAAATAACCCCAAGCCTGAAAAACAGATATCAAAGCAAAATTAATCGGCCCTTTGATACCAAAAATTTGAATTGCTGCGCTAATAACCTCACCTTTTATAGAACTGCTCTGACTAGTATACTGCAGTTAGTAACAATCTTGATTATACAGCTTGTATTTTTGTTAATTTTAGGTCTATTCAAGTTTTAAAATCGATACTAGGCGGCATAATAATATTAGCTGTGCTACGGAAACGTATGACAATTTTATATTGTAGCACGTTTAAATTAATTTGGAAAACCAATAATTACTTTATCATGGCAAATGGAATACAACAGTCTGGTTCATACTCTCAAAGAATGCTGTCTCTATCTTTTGTGCGTTTGTAAACAAATGTTGCGATACCTACTCAAGTGAATGAATAGAGAGGGTTATTTCATAGCATTAACGTACTTTCTTCATTCGTGTACACAATGGAGAATAGACTGAAGTTTAATTCAGACTTTAAGAAAACTACTGTCAACTTTGCCTGAAGAGGTAAATCACTGAGGGAAATAAGCAAAATAGTGGACAAATCACATACGACTGTACAGTACATGGTTACCCCGTCAGTGACGCACCCTTTTACTTGTCTTCCTAGTGTGCGCACGGAGGCCATTTTAACATTTTAGTATTCCTTGAACACTGATTTATATAAACGATCATAAAGGTTTTTTAAATATCGATGGATTCGAACGAAAGTTTTACTTGTTAGCTCAGAAATGAATGCGAAATTTAATACATACCATATGGAGTTCAGTAGCCTTTATAAACTATTTACATTTTTTTTAAATCTGATTTTCTCTCATGATACACATTTTTACTAAATAATTTGATTTGCCCACATTGGACATCCCTGTTTCAGTCTGTGAGACACTAAATATATTGTGTGGCATAGTGCTGATTCTGTAACTTGTATATTCAAAAGCAGCTGACATAACCAAAATCAGAATGAATATTTAGAAGAGTGAACTCAAGTTCAAGCTTGTGCCAAAGCACTAGCAATGTTTATATTTAGAATCTGAATTTTTGCTTGGATTCATATAAAAATTATACAGCAGTTATTTACAACTACCTAGACCTTAAAAAATAAGTTTCTCTTATTTTAGTACTAGTAATTTTATAAATAAACATTTGCATTACCTTAATAGTTGAACTTGGTACTATTCTGCTCGAAACACTCTTCAATACACAGACCTACATCACATTCCTGGCAACAATAAACAGATGTCTTTCTTCTCCCATGTTTAATACAAACAACACACCTCCTTTGAGGTTTCGATTTATCACTTTTAGAGGTAATTTGTCTGATGAAGTGTCTCTCCCTCAGTCTTGGTAGTGTGTTATCAGATGCACGTCTTCCTCTCACTAAATGGTCACCAGAACGTCCATACTTCATAAATAATTCCTCAACTAACCGGATCCTGAATGAAAGATGCTCTATTTTCTTTCCAGTTACTTCTCTGTATATTATAAGAGAATTTAGTACAGAACAGTTCAGGAGCTTCTTGAAAAGTTGCATTTACCATTTTGTCTGGCGTTTCCTTTCAACAAGATACATTTGTAGCAGATCATATTTTAGGTCTATTCCCCCCATCCACTTGTTGTAGGCCACAACACACACAGGCTTCTCTATATTTTTGCCTCTTTTATTGACTATTGATGTGTCAGAATTGTGGTAAGTCGAAATCATAGAGACGTTTTTCTTATCATGCCACTTGAGGACAGTGACAGGACCTATATGTCATGCAATATCTTCCCCTTTTTTTAGTTTTGAGTTTTTTATTTTTTTGGGACTTTTTTCCTCGTTAGTTTTACGGTACCAACACAATTTGTAGAATGCATAACTTTTAGTTGATGAGATTACTCAGGACTATTATAAAAATTATCCACCCATAGTGTGTGACCTCTTCCTATCAAAGGCTCAATAAATTTTAGTACTATAGCCGTGGTTTTAGGGGCTTCATGGGAAATAAGATCTGAATAGATAAGTGGGTTCTTCCCTGTATACACAAGAAAAGACCATAAATAGCCAGTGCTGGATTCGCATAATTCATAGGTTTTAATACCAAATTTTGATGCTTTTAGAGGTATATATTGTACGAAAGAAAGTCGCCCCCTTCCACAGAGTTAGGCTTTCGTCTATTGCTATATTTAGTTTTGGCAAACAGAAGAATCTAAATTAGTGATCTAGGTCCTGTACTATTGGAAAAATGTTGAAAAGTTTAGGTGGTCCTTTGTACGTTTCTCGGCTGCCATTGTTAGTAAAATGTAAAAAAAAATACATATCAACTGACAATGGTTCCTGGACATAGCAGATAAGCCTGGTGTCAGAATTACACACCTTTTAGAAACATAAGGTCTAATTGTTGGTTTCTGGACAATACCCGTGAGCAAAAAAATTCCTAAAACAATATATATATCTTCTATTGTTACTGGTACCCAACTTAGTACTGGAGATTGAAATGTGAAGAGATTACCCCGTGAATTTTGAAACTGTTCTGCATATCTGTTCGTTTCTGTGGCAATGGGTTCAACTAAATGTCTATCGAAAAACAACTCAAAACTTTCAATGATGGTAGTGATACTATTAGCACTGTTTTGGGGTCCAAAATTACTTGTAAATATTTCTTCTTGTCCTGCATACTTATCCAAATCGTCCCAATCAAAGTCATGCTGCAGTACCGGTTCTTCATCATCATCAATATCATTATTTATAATTGCATTAGATCCTGCTATATCATCAATTTCATTATCACTACTCTCACTAGAACTAAATATACTTTCATTGTCACTAAAACTATCGTCAGATTAGTTAAAAAACTCGACAATTTCACTTTCTTTTAGGTTACGACTAGCCATAATTACGTACATAACGCACGACACCGCGCCTGAGACTGATTCCGTGAACCATGATTCCTTATGTATCAATCGATAGCTTGTATATCCTTTTATCGACCTAAAAAATTATATTGTGTATAGGCTAAGTTTATTAGAAGTCCTACAGAAAGCAGCACAGAGCTAGGTCTGTGTGCCACCGAGTGTTGAAGTAAGAAACCACTTCAACCTCAATACCACGTGCAAAAATGTGATTACAGCTGATTCATACACTTAGAAGAAAGCTAAGATCTTAGGCTTCAAAAATATATTATTCATATGAAAATATAAGAATATACAGTATTAGAAAAACAAATGAAAAGGTCGCGCATTTAGAGAAAATTACGATTACTTCAATCTTACCTAATTTTTTTTAAAAATAATATCAAATGAAATTTTAAACAACATGTTTATTCATATGTCCAGAAAGCTCATAATTTCTACGTTAAAACACAAATAAATTACATATTTGTAGCTTCAAAAATGTACGATGCAGAACAAAAAGAAAACACACCTGCATAGGTCTATACCACGTATAGATGTCGGCAATAAGTGAAGAACAGATGATCTGTATACCACATATATGGATGTCTGCGCTGATGGGTTAACAAGTTCAAGTATGAAAGTACCATAGAACAATTTCAGCGTAAAGGTATAGAAAAATGATAAGCTGATCTGATCTGATAGTCGACGGTGACTTGCACCGTCCAGTGTGCTGCATACTGTTTCCCACTGGGATAAACTTGGCAGCAAATTCCTTTTTGGCTATCAAGAAGTGGTTGTGGATTATGTAACCTCAGCCTTTGGTGACATTGTATTTTACCTAACAGGTCTATACCAGAATAATAGTGCAAAACCTCTATACTTGTAAGAAGGCATCATAAACTACGCCGCCGGCAAGCAGAGAGTCCGAAAGCCGGACAGCGTAGTGTGACCCACACTTCTCAAAGCAAGTGATCTCGCACTATTATGTGGATGGTCTCTCCTTTTGAGGTTAACCTGTAAAACACAGGTTAACCAGTCGGCTCATGAAGATGAAACGCTCCATGGGACTAGACAATTCAGCCAATAAAGGCTGAACATCCCTGAGAATTTCCTCCCCACGAGCACTTAAGCTACCTGTTAGCAATTGCTGGCCCTTAACTTTAGCAGTGCTATTCTCTTGTGTTGTTCTGGAAGCAGTACCAGCCTGTAAAGCTTGAGTGAAGGAAACTCTTGGATCAACCTTCACAGAAGTGAAGGTCTTTCTTTGAGTTGCAGTTGGATTTGGAACAGGATCACTTATGGATGGTTTCACTTTATGGTTTGGAATAGGTTTAGCTACCCTGCTATAAGCTTCAAGGGCCGCCTTGAAAGCAGGGCAGCCTCTAAAGGACGCCGGGTGACCGGACTCCTTGCAGTTAGCACATTTAAGCAAGTTGTGTCTCTCCGCGCTTCGGCCTTTAGGGTACAGTCCTTGTGCCCGTGAGGCCCAGCGCAGATAACACAGCGAGGAGCCCGATTACAAGCAGGGAAGAAGTATGATTGAAAGACTGGCACCGGTAACACTGCTTAAGTCCAGCCCTAGGTCTATATGGCTCTATGGCTACAACAGTGTATAAGAGACGCTTTAGATCATAAATTTCCAACGCTTTACTATTGCGTTCTAGTTCCAATATGTAGATAGGAAGGGGTATGGCCAAATCATTTTCGGTTTTTTTTTAATCTGTTTTACATCTTTAACAGGGAAACCCAACGCGAGGATTTCCTCTTTAATTTCATCTGGGTCTACAGTTGCAGGCAGTCTCTTTAACACCACCTTCAAAGGAAGATCCCTCTTCAGTAGATAAGTATAGTATTCCCTATTTAGGGACTTGAAATACTCCTTTAACTTGAAGAAATCTTCCAATGAACGTGCATAGTAGCGTATTCCTTCAGGAATACTGACACACTTTAGTTGGTCGCCAATTAGTGATTTCAACTCTTTGTTTATTCGGAACAGATTCCCGTGACCAATAAGAGTTATTGGTGGGGGTCTTTGCTCCGATTGGACAGCATTACCTGAAGGAGTAGCTGTAGATGTAGCCATAGTAGGGCCAGTAGCTTGAGGAGGGACCATCTCTGAGGATGTTCCTGCAGTGGAATTTGGAATATCAGTTAAAACTGAAAATTTATTGTTGGTAGGCACTGCTGGAACCTCAACTCGTGATTCCTGCGACTCTATGGATCGATTATCTGGATGTATAGGTTCAAATACATTAGTGTGTTTGCCCAGTAGTATGGGTTCTTTTGGTTTGAAAGAATCAACTTTTGTTTTCTTAACGACTAAAGTCGGTACTTTTTCTTTTTTTTTTTGTTTTTCCGTTTAGATTTTCCACTAGCAGTTGACTGGTCGTCAGTGAGCATTTGCTCCTCAGTGGTCATCTGCTCACTGGTGTCCATATCACTGCTAGTTGAAGGAATTTCTTCTTCTACATTGCTATATGCTTTGGGAAATGAGGAGGAATAGAAGAGCGCAGTAGTGCGAATCTCTAATAAATCTCCTTTCAATTCGTTTAGCATAGCTTCAAACGTTCGTTGTCCTGGTTCGTTATCTTTTATCAATTTATTTAATCGATCCAAAGCAGCAGTCGTGAAATCACGAGCTTCTTCAGACCTCTCATAGTTCTGGAAAGTACCCATGAAATTTATGAGTAACAAGAAGGTTCCACTAAGAGTGGACAGCAATTCTTTTAATTCGGGTTTTTTGTCGTATCCATATTTGTGGACGAATGCTTCAAATTTGTTCGCGGAGTCTTCCCAGAGTATGAGAGGTCCGACATCCTCACTTTCTGGATCCATAGACCCGTAAGACTTTGGCATAGTAGCCATTATGCTTGGTAATACCAAGTCTTAGTTCTGGTCACTATACACAACAGCACTAAACACTTGTCACCAAAGAGATATTATTACACGCCACAATAATAATTATTGTATCCACTCCACTTACCTTGATAGCACAGCACTCGAAATTCGAATTCACAAAACACCAAAGATCACGATGATCAGCCCGTGTATGGCCACGCCCTAGCAAGGAATTTGCTGACCCGCTGTAGTTTCGCGGATCTGATTGGCTGAGACGAAAACTGGAAAAATTGATGCAGCCAATCACATCACACGAAGGACTACAAGTCAGACGTTAACAAATCAATAATTGTCGATTGCAGTAGTAGTCTAGGATGCCGTGATGAACAGCAGTAGACGTTTAGTAAAGGCAGGATCCATAGCAGTACGAAGTATCATAAGCAAATGTTGCATGATGTTTTCAGCACCAGCTCTGATTCCAGTATGATGAAAATGATAAGCGAAAGAGAAGAACGTTTTATACTTAGACATGTTAAAGCAGGCGTGTCATAGTTCAGAGCTCCAAGTTCCGTGTGGAGCGCGGTACTAACTCTGGAGCATGCATCCTACGTACTTCCTACTACTCCGGCGGACCTGTACGAAAGACTACCATTGTCACGAACGCTTATAACAGGAGGAATCGAAATATAAAACAACGCACAAACAAGGGTAATGCATTTATTAATGAATAGTATTAACGGGTTTGCAGTATTTAATAAAACCTCAAAATATTTTAATCTGCAATATTTAATATTTGCCTAAAGAACACAATATTCCTTGGTACAGGAAAAAACAATTAGTGGGTATATTTATTGTTCCCACTATAGGAAAATATATCAGCTCTCTTCAGGATGCTACTTTCCGGGCATTCTTACTTGAAACTTGATATTTTTCTTTTATTATATAAAATTTTCCTGATTAGAGGATCACCACAATGATAAAGTGATACAGATAATTAATTTTCCAAATTGATAAAATACTTTTAAAAAATTCAAATTGTAATTCAAGTAAAATCTATAAAGTAGAAATTTCGTAAACATGTTTTTTTAATTGAAATAGATCCTCTAATAGCAGCGATGTTCAAATCTAGAAATTTCAAAATTTAGCTAAGAATCCTGGTATAGTACCTCTTGCCCCGATCATCAATCCTGTGAGAGTTATGCTGTCTAATTGGGATTTATCTTTGTAATAGTCAATTTTTGGCTCGTATATGGCATTCTTTTCAGAGTCAACATCCTCAGGTTGGCTACTATGAGTCACAAAACGGATTGTGGGATTTAATATCATACCAATTTTAAAATATGGTCCAAATGCAATAATATTTATTCGTCTATTACTCCCATTTATTAATTTAATATTAAAAATATAAAATTAGTACCTGAGAGACCAGTCATCTTCATCTAAAATAAAGTTCTGTTTGAAAACTTCGTCAAGTAGTTAAACATATGATGGCCTTTCAAAACAATGTTTCATCTTCTGCATTTCAACTGGTATGATGGTTTAGCTATGATGATTTTCCGTTTAGGACTGTATGAAAGCGGGTGGCGCGGCAATACTTGACTATGATTAACATGCGGAATTTTTTAGTGGCGGTAGTCGGCATCTTTGTATTTACTTATATATAACACCTGCGGGGAAACAAAGCGAGCCGCTGGACAACCATAATAGTGAGGCTACAATATTAATGTTGTTGTATAAGTTGTACAACGGGTTCAGATCTGCGGGCGTATTCTTGTTGAGCAAGCCTTTATTCTCAGTTTCTTTTAAATTGTCTATGTCGTGAAGGATGCTAATTTTGTTGTTGTTGTTCTTTCTGTGTTTTTTGACATAGTAGCCTTTTTGCATTATTTAATAAAAATAGACTTTGAATTTGTTAATATATTTACCTAATGCCTTGTATAAAAAGCATAGATTAATTCATTGTAGTTTATTACTTTCTTTGTATTTTTTTCTTTTTATGTATAGTAGATTCGAGCTGTTATTCCTTTTTGTATTCATTGTATCATTCATTTAATTTTAATTGTATATAGTTTCATTGTATTATTAGACATTATTTGTCGATAGTATATGTTTGGTAAAACTTGATTTTTCCTCGTTATTAATATTTTTATTCTCTGTTAACATAAAAAATAACATAACAAAAAATTACACAAAACACCTGTGCCTGTCTATATTCGAAAGACAACGATTCTGGTTAAACTTACTTTTAAATGATGATAAGGCTTCTGCCTCAATGTGTGAAGTGATTTTTATGAATCAAAATTATTTTAAACATTTTATGAAATTAATAACACGCATTCATAACAATATGTAGTAGACACTTATAGACGACTTATGTAATTCAAAACACTCATTCAAAACCGTAAGATAATATTTCTGTTTTTCATTGTTTAGTATAATATTGTTATAATAAGCTACAACTCTAACATGCCTTTGTGGCGAAATAGGGTTTCAAAATATTTGGAGTTTCAATAGCAATAATAATAATAATAATAATAATAATAATAATAATAATAATAATAATAAATAATATTTTTTTTAATGTTCAGTATATTTTGTGTTAAAATTTCTTGTTGTTCTACCGATGTAAACTTTATCGCAATTTTGTACTTTAGTTTATAAACGTATTTATATTCGTATTTATTTGTTACTTCAATTTTGTTTGACACGATGTTGTTAAGTTTGATATTAGGTTTAAATGCGATTTTTATGTTTTTATCTTTTTTTTTCATCGAATTGCCTAATTTAACCGTTTCAAAATTGGAAGAGATATTCCGTGCCAAAAAATACGAAGGCTTGATTTTCGCAATGCCTCCTTGCTCAACGTAGCCATGCTCATGATTGCATTTGACGAGTGAAACTGAACCAAGTCACCAGGTAGCGTTATCTGTCCAGCGGATCGCTCCTGGTTCATATCGGAGCGCACCGTCTCACGGAGCTCGTGTTTTACATCGCTGTGTTAGAGCATATCCTCGGATTAGTGTCCCGTAACATAGGTCAATGGTGGAAGAAGCGTCCGGAAAGCAAATTAGCAATCAGACTGTTCGTCGCGTACTGTGGTCTCATAATTATCATGGCTGCAGACCGCGAGAAAGGTCATATGTAATTAAAAAAATTGTGCTGCAACTCAATTCTGGAAATGCATGCTATTATGCATTGCAGAGACTCTTGATGTCCCAACTCCTTTCAAAAAATGTTAAACTGAAAATATATAAAACTATTATTCTACCAGTTATATTATATGGGTGCGAAACACGGACTCTTACTTTAAGAGAGGAAAGGAGACTACAAGTATTTGAGAATAAAGTACTTAGGAAAATTTTTGGACCGAAGATAGATGAACAGACAGGTGAATGGAGAAGACTACATAACAATGAACTACATGGTCTTTATAGGAAGCCAGATATAATAGGAACAGTTAAGTCATATAGACTGCGATGGGCAGGACATGTTGCACGTATGGGGAATGGGAGACTTTCATGGAAGCTTCTTGTAGGAAAGCCAGAGGGAAAACGCCCAGTTGGTAGACCAAGAATGAGGTGGGAGAATAACATTAACTATGATTTGAGGGAAGTAGATTATACAGGGAATGATTGGAAAGCATTAGCTCAGGATAGGGATGTATGGAGAGCTTATGTCCGTGCGGCCATGAACCTACGGGTTCGATAGTGCCAGTGAGTAAGTATGTAAGTAAGATTACACTTTTCAAAAGAGCATGTAAACATATCACAGGAGTTTTGGGATCGTGTTATTTGGTCCCATTAACGCAAAATAATTTTCTTCGGATAAGATGGTATAATGAGGGTTTGGAGGAAACCCAACACTGCTGATGATAAGGTGAATACTCTACCGACTGTGAAACACTGAGGAGGTTCAGTTATGATCTGGGCCTGTATGTCTTCCAGCGTGGCTGGAATCTTGCACCTCACTGACGGAATAATGGATAAGTGGCGTTACAACAGGATAATGTAGGAAAATATAAAACAAAGTGCCATACAAATGGGACTGAGATAGAATTACGCATTCCAACAATACAATGACAGTACACATACTGCAGCCATTAACAAAATTTGGTTGATCTGGAACACTCTGAAGCAGTTCAGAACACCTCCACTGTCAGCTGATCTAAATCCAATAGAGAATCTTTGGACCGAGTTGAAGAAAAATGTTCGTAAGAGGAAAGCTATTTCAAAAGAAGAGGTAAAACGTTTCATCAGAGGAGAATGAGATACAATCACACCTGAAACAATTAAATAATTGGTTAATTCAATGCAACGACGATGTCAAGCAGTGATCAAAGCTAAGGGGTACTCTACTAAGTATTAAATGAAGACATTGTTCTGTGTTTTGGTTTTTAGTTTTAAGTTGATGAACAGAAATGTTTAAAACGAGTGAATATTTAAATTAGAAGGTTCTAGTTTTAATTATATTTTGAATATAAACAGTTCCACAAGATAATTTATTTTATTAAGTATAGGTGTGTTAGGCTGTTATGATACTCTGAAATGATACTCAGAAATAAATCACATTTCGGGAGATAGAGCATTTACTTTATGTCACAAAATCTCAGCTGTATGGACAAGAATGTTACTAACTGTAACTAAACTTCAATTTTATACAATTGGAATCCAGTCCACAAAACAGAACTTTCGTAATTAATGTAGTCCAGCAATTCAACTAAAACGACTTATTACGTACAGTAATAATATTGAATACCGGAAACAACTGCCATATTCAAATTTTCATTTTCATTCAGCACCAATTTTTCCCTCTTACGATTTACTTATCCTCACCAAGGTTGCTCATGTTATTACGTTCGACCCACCTAAGATATCACAATACGCCAAACATCTGGTGCATTAAGTTTCAGAGCTTTCACTATAAAAACTTTAAGAATCACTAAAAGTTCACAAAAATGGAATTACCTACTGAAAAAGGAAGAAGAATTAGAAACTAGAACAGAATAAGTAGTCAATACCTAGAAATAAGGCAATATTAATAACGGAGATCTGAGCGTATGAACCTATTATTTGAGTCCTAATGTAGCCTACGTATAAGCCTGTATATATATATATATATATTATACGATTCAATTATACAGTGCGATCAGTATAGCATTGGACAGCAGACACGGGGTTTGTGCTGTGCTGTGACGAAGGCTTACACGTGCAGACACGTGACTTGAAATGTGCGCAGACTCAGCAGTATACAAGCACATCCCACGCATTCACTGTTGCAGTCAGATTGTGTGCTATAAGTGGATAATATGATCGCTCACTTTTCCTTGTGTCAGCAGTGGACAGTTAAATCCCGAGTCCGCTGTCCATTCCTATACTGATCGCAGTGTAATGTTCATATTTTTATTTACTGAATTAAGGGTAGTATCATTGAGTATATCCCTCAACTGGTAGGGTGGGGTCAGAATGACCCAGGCTATTATTTGGAAACGCTCCTTCTCATATACCTAAAACATTTTGTACCTGAAACTCTGTGTACTCTATCCTCAGTCTGTTCTCGAACCTTGGGCGAAGTGGAAGCTTCATTGTGTTTTTGCATTTTTGTGTTATTTCAGTTTTTTAACGTCTTGCGCTTCTCGGGTCACTTTGACCCCAGCCTACCTTAAACGTAACTATTTTTTCATTTAGCAGAAGAATGATTTTTTCATTACTATTTCAGGGTACACTTCTATTCATTTCTGAATTTATTTTTTATAGTGAACGATGTATAAAAACCTAACTAGTGAAGAGTTAACTAGCATTTTGAATGAATCAGATGATGAATATGAGAATGAAGTTGATGAAAATTTTGTTATTGAGAGTGAACACGACACTGATAATGAACAAAGTGGCAATTCTGATGACGATGATGTAGATGGAATTCCTGATGTTGACGATACAGCTTTCATGTAAGGTAAAGATACATACAAGTGGAGTCATGATCTCGTTTTACGAGGACGCACCGCTAAACCCAATATCATTACATATCTTCCTGGAATTCGCGGAGATAGTAAGGAATCCCCACTTTAGAACCACGAGAACTCTCTTGGAGTTTTCCTCTTTTTACAGACTGAACAGGCTAGATATTATTGTAAGACACACAAATGATGAAATCAGAGAGGAAAAGAAGCATGGTAATTCCAACTAGGCGGCTCGAAAAGAGGTAGATAAATTACGGGGGGACATGTGTTTTTTCGGTCTATAGAAGTGGCTGATGAATTGAAGAATAGAGGATTGACCTTTGTGGGAACGGTTAGGAAAAATAAGAGACAAATTCCTCCAGAATTTCTTCCACAGAAGAAGAGAACTGTAGGTTCATCTGTATGTTCCAAAAAAGAACAAAGCTGTCATTCTGAATTCCACTATACATCACACCAAATGTATCGATATCGATACACAAAAGCCGAAAATAATACAATTCCATAACATCACCAAAGGTAGAGTTGATTCCATGGATCAAAAAGTTTCAACCTATTCTACTGCTCGAAGGACGAGACAATGGCCAATGGTGATATTTTTTTGCCATAATGGATATCGCTACAGTAAATGGTCATATACTTATGACAAGCAGAAAAGAGGCAAAATCCATTACCAGGCGTCAATTCATTATTGCTCTCGGAAAATCACTTGTCATCCTGTACGTGTTCGCAGAAGTAGCATCAAGGAATTGCCTCGTGAACTCCG
>JASPKZ010008430.1:60000-184589 GCA_030220185.1 Diploptera punctata
ACATTGGATCGACTTGAAACTTTGTATACATGTAAAGGGGACCCGTCCATAATACAATAATTTTCATATTTTGTTTCTAAAATCCTGGCCAGAATCATCAGAAAATAAAAAAAAATGTAAACTGGTATAATAGGGTTGCGGACTTGTCGACTTTTAGTCAATCGTTGTAAGAGCTCAGTTGGTAGAGCGGTCCACACTCTAATGGTATATAATTTCAGTAATCCATAGGTCGCTGATTCAAATCCGGCTGGGAGGTTTTTTTTAGAAGAGTATTACTTTTAGCTCATACTACAATAGTATCGAATTTAAAGATATTTACGTTTTTATCTTATTCTGTAAAATGTTAAAACTAAAAAATAAATAATAGTTTTAAAGAACTAAAACAACACGCTTTATTAGAAAACCGAACTAAAGAATTGAAAAATAATTTTAATTTCCAACACGTTTGCGATAAATAATTTTACCATCAAAAGCGTGGGGTGCTTTTTATGAATCTTACATTTTCTTCTTAGAGACTTTACTTTTACCAATATCTGTTTATTATCAAATATATTAATTGATAAAGAGCACCCCGCGCTTTTGATGGTAAAATTATTTATCCCAAGCGTGTTGGAAATTAACATTATTTTTCTTTTTTTTTTTTAGTTCGGTTTTCTAATAAAGCGTGTTGTTTTAGTTTTTTAAAACTATTATTTATTTTTTCAATATAACAGTGTTCATAAAACTAAAAACTCTATTAACAATGATTACGAAGAGGGACGAGTTTTACTTTGATGTTACCTATACATACACTGCATCTTGTTCGAAGCGCACTATAAGAACAGATATGGAATATAAATAAAACCAATGTTTGAATACTGCAGTATAGTAAAATAACTAACTGACTGACTGACTCTAACGAACCCGTAGGTTCATGGCCGCACGGACATATGTTCACCATACATCCCTATCCTCAGCTAATGTTTTCCATTCATCCCCCATAAAATCTACTTCCCTCAAATCATGGATAATGTTATTCTCCCACCTCATTCTTGGTCTACGAACTGGGCGCTTTCCTTCAGGTTTTCCTACAAGAAGCTTCCACACACCTCTTTCTTCCCCCTTACGTGCCACATGTCCTGCCCATCGCATTCTATGAGACTTAACTCTTCTTATTACATCTGGCGTCCCATACATATCACGTAGCTCCCTATTATGTTGTTTTCTCCATTCAACTGTCTGTTCATGGCTCTTTGGCCCAAACATTTTCCAAAACTTTATTCTCAAACACTCCTAATCTTCTTTCCTCCCTTAAAGTAAGAGTCCATGTTTCGCATCCATATAACTGGGAGAATAACAGCTTTATATAGCAGTATGATAACTATGAAAATAAATACTTGTTCGATATAATATACTGTTGTTCACGTATTTTCATTAGTCAGATCAATATGATATTGGAGTATCAATCTCCTCCCCAAGTATTAAAACTAGCAGAGGATTGCGTAATGCAATGCGAGACAGTCTCAATCTGCGCAACTCCTCATACCATACAACTTATCACTGGATTCAATGTGGCAGCTAAGCAGTGATCTCGATCTGAAAAATGTAAAATACGAGGACTATAAGTTATAACTCATTGCAATAATTTATATGTGTAAGGGCCAGGATGGGACGGGGTGAATGCACTGGAGATACATACAGTCGAACCCTGAAAAACCATGCCGCAGTTTACATCATTCCCACTTCCTAAGCCTGGTATAACAGAATGTACTGTAATTGTACGAGTACAACGTCTATAACGTAGGATTAATTAGTGGATCTGTGAATTATACATAAAAACAATCATCATTATTTAAATTGAATAACACATTTTTATAGCAAGATCTTTATATAATCAGCGTTTTCTGTGTTTTGTGTATATTTTATGGAAAGCTAGGTTTATATGAATCATATAGCACACTTTTAGCGAAATTCGAAGGAATAAAGTTTTGAAACTGTACCCATGAAAATATTTTTGAAACTTTTTACAAATATTTATCGATCCTACTGCTACTCACCAAAAATGAAAACGAAAATATGCATTTTTGTTCACAACCAAGCCTATGCCTATTTTGTATTATTATTCAAATTGTATATAATTCATAATTTATATATATATATCTGTATTTGTATATATATATATATATATATATATATATATAAATCCTGATGAAGTGGAAGAAAGATCTCTCAGTTTTAACTCCATCAGGTGAAATAAATTAATAAGCCAATAAAACTCGTCATATAGTATCAATTTTAAAAAAAAATAGGACGGAGTTGGTTAACTAGTGAAATCTGAACACTACGCGTGGAGATTAACCATGAAGCGAAAATTTAAAAAATATATATATTTAAATGCTGCAAATTAATTTTTTTGTAACGAAATTCACTTATGCATTTGTAATAAATAAGACAAGAAGTGTATTCTTAAAAAATAAACGCGAAAAAGACCATTAGGAATGGGGGTTAGCCTGAAAGCCGAAATACAAAAATCTGCTTAGCGGCCGGCATTTTTATTTTCTCTCAAGGAAATTCGATTAAATAAATATTTAGATCATACTTACTCTTACGGTTACATAATAAATAAGCAAAAGCAGTTTTAAAATACAGCAGTGAAAATTAGATTTAATGCTCCAAGTACAAATCTCGAATACAAGCAGCCAAAATGAGATTTTTTCATACACTGTTAGGTTTAACTAAGATGGAAAAATATGGATATAAGGTCAATATTAAGAGTCACAAACGATATAGTAGGCATATCAGAATAATTTCCTAGTTCATTTGCAGGGAATGAAACCAAACGATCGACCAGATAAGGCTTTATTACATCACCTAAATTATTCAGAAGCACAGGAAAACCAAAATAGCGGTGGAATTGGCAAGGGTATTCTGAGACTTTGGAACAGTTCGGAAATAGATCTTAAACCTAATACGTTAATGACTATAATGATAATTATGGTGATGGTAAAGTAAGAGTGAGTAGGTTACTGTACTGAGAAACTTTTGACCACTAGCTGTGGATGTTAAACCAAAAGCTAAAATATCCTCATTGAGGATATTTCACATTTGTCAATCAAGAGTATAATGGCTCGCATTTACAGATGAATCATAATTATTGGGCATACCTACATTGTAGAACATATTACCACTACTACTACTACTACTACTACTACTACTTCTTTTACTGTTATTCTATTAATACGTTTATTGTTATTATTATTATTATTATTTTTATTATTATTATTTATTATTATTACTATTATTATTATTATTATTATTATCATCATTACCATTATTATCACAATGATTATTTTCTGATAAATGAGTACAGAAGTTACTTCATTTAGTTAAATATCAATGCATATGGTACATTTTATTAGTGTTGACATAATAAAACCTATAGTGTTGCCATAAACAGAGAAATATATTTGAACAAGAATCCCTTTGGAAAAATTGGTTAAGGACATATTGTTTCTGTACAATATGGACAGGTAACTTCTTTTTCTGTACTGGAGACTTCATTACAGAAAAAGTATGCCTACTTTACGTATTATAAAGTGATTAATTTATCATAATCTTAAAAGCTCATATATAACTTATGATGTTTAGGTCAGAAATTATAATACACATTATTAACCTCTTCTTGCTTGACGGGTACATATTGTCCGAGCTAATAATGTGTGTTTTGCTTACGTAGAGTTTTACCCTAATTCTGTCACTTTCCGACGTGTCTGTGGCGGTGTATTTTAAAACATAGTTATCATCATCTTTCATAGTTTCGGTATAGGGACTTGGATAGAACCCCTGGTGGAACCTATGTAGGCCTACAAACTGCGTAATAATAGAAGAACACTGGAAGTCTTTCCTTCCCTTGTGGCCATATTTTGAAAATGTAGAAGTTTCCTAGATAAACTTATGGTTATTTTCCTTACATTTCGTAAGATTATGTTTATTTTTTACTCTTTAACGAAGAGAGAAGTTTTCGTATTCCCTTCCTGTTGTGTTGAAATCTCATTCATAATAAGAAATTCCTACATACGAACTCACAAACACAATTACTACAATCACAAGAGCAATCCCAAATAAACTTTTTTTCGAACTTTGAATACTAACCACTCAAATATTCAATATTATAAAACGGGTATTAAATATGTGGGCCTTGAGATGTATGGCCATTGTTCACATGAAATTGTCGCTTATCTCACCGACAGAATGTATTATTTTGTCTTGTTTTCGCTAAACGCACACCTGTATATAAATATAAATTTTATATCTTATATAGGACATAAATTTAATTCTAAATGCAATATTAGTATTGTACCTATATCAGACAGGAGCCAGTTTGGAAATTACATCATTCGCTTTACCATAGGCCTACAGTAACATTGTACAAGGGTTGTTGTGGTTCTGTAACATCACTACAATATAATTGCCCACCATGTTGGATGGAAAAGGAGCCGTTTGCAAATGGTCAAGTTCTTCATATTACATTTTCATGGATTAAGAGATATTTTGTTTCCGTAAGATGTAAACAGTTCCATACAGGAAATTGAAAAGGAAGCCAGTGATACCAATATCACATTTACAAAAATTTGGACAGTGGCCCGTTTGAAAATATATGTCTCCCACCAAACAAAATGAGAGGAAGTTTTAAGTAATGACAGAATTCAAATTTATACGAACAATGATTATAAACATAAATGAGTAGCAGAAATAAAATAATCATAAGCTCAAATTTGGAAAAGCATGCTATTATGCATTACAAGAACTACTGTCATAGCAACTGTCATAATACAGGAGTGTCTGAAATGTCCCTAACCATTTATGAGAAAACACTAATTTTTTTACTCACTATTGTAGTAATCTGAAATATATTTGACTATACAACAACGGATGGACGTCATAAGTTGGAGACTCAATGGACTGCCCTTCGCTGAGGTACAAGAACGGTTACGCCGACGGCACCGAACAGAAGCCCCAACGCGAACAATCATAAGAGGTTAGGTGAACAAGTTCAAGATAACTGGGAATTTTTGTAACGAGAAAAGTTCTGGACGGCTATTTACACCACAGGAAACTGTCAGACCATACGACAGGCGATCGAGCAGAGTCCAAAAGCGTCGGTACGTCGTCTCAGTCGGGAACACGACATCCCAAAATCCACTGTGTGGAAAATCTTGCACTTCCTACTGAAAAAAAACTTATCACATCCAGGTGCTCCATCATCTTGAACCTGAAGACTGTGCGGCACGCATGGCTATGTGCCACGATTTAATTGAGGCAGTACACAATTAACATTTGTTGGCACACGTCCTATTCAGTGATGAGGCTACCTTTCATACTTGTGGCCTGGTCAATTGCCACAACAGCAGGCTATGGGCTGATGAACAACCAAACATCGCCATGGAATTGGAACGTAACACTCCAAAGGTGGACGTATGCTTGGGATACAACCAAGAGTGCATTTACGATCCATTCTTTTTTGCTGAAGCAAGAGTCAATTTAACATCGTACCTGGACATGCTAGAGCTATTCCTGGAGCCCCAATTGTTTTCCGAGAACATTCTGGATTCGATGGCGTTCCAACAAGACGACACCCCACCAAACTGTGCGCACATAGTGCTTGATTACTTCAACCAGACGTTCCTAGGACGCTGGATTGGACGGGGCCTCACCACGAATCTGGGCAGCACGCTCGCCTGATCTAAAGCCCTTGGACTTATTTGCATGAGGTTACATCAAGAGTCAGGTTTACACGGTTAGGATTAGGGATTTGCAACACTGCGTCAACGCAATTCGGCATCGGTGCGTACAATTACCAAAGAAATATTGCGGCGTGTGTTTAGGTGCGCTGAGGATAGAAAACAACTCTGATTCGATATGACGGACAGTCATGGCGAACTACAGTGATTTCGTCTAATTACAGTGTCTTCATTGATACTAAAACATTTGATTTGAATTAAACTGATCTTTTCCAGAAAAGGTTAGATACTTTTCCGACACTCTGTATGTAAAATGGTAATACTTCCAGTTATTATTAGAATACAAAAAAAACCTATTACTTTATGAGAGGAAGAATGATTACGAGTATTTGAGAATTAAGAGCTTCGGAATTGTTTGAGCAGAGAGAGACTAACTGCCATGTGAATAGAGAAACATGAATTAATTAGATGATTCTTACGAGAAACCAGATGAAAATAAAATATTTAGGTATCGTGGAGTGCGAAGGACAGAACTCTTTGCAGGAACGTGGAATGAAAGAGGACAATATAAACTTCTTATGGGAAACCAGAGTGGAAGCGCCCTATAGGTATGCCAAATATGAAATGGGAGGATAATACTATCCATGGACTGAGGGAGGCGAATTACACAATGAATGTCTGAATAATATAGCTGAAGATAAGGAATTTTGTAGAAAGACCATGGTCTCTCTGTACGATATGGTCAATAAGTGGGTAAGTTAATTAGTTCGTTATAGATCAAATAACATTATAATAAAATATCTAGTATTATATACTTATATTTAATCACATTGGAAAACGACATTATGCTGAAGGACATATTTTAATAATTTTCAATTTTAGGTTTATTTTAACGAGTACCTTAGGGATCATCTCATGGAATGCTTAAAGGTTTAATTATGTAGTCATGTGATTTCAATTCGTTAATTACTGTTTTTAATTACCCTCACAATAACAATGTTAAAGTAGAATATTTAACAATATTATTATTATTTATTATTATTACCATTTGGGCAGGAGATATGACGTGAATAGAAAACGAAAGAAAGGCATGAAAGCTTCTTGTATGATAACAGAGGGAAAACGCCCAGTTGGTAGACCAAGAAAGAGATTGGGGAATAATATAAACCATGTATTAAGGGAGTGTATTATACAGGGGGTGATTGAAAAACATTAGGTCAGGGTAGGGATATATGGAGAGCTTCTATCCGCGCAGCCATGAACCTACGGTTTCTATAGTGCCAGTGTGTTAGTTATTTTTAACATATCAGCGAAAACATTTCTTGGAGACTCGTATAATGGAGATTCCGAGTTCGTATCCCGTTACCGAGCAATTTGATTGATATTTTCTACTGGTTTTAACAACTCTGGACTAATCTCTATTTGTGCTTTATATTTATATATCTAATTGAATGCATTTTCTATATTATTACGGCGTAAGGTACATATTATCAGTTTTTGTAACTAACAGTACTATTTGTACATTCTCTGTATTTAAATTAATTTTTTCTTTGGTTGTTTTTTATTTTCTCGCTGTGCCAGTACTCTCATACATTGAATAAACTTTGTGTTATTAAGCTCTCTTTAGATATTATTATAATTCAATTATCTAACTCTCTCCTAAGCGGCTCAGCGCAACAAGCAGTTAGACGCTTTCCTGTCACCACTGAGGTCTCGAGATCGAGTCTCAGTCATTCCTGATGGGTTTTGTGACAAATGAATCACTAAAACTAAACCGTGGATGTGAACTGTGCAGTTGCTTGCACTTGCCATTTTAGGTTCTTATTTACTGTCCTGTTCGGCTTGTATATTTATGTGCTTTGGTGATCTTCTCAGTCTTATCTTCTGTGAGACAATGTACATTTACGACTACAAAATCATGTCCTTTACCCTTTGTAATTATGTATGATGTCATATCTGTGACAAACAATATATCGGAATCAAATGGTCCTACAGTTGTTGAAATTTTAGCTTCACCTGTTTTCATACACACTGATAATACAATAGACTATCCAATCGTAAATTTAGATTTAGATTTTTTAGCCTGGTGAAGTTAAGGCCATGTGGCCTTCTCTTCCACTCACCAGGACAAACATATATTACATCAAAATAAAACAATCTCAATTAACTCTAATATCAAATAGTAAATAAAAATGCGATCAAAAAGATAATATCTATTATATTACGATCTATAATGCAACCAGTTAATGTTAGTTAAAATTAAGACTAAAACTAATAATAAAATGTATAAAAGCAAGACATATTAAATTGTACCTCTCTAATGTATATAAAAATCAAAGATAAATAATGAGATATAGAAAACTAATTTTACGATTATACAATATTTAAAACAAAACAAAAGAAAAAATTGTTAATCTTAATATTATTGTCATAAATAATTAAATGTATTAATTGTTAAAATAATACTATCAGCGAGATGTACAAGTTAGTGTGTTATTAAATAAATCTTTAGTTTGTTTTTGAAGGATGTTATAGTTTGACAGTCTCTGACACAGGGCGGAAGAGAACTCCATATTTTGGTAAGTGAGACCGTAAAAGATAATGAATATATACAGTGTGATGAGGAGGGATAAAAAGGAAAATGTGTTGATGGGATCGAGTGTCAAGATTTTGTGTGTCGGATAGTCTGATGAAGCGGCGTGATAAATAATTGGGCGATGATGTGTGAAGTATTTTATAGAGAAGGGATAGGGAATGGACAGTTCTACGATCTCTTAGACGAAACCACGATAATTTTTCCAGGGACGGTGTAACATGGTCAAATTTGCGAATACCACAAATAAAATGTGCGCAAGAATTATGAACACATTGAAGTCTTTGAGTGAAAATAACATTTAAGTCTATAAAAAGAGTGTCACAATAATCAAAATGGGGCATTGCAAGTGTTTCTACTAACATTTTTCTAAGAGCGAATGGCAGACAATTTCTTATGCGATTTAATGAACGTATTATTGAGAAGACTGTTTTGCATATGGTTTATTTGTGTATTCCAATTTAAGTTGTCAAGAAATAACCTACTCCTAGAATTTTTACTGTCTCACTATAAGGAATTTGAACTCCACTTAGTGACACATGCGAGATTGTATTTAGGTTAAATGTAGATAATAGTTTCTGGTGACACATAATGATTGATTGTGACTTTCTAGGATTAAATTGCAATCCATGTTTAACTGTCCAAGTAATTAGTGAGTCAAGATCCTCGTTAATTTTGGCAACAGCGCCATTTAGAGATTTTTTTCTGTGTGGATATAGATTTGCATGTCGTCGGCAAATAAATTTTGTTTGCAATGATTTAGGGAGTTAGATATGTCATTACTGTACATTGAAAAAAGCAAAGGTCCAAGCACCAAACCCTATGGAACCCCAGGTTTACAGAAGAACCAAGAAGTACATAATGCATGATTTCCTAAAACAGATTACTTGCGCTCATGAAGGTAGGAATTGAACCATTGTGTGGCACACTCAGATAGTAAGAGGTTTTTAAGTTTATGCAACAATAAGTCCAAGTCTAAATCGCTATCGTTTGGAAGATAATATCTTAGGCAAACGATACATTTTAATTAACGACGCCTTTATCGTTTCAAATAATTTGTTCGGTGTCAATGGAACAAAAATATTTTTGTTTAGAGATATATTATTACAATTTAGAGTTAACTTTACGTGCCGTAAATCTTCGGTACTGCACCTTCGACTTTACTTATATTACGAAGCAACTCATTCTGATGACATTCTACGCCGTCAAATTCATCGAAACTAGACGCATTTAAATTCGCGATCCTTTGAACCAATGCACAGTGATCCAGAATGTAAAAACACCGGCAAAAATCGAAATTTTTACCTTTAATTAGAGGGGAAAAACCTGAAGATTCATCTAAACAATTAAATGGGATAAAAACCTGTCAAGTAAATTATTCCCTATACACATTATTAGACCTAATTTTCAGGCCACAAATTTATTCATCATAAAAATGGAATTTTTATGCCACATTTTGAACGTACTATTAACACTTTTTGTGATCATTATTTTAATGCCTCTCGCTATAATTGTGTTGACTAGACGTATACCTTCTTGCTAATGCACAGATAAAGAACCCACATCTGAATTATAATAAAATTAATAACTTTTATTTCGGACTTGAAAAATCGAATGTTAACTTGAGTTATAACGCTTTTGCTGCCATTTCCCACGACGATTTCAAAAGCAAAGTATAATTTAAAGTGTTGCTAAACTGGTACGGGTGAAAACTTTTGCGACAGTTTGCTACTTTAGATTTACGCAGCACATTAATGAACTCGTGTTGTGCAGATAACGGGTGACCTTGCCACCCATGATCATGTGTATACTTGCATTCAGGATGGGAATTCTGTCGCTACAGTAACTAACAGCTGATTGCAGTAATGCATTGCCCATGAAATAAAGCGGTTCATTAAGCCTGTTAATATCTGAACTTTCACACAAATTATCCAGTTTGTTTGATTTGCAGTGGTATCTTATGGACTTCTACAAATCTAGAAGGGAACAGTACGAAGATCTCCGTGAAAAATTAGGTGAAGGTCGGAATAATCAAATCAAACGTTTGTTTCAATTTGTATTAAATTCTATAAACATTGACAGTATCTCTGAATATTATGCGAAAAAAAAAAACATATAGAGGTGACGCTATTCTGCAACAAAATACTTAACAAAAGTGAAAAGCATGAAGTGTTTTAGTTCCTAGTTCATCTACCCTTACAAGCTCAAAGAGGACGCCCAAGTGTCAATTTTGAAGATATTAGCGATTAAAGTAAAAAGCGAAAGACTGTAGAACTTCGACGTAAAAACCCGTTCAAAGAACTCCCTTTTGCAACTTAAGATACATTCAAAAGAGCATGGAGAGGAAAAGGCATCGGAACTAGTAAATGAAGCGATCTTAAACAACTCCAACAAGAGCAGGAAAAAAAAACCCTTCAAGTTTCGAAATCATCAAAATCACAACTCCAAGTAAAACCTTACAATGAAAGTGAAGTTATTTCGTTAATTATAAAAGCTAATTTAAGCCAAAGTCAATATAAGATTATAAGAGCACAAGCAAAAAAAGGCATGCTAATATCGATCAGTCTTTTAATCGTACCCTTAAGTAAAGAACGTTTTTATCCTAGTAAGGATTTTTAGTGAATCTTTTGCAGATGTGCAGTTACAGAATTTGTTGGATCATACAACATAGCGCATAATTGCATTAAAAAATCCAGTTCATATATTATTATTATTATTATTATTTATATTTATATTATTATTATTTAATGGTGCGTCAGGGGTGGTTGGCCTGCAACCTTGTCATTCACAGACCTTTACATACAGGGGCTCATCCCATCTCTCGACCCGACCCTGAGTTGGACACGGGTTGATGATATTTAAATTTATTTATTTATTATTATAATTTTTTTAATGCATAATTCTATTTGTAGCTAGATTAATCCATTTTCAAAGTATCTCTGCAAGTAAATTGAGATTGTTAAAATCAGTCATAAAGAACCCTTCGCATGTAATAACTAATTAAAGGACCTCGCATCAAGTATGCAGACTCAGATATTTTTTTAACTCTTAAAATATCTTACACATGTGGAATGATTTTAGCCCAAATAGTGACTTCCAAATGTTTGCCGATATTTCGCATTCTGGAACACTGTGCAGTGGTGAGCATGCTAACCACTAGTACATCAAGAGAGACACTGTTTTCAGATTGGCTCATAGGATTTTCTTGATAATAAAATTGAGTATGCTTAAATTTAGTAATATATACTGAATAGAAAAAGGTCTTTACAGCAAACTCCCGCAGGATTTTCGAAGTACTGTTAGAGTGATTTTATATGATCCCACGAATTCCAATGACTTATTCACTCCTATACTAGCTGGATGTTGTCCTCTCTGATTAGCACATGTGGTTGTGAGACCAGGAGCCGGTTGTTAGGCTGAAGGTCATCTCAGCCTCTCGCGCCATTGAGTTATTTACACATTAAGTGTTGTTGATGCGTTAGCATAGACGTTGGAACGTGAAAAGATGAGAAATTATGGAGTACAAATAACAACATAGGCCTATATCAGGCCATGAATAGTTGTTTCATATTTAATATTTCTTTGTAATCTAACATATTCTATCTTATCACGTGCCAAAGGATATTATATGTATCTAACAAATAAAAAAAACTTTATATCTATAATAAATCACCGTAGTACATCGGTTCCATATATCAAGTTACTGAATCAACATCCCAGAATAAAGTGTGTCGGCAACGTTTTGATACACCTCCTCATATGTGTGAAATTACATATCAAACAGTTATTTTTTAACTGAGAGGTTCACTTTAAAAATATATTTTCTTTTTGGGACTTATATCATTATTGATCTGAGTTTCCTTGGAACCCGAGTTGGCAGCGTGCAAACGGAGCATCTCAATAAACACGGATACATCGATGGGAATGAATAAGGGTGTGGTTGGGGGGATGAAAGAGGGAAAAATTAAGTTATTCAATTTAGTCTTCCAAGTTGCTGGGTTGTAGGTAACAATGTAGACACTGGTACATTGCCTTTATCCTATATCAGCATTAACGGAATTTGATTTGAGTCTCAGTTGAAGTTTTGTATTGCATTTCAGCACAGGAAATGTTCCAAAAAATGGAGAAGCCGCGCAAACAAACAGAATGACGACACTTTACACAGACAATAAAAACAAAAAGGCAAATACATTTGTTTGTCGCATATATTCGTTTATTGATCTCTTTCCTTCCTTGACCACTTAAAAGTGCAGCTGAAATGTATATGTATGTATGTATGTATGTATGTATGTATGTATGTATGTATGTATGTATGTATGTATGTATGTATGTATGTATGTATGTATGTATGTATGTATGTATGTATGTATGTATGTATGTATGTATGTATGTATGTATGTATGTATGTATGCATGTATGCATGTATGCATGTATGCATGTATGCATGTATGCATGTATGCATGTATGCATGCATGCATGTATGCATGTATGCATGTATGCATGTATGCATGTGTGCATGTGTGCATGTGTGCATGTATGCATGTATGCATGTGTGCATGTGTGAATGTATGCATGTGTGCATGTGTGCATGTGTGCATGTGTGCATGTGTGCATGTGTGCATGTGTGCATGTGTGCATGTGTGCATGTGTGCATGTGTGCATGTGTGCATGTATGCATGTATGCATGTATGTATGTATGCATGCATGTATGTATGCGTGTATGAATATATATATATATATATATATATATATATATATATATATATATTGGGCTTCACTTTCTCCAGAACCTCTTAGTAACTAGCTAATAAATAATAATAATAATAATAATAATAATAATAATAATAATCTTCATAACCATAATAATAATAATAACACTAATAACAATAATAAATATCATGATAATATCAATCCTAATATTAATAAAAGAAAAATAAATATTAATCCAACTCACTGGTACTAACGAACCCGGAGGACCACGACATCGACAGTGAAAACATAAGCTCTCCTTGCACATATATAATTAGCTAATAATCACTCTCCGTGTAATTCACCTCCTATAAATCATGGTTTCTATTATTCTCCTACCTCATTCCCGGCAATCCCAATGACCGCTTTCCAACAATAATTTTCCATAACCTATCTTTTATACCCAGCACGTGCAATATGACATGTCCATTGCAGATTACAAGACTTAACAGTTCTAATTACATCTGATTCCCTTAAAAGTAATGTGGCTCACTGTTATGTAGTTTTCTCAATTATTCTATCCCTCCGTCCCGATTTAATCGAACAATTTTCTTAATTCACACATACTCATAGAAGAAGTAATAATAATAATAATAATAATAATAATAATAATAATAATAATAATAATAATAATAATAATAATAATAATAATAATAACAATAATGACAATAATGACAATAATGACAATAATGACAATAATGACAATAATGACAATAATAACAATAATAACAATAATGACAATAACAATATTATTTGTATTATGCAATCAAGTCTTTAGATGAAGAAGGCCTATAACTCAATGATCGTAAGTAATGCCACGAGTGAATTTCGAAATCAAGAGTGGCATTTGTTAGGACTACTTGACGGATAAAATTAAGCTGTTTACTCACGAAACATAATTTAAATATAGTTATTTTAAAATATTTATAGACCTACATTTAATGTAAACGGCGATATTTGAAAACAAGTGATAAATGTTTGTTATGCTTCATTTGTTCATCACTGCAACCAGATCATATTATTTATTGCCAAAGGATCGCAACATTGTAAGAATGCACTCTATTGGAGAAAAAATGAAACACATCAAACTGTTAATAGCCATCATTATAATTAATTTCTAATGTCCTACGAGGTAAATTATATTTTTCTGGAATATACATTCCTGGGAAACAATAGTTCAAGAAAATGTAACAGTGGTTCCTTTATATGCTGGTATAATCAATTACTACGAATGTGTTTCTATTATATCCCGCAAGCAAAATCTGTTTACATTCGTGCACTACATATACAATCTGGTAGTCGTATTTCTTAGAGAGACAGTCACTACAAAATAATGTTCTGGTCTATTCAGAGTGTTAAAAAGGAGGAGCTTTCTTTAATATGATAAACTTAATTTATACATTTCAGGTGAAACACGACTGTAATTGGTTGTAAATCAAAATTCACTGAAACGCAATTGGTAAAAAACTCCCATTTGGGGCATGAGTTAAATAGTCATAATAATATGTTAGTTCATGCTGACTATATAGTATTATTAGGCGATAGCGAAGATATAATATGGTCCGACACACACACTCCTCATTAACAAAGAAATCGCGACAAAATATACGGTCAAAGGCAGAAGTGCATTATATAATATAAATGGACAATAAATTATACATGTGGGATATTTTGAAGAAGCTGTTGGATTAAAATACCAAAGGTCAATAATTACAAACAGTAATGAGATGCACAGAGATATCATATATAGGCTCAAATCTGGAAATTAATGCTATTATGCATTACAGGAACACGTGTCGTCCCTACTCCTCTCAAAAAAAAACAATAAACTGAAAATATGTAAAAATTATTCTCACACTATATTTTATGGGTGCGAAACTTGGGCTCTTACTTGATAGGTGGAGAAGACATTACGAGTATCAGGGAATAAAGTTCATAGGAACGCTTTTGGATCAAAGAGAGGTCAACACATAGGCGAATGGAGATGACTACTTAACACTGAGCCACATTATCTTTATGGGAAACCAGATATAATAAGAAGTGTAAAGTGTCATAGACTACTATAGGCAGGAAATGTGTCACGAATGGGGAATGAAAGAGGGGCAAGGACATTCCGTGTAAGGAGAGCTTATGTCAGGGCGGCCTTGAACATACGGGTTCGATATTGCTAGTGAGGTATTTTAATAATATATTTAGGCCTACTACAGCAAGAAATCATATCATCAGATTGTAAAGAGAGCTTAAAATTATATAGTATCAATTAGTGATGGTATAATCTGATGATGTAGTATTATTAGGCGAAAGCGATTAAATATAAAGCCAAAACACGCATTTTATTAAATTACACTAAGAACCTGAGGCTTGGAAGTAAAAGTAAATACATAGTCAAACGTAAAAATATATAATTAAAATTGACATTTATCAAATACCACCTCAGAAATATTCTGGAGAAGAGGCCATAAACAGGCGGAGAAAGACATAAAAACAAAAAACTTAATTCTAGAAATGCATGGTATTATGCTTTATAGGGGTATTGTCAACCTAAAATTTCTATTAAAAGTAACAAATGAAGGAAGGGTCCAGGGGAAAAACGATGAATGCCACATTAAACTCAAACTGAGATAAATGAATTTTAACTTTTGAAACGCTAATATCATTTCCCTGTACACATTATTTTCAAAGCCTTATAGAACGTAACCCATAGCTTCTTTAAACAGTTTTTGCCTTTTAAATGTTACTAGGGTACAGTACAAACACTAAGAATATGAAACCTCAGTTTATGTGATTTTGTGACATTCATCGTTCTTCCCCTGGACCCTTCAAATCTAATTCTTTCAGTTATGTTAAATTGGAGAGAAACAGGGTCTTCTCATTTTAAGGGAGGTGAAATGATTACGATTATTTTAGAATAAAGTTCATAAGAAAATGTTTGGACCAAATAGAGATGAAAAGACACGTGAAAGGAGAAAACTTTATAACAGTGAGCTACATGGTTTTATGCATTACCAAATATAAAATGAACAGTTCATGATTCGTGGATTACGATGGACAGGTCATGTGGCACAAACGGGGAATGGAACATAAACATTGAAACTTAAAGTAGGAAAACCGGACGAAAAGTGGCCAGCAGGTAGATCAAGGTTAAGATAGTAAAATATTAACTATGAATGGAAGAGGTGAAAATTACAAGGAATGTTTCGAAAATATTATCAGGAATGGGATGTACAGAAATACCGCACCGTAGCCGAACGGTTTAAGGCATCGTATCATGGTGCAGATAATAACATTAATAATAATAAATATAATAATAATAATAATAATAATATTAATAATAATAATAAATAATAAATGCGTGTACTTACTCGATTATTTTAAAATGTTGTTTTGTTTATTGTATTTGCATGCGAGTGCAGCCATAAATGAAACGTGGGTGATAATGCGCAACGCATTTTGTCTTTAGCAAAGGAACAATGATAAGGAAATTAAACCAGGCACACCTGATCGTACGAGATTGTTATATCAGGATATATGACACTGATATTAATGGCGACATTGAGAACTGATGTGCTATTATAAGAGATTATATAACTGAATTATTCTTTTCAATGTTTACATGCTACAGCAACACTATCCCTCTGTCCTAGTTCGTGTTTGGTTGTATAGCTCTCCAAATGCAATGTATTCATACTAAAAATAAAAAAAAATATCAATACTTAATACTGATTAAGCCTACTTCGCTACCACCACCAGCACCACCACAACCAGAACTACCAGCCCGGATATACCAGTCACGATATTACCCTGACCGCTGCGGTTCCCTAGTTCGCGGGTAAAAATCCGGCCGTTATCGATGTATTATTGAGGGCGTAAAATCGTAAATGTGACTTCCTTCGAAGGGAATTAAAAAGGTGGAACTCATGTTATAAATATATGAACCGTAAAAGATCCTCAAGTCTCAAATATGTGACTTATGAGGAAATTTATAAGCTGTAATATTATGCTAATGATGTAATATTATTAGGCGATAGCGAGGAGATATTAAGGACCAACAAAACACACTGTTGAGTAAGACTAAGAAATTGAGACTGGAAGTAAATATCTATAGAACTAAATACAGGTTCACACATAGGAATATATTATATAATGGATATTAACTGTTAATAATAAAAGTGGGAGATTTTGAAGAAGTGACTGATCTAAATTACCTAGGAACAACAATTACAAATGTGAATTAGATGCACAAAGGCATTAAACATAGATTCAATTCTGAAAATGTCTGCTATTATGCATTTCAGGGGCTCTTGACGTCCCAACGTTCTCATGAAACGTAAAACTGAACATATATAAAACTGTTATTCTACCAGTTATATTATATGGATGCGAAATATGAACGCTTACTTTAAGGGAGGAGAAAAGTTTAGGAGTACTTGAGAATAAAACTTAAGGAAATGTTTGGACGGAAAGAGATGAACAAACAGACGAATAGAGAAGACATCATAACAGTGATTTTTATAGGAAACCAGATATAGTACGAAAAGTTCAATCTCGTATACTGCGATGGGTAGGATATGTGGCACGAATGGGGAATGCAAGAGAGGCATGGAAGCTTCTTGTAAGGAATTCAGAGGAAAAAACGCTCAGTTGGTACACGAAGAATGAGGTGAACGATTAAAATTAACCATGATTTATGGGAAGTAGATTAGAGAGGGTAAGATTTGAAAACATAAACTTAACAGAGTTTATACCTACGCGGCCATGAACTTGCGGGTTCAATAGAACCAGTGAGTTATTTACCAGTAAACTAATATTTCGGTCAATTCACGGCTCGCTTTATATTGCTGCGCATGATCTAAGATGATAAAGAGCATCGTTAAACGAAATACGTACTATACCCTATCCGTCTATACCCTATGCGCCTACCTCCTTGCCTACTACTACTACTACTACTACTACTACTACTACTACTACTACTACTACTACTACTACTACTACTACTACTACTACTACCACCACTATCAGGTCTAATGTCAGTATTGCAACATCAGCTACAACTACCACTCCCACATCAAACACGAATTTCTATTCTATGTTGAAATTCATATTTGGCCCAAATGGTAAATTTCTTTTTGAAGGAATGTATAAAGTTTTTGTGATTGTGATAACTCGCATACCGCGCAATGGTATAATTTTATTCTACTCTAAAAGCAATTCTACATACAATCTAGATGGTTTAGAAGCGGGCTTTTAAGTGGAAAATGTAGACACTAGGACAAACACAAATTCAATTTGGAGGGAATACATATAGATATTTTAATGTATGGTTCATCGTAATTATTTGAGTGGACGGGGGATAGGGAAAGGAGGTGGAGAGATTACACTCCCTCGTATGGGTGTCATATTCCATTAATGTCGCCCCAGTGAATGCTAACCATGGCACCACTTACTCACTTGTGATTGTGGTGAAAAATATTCCTAATCATCGAGAGTAGAATTTGAAGAAGTAATTAAATGTCCTATCGTGGTGAGAATTAAAGTAACGTTGGGTAGTGGTCTTAAAAGCATTATCCTCGGTATGAAAACCTGTAGTAAAAGCCAGATACACATTGTGTCGACTTCAATAACAGTCTATTTGACATTCTATCAGTCCTTTGTTTCATATTGTACTCTACATAGATATTGTGTTTACAATTTAACGATTACCTTAGATCTTTTACATGTTTTAGGTTCTTTTACATGTTCCATTACAGCGGGGCCTTACAGGGACACGACCTGTTAGATAGTTATTCAAACTCTTGAAAACATACGTACTGTTATGAACGAACAAGGTCATCGATGATCTCTGATGAGTGCTCAGTTTAATGTCATTGCCACCTCAGACGAGACAATACGAATATTTCAGAAAAGAAAAATAATTTGCTCCTATATTTATACCAAACAAGGAAAATTATATGAATGATTTTGATGGCCAGATGGCGTTCATGAAATATTTTGGCCTTCAGGTTTCCTTATGTTTGTCTTAAAGTTGAAGAAAATCCCTGAAAAAATATAATCCAGGAAACTTGTTCCGTCCGGGGACCGACCCAGGGCCCGGTGCGTCAGAGGATATGACATCACCTCTAGACTACAGCGGTGTACTCTTCAATCGATCTATATATATATATATATATATATCTCCATCCATAGTAATTCTGCCCGAAGGCAGATCCTTCACTGCAATTTCCATGCTATTCTATTAGCTATACTAGGGAATTGTAGGTGTGGTAGCTTCCCGTTGCTTTCCACACCGGTGAAGGATGATAATGATGAGATGATGATGATAAGGATGATGATGATGATGATGGCCATATGATTTCGGGGACCGTTTGGGCCTTAAAGTTCTGACATTTGTCTTACAGGTGAGGAAAACCCCCGATATTAACCTCACCCAGAAAAACTGCCCCGACCGCGGATCGAACCCGGGCCCGCTGCATGACAAGGCATCACGCTACCTCGAGACCACGGCGGTGGACTTACATATATACACTAGTGTCAAAAATTAAAGCAACAAACTGGTATGTTTCCTTCCTATGTCTAATTCACTACATATTCATATAAAACGTAAACATATGCCAGTAAAGTCCTGTTCTGAACTGCAGATGGCATTCCGGCCATCTCAAAATCATGCAAACGATGACGTCAGTGCACCTATTAAACAGGGCACTACAGTATAGTGTTTAATGCTTAGTCCAACATCAATGTTTGCTGTGTAAACATTTACTGCAAGTAGAGTATGGCATAAAGAAGCCGCCTAGAAGATTATCTTCGTTGGAGGGCCATAGGAAGAATGGAAGCAGGACAGAGTCAAGTTGATGTGGCCAGATGGCTTAAATGTGAATCGTTCTGTTTCTCGGATGTGGCAACAGTTATTAGAGTCCGAAAATGTATCCCGAAGACCAGGGCAAGGACGACCAAGAGTGACATCGGAAAGAGAGGACTGAGTTTTGGCTCTAAGGGCAAGACTGTACCGTTGTAGTACTGCACGACAACTGGCATCTGACCTCACAGCATCCACTGGAACAGTTGTATCGAGGCAAACAGTGTACAGACAGCTTTGGCAGAGAGGCCGCTATTGTAGGAGACCTGCTGTATATGTACCCCTGACGCGTATTCAGAGAAGAGACTGTCTATAGTGGAGTCATCAACATGCCAACTGGACGATCGAATAGTGGGCCAATGTTCTCTTCACAGACGAGTCCAGATTTAGTTCTGAAAATTATTCTGGATGAATTCGCATCTGGAACACGATTTCGAGACTCAAAGATTGTGGAAAGAGACCAATTTGGAGGTGGCTAAATAATGGTGTGGGCAGGAAATCTGTTTACTACTCGAAGACCTCTTCATGAAATTGTACGGGTACATCGACAGGGTTTAACTGCTGTCAGGTATCGTGATGAGATCTTGGCACCTAATGTGCGGCTGTTTCGCGGTGCTGTGGGCCTAGACTTTTTACTGATGAATGATAATGTTCGTCCTCATAGAGCACAGGTGGATGATGAGTTCCTGGAAAATGAAGTTATTCCATGCATGGATTGGCCTGCTCGCTCTCAAGATTTGAATCCTGTAGAGCATGTGTGAGATGCACTAGTGAGAGGAGTTGCTTCCCGTGAACATCCACCAATCACTCAGTAGGCCTTGCGAGTTGCTCTGCAGGAAGAATGGGTTGCCTCAAAATGAGATTGATGACATTATTCGCAGCATGCCACGCCGTTGTGAAGCCTGTATTGCTGCCAGAGATGGTCATACCCAATACTGAACACACTAACCTGTTTCCTGGATGTGTTTGATATTCATTAATTTTGAAAAAAGGGACGTTTTACTGGTATGCACGAATGTTGCAGTTATTTACCTTGTTTATTATTTTATTCTTCTGGTTGTTTCTACATTTTGTATCACTAGTTAATACTATTTTCTGGCAAAATAAACCCACAATGATGAAATTTCAGTTTGTTGCTATAATTTTTGACACTAGTGCATATTATTATTACATCGATAAAGCGTCACTGCTATAAAGTAAAAATATTCTCTTTGATTTGCTTACTTGTTATAATAGCTACCAACCAGGTGGCAGTGAAAGCTGATTTCTCGCTACTTCTCGTAATAATGGAGAATATATACATAAGTAAAATAAATGTTTGTATTAGATTTACCTGGTGTTGTAATGGTTAGCATGCTGAAGTACCAATTCAGAGGTCCCGGTTCAAATCCCGTCCAGACACTTCTTTCTCTTATCATGTCATTATATATATATATAGGCCTGTATATCACCTTCTTCCTTCTTGACAGCGGCTCCGTGGCGCTAGTGCTTAGACATCCGTCCTCCACCCCTGGGTATCGAGTTTCCATTTCGATCACTAGATATAGATTTCATGGTGGACGAATAGGGACCAGGGCAGTATTTTTGCGGTGTTTATTCGCATTCGCCAGACAGACGTTTGATTCCATCAATCTCCATGCTCGTGCTATACATTTCGTTCGATTTCATTTGAGCAGCCGCTGTGATGGTACGACAGTCCTGGACTGCAGGCGTGGTTCTATATCACAGACTTTCAATAAGAGGAGGAGAGTCATCTCATCTCATTCCCCGACCTGACATTAAGACAGCACGAGTAGAGGTTTTATTCTACATTATTATTTTTTTTTACAAATAACGTTTATGTTAAACACCTTATAGACGCCCTTTCTTTCAGGTACTCTTACAATATCCCTAAAATATCGATAATGGAGCTATTATAATGACATCAAAATTTGGATAGCTTAATCGTAATTTTTTATATTACTGATAGATTGTTTTAATGAGTTGAGAAGTCATTTAGATGAATTTTATCACTGGTAGTAATGCCAATGAAGCAGGTATACTTTCTTTAATAACTTTAGAACGGTTTTACACTAACATTTTCAATATTCTATAATTTATTCACAATAATTCAACCTTCATCAACATACAATTATTATTTTCAAAGTCCTTGGCGTTTTCGCAGAATCGCTGAAGCTAATTTAAACCAAACTGCAGTTTGGCTGAGTTCGTGTACAAAACACTTCATTTTACACAGTGGCTTCTAAGTAACTTTACCACTGCTACCCAAACCACTATAAAAATAGGCATAGAAGGTACTGGAAAGCTCGTCGAGTGCAAAATCGTCGGCGCTCGTGAACCTTCTAGGTAACGATTCTTCTCGTATTGAGACTTCTACAAACTGAAGTTTCGTAACGCCGCGCGCAAATAAGCGGCCAGGGAAGCTTTAAATGAAGGAGGACCAACAATGCGTCTCAATATTTAAACAAATCAAAAGCACGGTTTCCACATGTTACAGGAATTGAGGACAATGATGTAAATGCATTTAAAACTCTCTCGAAATTATTTTTGTACAAGTGATAGGATTTTTACCGTTATTTTCGGGCACACAATTTTCACGTGGATATCATTGGGTAAAATATGGCTAGTTCCTTCGTGATCTGCTAAGTTGAATGGTAAGCGATATCCTGCTCCATCATTTTCAGTTCTCGATTTCCCAGGATACTCTAATCGTTGGTCACGGCGGAATAGTTTTTACTATGTATGTGGAATTCTTGAAATTTATATTTGAATCCTTGGCACATCATCTCCAAAGACCCAAGTCCGAGTGACATTAATTTCCACGGTGCAAACAGATTTTAGCACAAGGAATAATATCATTAACATGACTCAATCCCTCAAACTTAATATCGGATTTCTTGACAGGATTGTGTCACTTTTTATGTAAATAAACACTCAATTACAATCAAAACTCGAGTTTTGAGTGATAATATTGAGATATGCTAACTGTTGCATCGTAATATTATTGGAATATGTATGACTACTTGTTTAAATTTGATAATAGGCCCTACTACATTATTATTATTTATATTATTATTATTATTATTATTATTATTATTATTATTATTATTATCGCCGTTGTAAGTTTTAACTACTAATCCGTAATGTCATTGAAATAATTACTTAAAAGTATCAATGCCAGAAAATTACGTGTCATACGGATAGCCGGCGCGGCGCATTGTGCGCCTGCGTGTGTGCATGCTTATGCGTAATTTCATAATGTAAAATATAACACCCATAGGCCTGTAATATTTTGCTTCCCTTTGGTTCGTATAATTTTGCATATCCTGTAACAGTTTGACGATATACCAAAAAAAGGTAAACTGTACACGGTCATTAAATAATATACATCATTTGTAGACGCACTGTTTTGCTTTTGATACTAGGTAAATCCTGTGATGATCCTATTAAACAGCTCATCCTATTAAATTTAGCTATTATTTAAAATTACACTTAATAGGATTATCCAGTTTGGTGAGTCAAATTCCACGCTCATAAAGAGTTTTATGTAAATATTATGTTTCCTGGAGAGATTTATTTCTCTTGTTTGGTCGCCAAGGCATGAAGTTAAAGTTTATTCCGGATTCTCTAGGAATTGTGTGAAAAGTGATGTGATTTTGAATAGGAATGCCCGGAAAATCTGGTACGTCAGTCCCAATGAAACACGGATGTAGGAATCTGCAAGGAAAACATACTGCTGAATACACTTCCTAACTACATATTTTATAAACTGTCTTTCAATGAAACAGTGGTATGTGTTTATATATGCGAGATGTATATACAGAGTGAACAATAAATTAAATTAACAAATTTAAATTTTTGCAGACGGGCCTTACACAAGAAATATGAGATACAGAACATGTTTACTGAGAATTGAAATTACAGAGTTCAAGAAAAGTACGAAATACAATACGAAACAGTTAAATAAATACGAAAATAAAATAGGAGTGTAGTCCACATTTGTTGTCTCGGGGTAACATCTTTGCCTCGCATGCAGCGTGCACTCGAGTTAGATTCCCGTTCCTGGGTGAAGTTCTTTTTTTGTGCTTTTCCTCATCTCTAAGATGAATATCGGGAAACGTTATGGCCTAAATGTTACCTAAACACAATTTGGACATCATTATCACCTATCATAAATAGCTCTTAAGTATGAATATAGACTGAATGGCGTTTCTTGGCTTACGTTGATAACTCATTCAGGGAGGCTCTCTATTTTGTTTTATGGTAACTATTAAACTCATGCCACAAATGGTGGTCAATGGCCAATCACATTTCAATCAATTTTGATTTACAACCAATCAGAGTCTTTTTCAATTCGATTTTATCACTTTCATTATATCGCTTTTATTTTATCAAGTGGCTTCCAGATTGTATATACAGGGTGTCCCATTCAAACCTCCCACATTTTAATTAATCATAAGTAACAAAGTATGCAGAATTATGAAATGAGGCCGATAATAAACGAAACAGAAACTCAAAGAATTTTCATTGCCACACATTGCCACACACTAAAATACCTCTATATGTGCAGCATTAATAGCACTTACGATACAAGTTTTATTCGATTTCGTGCCACGTTCTGCCCAACATGTCAATTGATACTGTAGCAATTATGTCAAGGATAAGGGTTAGTAAATCATGAAGATCTTGTACTGGAGTCGCAAACACACGCTCTTTTATTTACCCCCCCCCCCCAGGAAGAAGTCCAATGCAGTGATGTCTGGTGAAAGTGGTGGCCAGCAAATTGGTCCACCGCGTCCAATCCACCTATATGGGAAGGATTCTATGAGTGAATTTCGAACATCCAGGCTCCAGTGTGGTGTGGCTCAATCTTGCTGAAATATTACTTGGGGTTTCAGATCAGCTACTTGGGGTACAAGAACTGTTCCAACATGCCTTGGTATACCGGACCAGTTATTGACTTCTCATGGAAGAAAAAATTACCTATAATCCTGTTCTTCATCAGGCTGCACCAAACGTTTACTTAAGGGCCATCCCGGACGTGTTCACGATAGACGTGTGGATTATGCGTACCACAGATCCTTACATTGTGCCGATTAACAGATCCTGATACATATAACGTTGCCTCGTCAGGAAACAAGACGTTACCAAGAAATTGACGGCCCTTGTCAATACTATCGTGCATTTCAAAGCGAATGCCTGTCGTGGTCTGTCATCTGGCTTTATTTGTTGAATAATTAGCACCTAGTAGGGGTACAAACGTACCCGCTTATGAATCACTCGATGCACAGTTGATCTCGACACATTGAACTGCCGAGAAGCTTGGCGAATTGACTTTTGTGGACTTCTCTAAAATCCTGCTCTAATTTCTTCAATCTCTTCTTCTGAAACACGTGTACGAGCACCTCCTGATTCTGTCTTAACGCTTCCAGTCGTCAGAAACTTCTGAAGCCATGCCTTAAATGGTCTTCCCATCAGGTGCATTCCACCATACTCTCTTCGGCAATTTCTTTGCACTGTAATTATTGACTTCGTCTCTGCATACCAGAAAACAGTTTGTGCTCGTTGCTCAGGAATCGTCATTTTGTTTTATGTCATTATTGTCCAACGTGCGACAGATGAATTAACTGCAACAATGAAAACAAAAATTGCTTGAAATTCTCTTTCCTTTAATATCAACCTAATTTCATAATTCTGCATACTTTGAGAGTTATGAATGATTAAAATGTGAGAAGTTTTAAAGGACACGGTGTATAGTTCACGAATATTAACAGATTCTGCTTGCAAGTTATAGTAGAAAATTTTTTTGTAGCAATTGATTATACCATAAAAAAATAAACCACTGTTTGCACTTTCTTAAACGTTTTATTTCCAGGAATTAACGTTGCAGAATAATATAATTGACATATTTACATCATAGGACATTAGAAATTAATTAATAACCTGGAATGCTGTGATTCATTTCTGCAGCACTTGTGTGCACTTTTACAATATTGCGATTCTATGTGGCAATAAATTTGATCTGGTTGCAGTGATAAAAAACGAAACGTAACGTTTCTCATTTGTTTTCAAACAACGCCACTTACGTTAAATACATAATTATTTTAAAATAAACTATACTTAAATAATAATTTGTGAGTAAACACCTTAATTTTATTCGTTAAATTTTCCTAACGAATGCCACTCTTGATTTTCAAATTTTCTAGATAAATTCACTCCTCACTTCTGAGTCGTAAATTTATCGATAATTTGGGAATCACTCGTGGCCTTTCCAATGCAAGTAGTATGTATGTGATCGAGAGTTTAAAATAACCCCTCCCAACAGTCGTGTCACTGTAAGACACGGATGAAATATAACACACAATAATACCTAAAATAGTGGTTAAAAACTAACAGTAAGAGAGAAAGTAGTAGCGTAATTTGTATTAGAATAAATAATTAGAATATTATTAGGGATCCTGCGTAAACAACAAACTGTAAGCTCAATAGAAGATTCTACAATTGTATTGTCAGGCAGGTTGCTCATTTTGTTGGATTTTTTCAAACTTTTTTTAAAGAGTTTGAAGCAGATAACTTCACACGAATATATATGGGACAATCCATATCAAATCGGACAGCAAAAAATCTTGCAATTTATTTTTTTAATTTTATGTGTCCCTAAATATAGTGAATACATTTATAAACGTATTAATACAGAAATTTAATTTTTATCATTTATAGGTTCGTAGTTATGATGATCTAAAATTATCGTAAATATGATAAACTAAAACGTTTACTAACTAATATTTCTGAAACAGTAAACAGCAAAAATTTGTTTCAAACATATTTATATAGGTGATATCATATAGTTTAAGGGTGTCATTTTTATAATTAGGATATTTTTATTTTCGGTGTCAATTTTCTGTTTAATGGCGGTTTACTGCAGTACATATAAAAAAATGAGAACGGAAAAAATACAGGATACTATTCACGTAATAAGGATTAATTTCCAGCAATTACCCTTTTGGAGAGTTGAATAGTTCAGACAATATAAATGTTTTTATTCTATTTTCGTAAAAAACTCGCGGGTCCACGGCGCAGCAGATTCATTTCACGACCAAGTTCGCGCGCGTACTTTATTGAAAGAGCTTAATCAGTGACTTTTTCAACTGCCATTGAATCGAATAGATTATTATATGTTCTGCTTAATGGAAGAGTACCGTAAATTTATAAAAGTGGCGATATTTTAATTCTTACGCAGTAGATATTTATCAAATTTTATTGCTGAAGTGAGAAGTAAAGAGCTCTGTTACTTACGTTTATTGTGAATTATTAAACAAATTATTTATATGTAACTCACTCACTGGCTCTGTGGAACCTGTAGGTTCATGGCAGCGCGGACATAAGCTCTCCATACATCCCATCCCGAGCTAACGTTTTCCAATTATCCCCTGTATAATCTACTTCCTTCAAATCATGTATAATGTTATTCTCCCACCTCATTCTTATTCTTCCAACTGGGCGTTTTCCCTCCGGTTTTTCTACCAGAAATTTCCAAGCACCTCTTTCATCCTCCATACGTGCCACTTTCCTGCCCATCGCAGTCTACGAGACTTAACTGTTTTTATTATATCTGGCTTCCTATACAGATCATGTAGCTCACTATTATGTAGTTTTCTCTATTCACCTGTCTGTTCATCTCTTTTTGATCCAAAAATTTTCCTATAAACTTTATTCTCAGCCCTTTTTTAAAACAAATTATTTATTTTGTTACAAATTTTTTATTACAGTTTAAATGTAATATTATATAATAAAAATTCTTTTATCATTAATTGAATAAACTGGTATAATTTTTTATTATGTTATAATTACTACTTTCAGTCTTAAAATAACTTTTAATTCAGTGTATTTTATTATACCCTGAAAACTTTGACGAAATAGTATTGTTTTAAGATATCACTTCCAAATAAAACCGAATGTTTTAATACTCGTACCACTTCCTACCAAACGATAATAATGCAGCATCAGCAAATCTTCCTAAAACACCTGTTTAACATCAACAATTCTCAAGTTCAGACAGTTGATTTTTACATCAGTATGATTAGTGCATCTCGTCATTTTAAGTGGCACAGTCAAATTTAAAATATCTTATTGTTTTTAACTCACAAGTTTGCAGATCTACAAAGACTGAATGGTGAGTTAGAAGTTAAATATAATTTTAATTATGCATATATTAGTATACAATAGTTATTAACAATATTATGTGTTAATATATAATTTTACAATTTCTTAAATGTTTCTGGAATGAGAGAATAATCGTAGAGGTATACATTTTGTGTTATAAAAGGAGAATAATGGGAAGTTTAGACATTAAATTACATACTATAATAATTTAGCTTATAATAAAAGCTAATGTTATCGTGCATTTTATCATTATCTTAGATATGTCACGAGTAGGGGATGCAAGATCAGTAAATGATACCAAGCCAATAAAATATATTTGTACCTCTTAAATATTACTTGTAACAGCATGAACATTGTTATAAATTATTATCGATAGCTTAACGTTACTTACAGTATTCAACATCGGACATTGGTGTAGGGTACAAGTACAAAACATTACAACACATTACAAAACTAGTCTCTAGAAAATATTTTTAATAGGCCTACCAGCTTGAATTCGTAGGTGCTTAGTAATTTAAATTAAACTATACATTAGCCAAAATCAGCACAAAATTAACCGCCTACTGAATATATCAATAAAGATTGTTATATTTAATGACGTTTATTATGTAGCAATTTATTTCAAGCGCGAGGTTCTCCTACGTACCATAAATTTACGACACGGGACTCACGGATTTCCTTCCTTCTGGAGAAAGCTACATTCAGAATTGTTACGCCTTTAAAATGTCATTAATTCCTATCGAGTTTGAACCCGCGAACCTCGGAATCGGAGGCGTGCAGAGTAACCACTTGTCCACGTCGATGATGATGATGATAATGTAATAATTATAATAATTTTAATAAAAATAATGTAATGATGATTATAACAATAAAATTATTTGTAAGTGCGCAAAGGACTATTACCAAGTAACTCCGTCATTGTTTGTACGAGCGAGCGATCTCCACTCACGCGAAAGGTATTGCGGGGGTAGTCTACACATAGACGATTTTAGGAAAAATAATTATTTTTGGTAGTTTCCTTTCAAGACTCCACGTTAATACGAATTACAAAAAATTAACTGATTTTCAGGTATTAATGTGGCATTTTTTGATTTTATAAAATTTTTGGTGAGGAAGGTCAATTGCATATTAATTGCATTTACACCCTTCAGAAAAACGTAAATATTAACATACTAATTTTCAAGCGATAGAGCATATTCTTAGCATATTCACTGCAGTGCCCTAAACCGACTCGAAATACTATTACGTATAGAGACTTAAAACATATAGACAATTCAACCCTAATTGAAGAAGCTATGCAGATGCCGTGGCATTCAATATGGACGCTGCATTCTGTAGATGAAAAAGTTGAGACACTAAATTACTTTATACTACAATTATACATCAGACATGCCCCACTAAAAACTAAACTCGTGAAACGACGCCCTGCACCCTGGATGACTCTTTCAATTCGTACTTGATGACTGATAGAGACGCAGCACATAAGAAATATAGACTCAACAAAACAGACACAAGTCTCACTCAATATAAACAGTTACGTAACAAGACAAATCAAGCTATAACAAACGCCAATCTTAGACATTTATACAGACTAACAGATACCAATATATCAGAAATCTGGAAAAACTTGAACAGAATGGGAATTGGGAGAAAATACACGCAGGTAGACAAATTACCTGTTTCCCTGGACACACTCAATAATCACTTCACAGGCATAACTACTACTCCAAAGGATAAAGAACTAACAATAAATGAATTATCACTGACAAATCAACCCGAAAGAGAACATTTCCACTTCTCATATGTTACAGATTACGACGTAAAGAAAGCCATCATGCGACTAAAAACCAAAGCAGAAGGAACTGACCGTATAAATATTACTTTACTGAATAAAATAATCGAAGCTATACTACCTACTATAACTCATATTTTTAACTCCTCACTACAAACTTCTACATATCCCTCATTGTGGAAACAATACCTCGTCCGCCCACTGCCTAAAGTTAAAACGCCCTCAACTCCGAACGACTTTCGGCCCATTAGCATTTTACCTACCCTTTCAAAACTCTGGAACTATTAGTCCACAAACAACTGACTCATTACCTAAATTGAACACTACCTTCTAGATCAATTTCAGTCATGATTCAGGACAGAACACAACACAAATACTGCTCTACTAAATATCTGCGAAGACATACGCGAAGCTGTTGATAATCGAAAACTTACCATTCTTACACTACTGGACTTTAGTAAAGCATTCGACACGGTAGACTTGGACTTATTGTTGCATAAACTTAAAAACATCTTACTCTCTGATAGTGCCACGCAATGGTTCAATTCCTACCTTCATGAGCGCCAGCAATCTGTTGTAGGAAATCATGCATTATGTTCTTCTTGGTCCTTCTGTAAAGCTGGGGTTCCACAGGGTTCGGTGCTTGGACCTTTACTTTTTTCAATCTACATAAATGACATATCTAACTCCGTAAAGCATTGCAAACATAATTTATTTGCAGACGACATGCAAATCTACATCCACACAGACAAATATTCTCTAAATTACGCTGTTTACAAAATTAACGAGGATCTTGACTCACTAATGACTTTGACAGTTAAATATTGACTGCAATTAAATCCTAGAAAGTCACAATCAATCATTATGGGTCACCAGAGATTATTATCTACAATTAACCTAAACACACAGTCTCGCATGTGTCACTAAATGGAGTTCAAATCCCTTATAGTGAGACAGTAAAAATTCTAGGAGTATTTATTGACAAAAACCTAAATTGGAATACACAAATAAACCATACATGCAAAACAGTCTTCTCAATAATACATTCATTAAATCACGTAAGAAATTGTATGCCATTCGCTCTTAGGAAAATGCTAGTAGAAAAACTTGCAATGCCCCATTTTGATTATTGTGACACTCTTTTTACGGACTTAAATATTATTTTCACTCAAAGACTTCAACGTGTCCATAATTCTTCTGCACGTTTTATTTGTGGTATTCGCAAATTTGACCATGTTACACCGTCCCTGAAACAATTATCGTGGCTTCGTCTAAGAGATCGCAGAACTGTCCTTTCCCTATCCCTTCTCCATAAAATACTTCACACATCATCGCCTAATTATTTATCACGCCGCTTCATCAGACTATCCGACACACATACTCTTGACACTCGATCCCATCAGCACATTGTCCTTTATATACCTCCTCATCACACTGTATATTATTCATTATCTTTTACGGTCTCACTTGCCAAAACATGGAATTCCCTTCCCACCTATGTCAAAGACTGTCAAACTATAACATCCTTCAAAAACAAACTAGAGAATTATTTAATAACAAACTAACTTATACACCTCACTGATAGTATTCTTTTAGCAATATTAATATATTTAATTATTTATGTAAATAATATTAAGAATAACAAATATTTTTATTTGTTTTGTTTTAAATATTGTATAATCGTAAAATTAGTTTTCTATATCTCATTATTTTCCTGTTTTTATATACACTAGACAGGGACAATTTAATATGCCTTGCTTGTATACATTTTATTATTAGTTTTAGTCTTAATTTAACTAATATTAACTGGTTGTATTATAGATCGTAATATGTATATTAGATATTATCTTTTGATCAAATTTTTACTTAGTGTTTAATATTAGAGTTAATTAAGATTGTTATATTATTATGTAATATATGTTTGTCCTGGTGAGTGGAAGAGAAGACCATATGGCCGTAACTCCACCAGGCTAAATAAATAAATCTTAAAAATAAATCTTAAAAAAAATAAATAAATAAATCATAAAATCATCTATAATGTGACTATCTTTTCAAGTTGAGGGAATAGCCATACTTCGAGAAATGTATTTTATAAAAGAGACTATTTAAAACAACACGATAAATTGACAGCTCTCTTACTCTTTAATTACACCAAGCGAAGACTTGAAATTCGGTTCAGATGTTCAGTATATCATAAAGTTTCACTGTAAAAAAAATTGTAAACTTTTAAAGATGTGAGTTCAATTTTCACAATTTTTTTGCCGATTTCGTATGGAATGTCCCATATGCGTCATACGATTTCTAATGGAATGTTTATATCATTACGAGAAAAAATAACTTCTTAATGTGCTATAGTCATAGTTGCACAATTTATTTTACAATATCTCACAATACCAGTCACATTGAATATAGTACTTTCTCATTAGATTTTATAAAGAATGTTGTGATTTCTTACATAACGTTTCAGATAGCATGTTTAATACACGAAACAAACGCAAAAGAGTACACAGTTATTGATTTAAAATATAATTTAAAACACATGGATATTAATGTAAAATTCACACTGCATTGCTTATTTCTTTTGGAGTGAATTCTGTTAGTACATTAATGCAATTTAAAATAGTTTACAGGTTATATATATATATATATATATATATATATATATATATATATATATGTCCACCGCTGTGGTCTCTAGGTAGCGTGCTGCCTTGTCACGCAGCGGGCCCGGGTTCGATCCCTGGTCGGGCAGTTTTTCTGGGTGAGGTTTTTATCGGGGTTTTTCCTCACCTCTAAGACAAATGTCAGGAAAACTTTAAGGCCCAAACGGTCCCCGAAATCATATGGCCATCATCCTTATCATTATCATCCTTACCGTTGTCATCATCATCCTTCACCGGTGTGGAAAGCAACGGGAAGCTACCACACCTACACAATTCCCTAGTAAAGGTGCAAGCATAGCATGAAAAATGCTATGATTGCAGTGAAGGACCTGCCTTCGGGCAGAATTACTATGGTTATATATATATATATATGTGTGTGTGTGTGTGTGTTACATTGTCGATTTTCGTGGATATAAGTATGATTAAGAGAGTTTTCTTGGGATTTCTGCGTCATGGATTCAATGTGTTGAATCATCAACACTCAAGCCAAAACTATGGTTGAGATACGTTGATTATACTTTTGTAATCTGGCCACACGTTATATCTGCTCTCAGCGAAATCCTAATGCACTTAAACAGCCAACATGATCCGATAAAATTCACTATGGAAGTTGAACAACATAAGCGACTACCGTTTCTAGATGTAATTGTGATAAGACCTGAAGGAAGATTTGCACACATAGTATACCGAAATCGACTCATACTCATAGATATTTGAACGCAGCAACACACCACCACCCGGCACAAATAATTTCAGTAATCATAACTCTCGTCATCCGATCACTGCGACTTACAGACAAAGATCATCCTCTAGCAAATGGCTATCCTGAACATGCAGTGAAAAGAGTGTTTAAACGAACACGAAACTCACCAAGCACATCAAAAAAGAAAGAGCATACCTTAGGCACTGCCTTCTTATCGTATGTGCTAAGGACTACAGTTACGCCGGGTACTACAAAAAGATCAGATTAAAACTGTATTCCACTCGGAAAACACCATCTCCAACATACTCAGGTGTGCTAAAGATAAAATACCTCTTCAATCCCAAGGCATCTACGAGATCCCTTGCACCCCATGTGAACAAACATAATAGAGGCATTTCCTATAAGGCTGTAATAAATCGTCAAGAACCTACTTCAACTCTGGTGCAACATATGAAATAGAGGGGTCCCAAGATCGACCTCACATGATCTAGAACGTTGGCTAAATATATAATCAAAAATCAAGAATATACAGAGAAGCAATAGAGATTGAGAAGAGTCAACATTCTATGAACACCCGAGACGATGCCCAAAGATTAACATTTACATGGGAAACTGCTCTCGATGCCCACCATGTCATCTTCAGAACAGTGTAGAAGATGCGAAGAAAACAACGGTTGGGTAACATGGAGTGTGGTCGACGCTTGGATGTGTGTACGGCTTCAGAAAGGGACCACAGTGAAAACTCTATGTGTTTAACTATATAAGACCTAAACATTGGATGCGTATACGGCTTCAGAAATGGACCACAGCCAAAATTCGATGGGTTAAGACAGGCGTGTCCAATCAGCGACTCGCGTGCCGCTTGTGGCCCTCGATCTCATCACATGTGGCCGGAACTTATATTTGCTCTATCACATCATATTCGGCCCGCAGTGATGTTTCAAAGTTATAGTCTAATATAATTTATGAAATAAGTATTTCTATTTTCTATAAGATAAACTAGAAAGAACAAGACTATTTCTGTTTCCAACACATGTGTTTGCGAAAGTTCATCCTACTCATTATCTTACTCAAAACATGGAGAAATCACATCCGTTTTAAGAAACACCCAGCCCATATTTATATTTATGATCCTATCTACCGCGTATCGCTTTGAAATCTCTTTCATTCTTGACCACAAGGCGGGGGTGTGACAGATGTTTTAATATCGTTACATTTGGTACATTTAAAGTTAGTTTCCAGTTTGCAGTTGTTCGCTCACCATTTCTAGTGTCCGTAATTCGTGAGAGGTTTCAAGAATATAATTCCTTCCTCTGAGTTTTATACGTGTTTTATTATGTCTTCCATGTGTAGCAGCAAGAAAAGAAATGTTTCGACGAAGGCAGATCATTATAAATAAAGTGGACAAATTAGTACATTTTTTACTGAATTAAACAAGAAAGCGGTGTGTTTAATTTGCAGTGAAATATTTTCAATGTTTTAGGAGATACTTCTTAACATAAAGCGACATTACAACACCAAACATGCTACTTTATATGGTGCATTTGAGGGTCAATTTCGTAAAGACAAGGTATCCGAACTTAGAATTAAACTTTCGGGGCAGCAGTTTATTTTTAAAAATGTGTCAAGCAGAGAATGTTATAAGTTTCAGTCAGTTTTCTTTCCCTTTCTCCATTAAAATAGATGAGGTCCCCGAGGATCTGCAAACGGAGTGCGTTGGTTTTTCAATGTGCGTCAGACCTAAGAAATAAGTTTAACTATGTCCAATTACTGCAATGCTATCGCGACTACTGTTCCCAGAGAAAAATATCCGGGCACAAATATACATGCACTTCATTTCGCAGTCACTGTTGTCTCACACGTGTTTCTCCAGAATGAAACATGTTAAGTGCGCAATGAGAACGCAAATTCACCGACCGTCCTCATGACAGTTCGCGCTTCGAGTTGCTACAACATCAATCAAACCAGTTATTGGATGCTTCTTTCTTCGTCTCAAAGCATTGACAGGAATACAATCCCTTATTTTCGTATAATTATTTCATTTAAATGTCACACAAAATTTATAGTAAACATACAAGGGTTAATTATACTTTATTTATTATTGTTCAATGTGTTGTTTTAGAACCAGATAATAGCCTACACGAAAAAAATATATTTAATTAAATTTTAAAATAAACAGTAGCCTACATGATTAATATCTTAATAAAAAATAACATCAATATATTAGCTATTTTATATTTAAATCGATTGGTCTATCACACATTCTATTTAATACGGCAAAATATCTGATCATGCGGCACGCAAACCAACTCACTTTAATGACAGTGACCCTTCTCCAAAAAATGTTGCACACGCCTTTGTTAAGACCGAAACCTTGCATGGGTGAACGGCTTTTCAAACGGACCACAGTGAAAACTCAACATGTTTTATTATATGATAATCTGAAAATGAAGGGGGGTAAATTATTTTGTGCATTAATTGATTTTAAGATGGCATTTGGATCCGGTGGCCCGAAGTGCACTTTGGGAAAAATTAAATCGGAAAATATCATAAAATGATACATGCTTTAATGTCAATTTATAAATACGTTAAATTTCGTATTAAAGTAGACCAAGGGCACATTACAGAGAGCAGTGAAGCCAATCGGGAAGTAGACAAGGTTGCATTTTATCACCAATGCTGTTTAATATATTCGTTGATGATATTGTACACGTAATGCTAGAAGGAGGCATTGAGGCCCCGGAGATAAGAAATGTTAAAGTCTCAGTCCTGTTTTATGCAGATGATTTAATTATCTGTTTCAAGACAATCAAGGGATAGCAAAGAGGTCTTGGCCGACAGGAAAGATACTGTATTACTTGGGGATTGACTGTAAATGTTTATTAAGACCAAAACAATGACTTTAGAAAATTTTACTTTTTTATGTTAGAGCAGAGGAATGGAAATACAGACATCAACTGCTAGGAAACGTGAAACAATTTGAATATCTTGGTACGACGTTGAAAATTAACGGGAAATGTAAGAAACATATTGATATAGTCATTATTTATATGTGAGGTTACAACTTAACAGTGTACTCATTATTGTTTGTGTGTGGCAGTGCCTGATAGTCCAGTGTGCACATTAGACACAACAATGTATGGAACGATGGTCAGGCCAGTAATGCACTCTGGTAGTTATATTTGGGTTTTCCAAATAACGGAAATACTAAATAAGGTATATATGCATTTTCTAAATATATTACAGGACTTAGTAAGGCCGTTTCTAACTGTGGAATTTCATATGAATTTGGGTCATTCCTGGACAACATTAACTGCAAAATTCGTGTACTCAAATACTAGCTGCGGGTAATCCAAGTTGAACAAACAATGCATAGAGCAATTTGTTACAACCACCAAATTAGAAACATAGATGTTGAACTTTGGGCAGACGAGGTTAGGAGAGAACTCCGAAAGATTGGGATGGGTTGGATATGGGAAAAATGGACTGAAAATCGCAAGAACGTGTGGAGAAAAATAAGGAGGAGGTACGTAGATATAAACCAACAAGATACTTTCCCCGAATGTACGGGAAATCGCTCACTGTGTTTACAAAGAGACCTAAAACACATTTGGGGAAAAGAATCTTACATACTTAACCTAGGATATAAAGAAAGATCAGGGCTTGCTTGGTTTAGGCTAGGGTCATGTAACGTTCTAAAAATTAGCGACGATTACGATATGCGAATATGTCCAATGTGCGGGAACTTTGAAGGCGAGATACATATATTAGGAAAATGTGATGATTTAGAATATTGGAGACTCAGTTATTACCGGAAAGATTTCTAAATTCAAATCGGGAAATATTGGCATGATTCGAGTTATTGGTAAATCCAGAAAATTGGATATACTTGGTTAAATTTCTGGACAAAACTCGAAAAATGAGAACAACACTCATTCATGAATAAATATATGTTATAAAAATGCAATATCATTAATTCTTAATAATTGTATTTACTTACTCACTGGCACTATCGAACTAGTAGGTTCATGGCCGCGCAGACATAAGCTCTCCATACATCCCTATCGTGAACTAATGCTTTCCAATCATTCCCTGTATAATCGTCTTTCCTCAAATCATAGTTAATGTTATTCTCCCACCTCATTCTTGGTCTACCAACTGGGTGTTTTTCTTCTGGCTTTCCTACAAGAATACTCCATGCAAGTCTTTCATTCCCCATACGTGCAACATGGCCTGCCCATCGCAGTCTACGAGACTTAACTGTTCTTATTATATCTGGCTTCCTGTAAAGAACATGTAGTTCATTGTTATGTAGTCTTCTCCATTCACCTGTCTGTTCATGTCTCTTTGGTTCTTAATAATTGTACATAACTTAATTATTATATAATGCTATTGTATTATTATGTAATTGTAATATTATTGTGTTTTCTTTATGTAATTGTAATGTTATTGTTTTCTTTCTTTTTGTTCTTCTTTATACTATTACCAATTATTACTTTATTGTAACGGACTGTCAACAGCACGTACGGCTTACTGGCCGTGCGACCCATATTTGTAAATAATATTGTAAATATCTTACGTTTTATCTAATAAAGTCCTACTACTACTATATAAGACCTAAATCTGTGACTCGAATCAATTATTCCTTGATAATAACATGTGGCATCATGCCGAAATGTCGGAATCAGCGGCCAGAGGACGACCTTGAATCCATGATGCGGAAAACTCAAGAAAACTTTCATAATCATATATATACACAAAGGATGTCAATGAATAACACCGACAAACTTTCGTTAGATGAACATTTTGAGATAATGAACTTTGTGTGTGTGAATCCAAATTTTGAAGTTATATGACTTTTTTAAACTGGACGTTCATACTCATCAATCAACAATGAAGCAAACTATGAACATGGTTTGTCTTGGAAATACTTCAGTTCCTCTTCAATAGTAGGATAACCCTAGTTGTAGTTGCAAGTATAGCAGCATTTTCAACATTTTGAGCAATGTTTTTACGGACAATTCGTCTGTCGGCAAGAGACAGTGCGCCACTGACAGTCTGTAATTCGTGCACTATCATGCAATCATACGTATCAGATGCCTGGTAGATCACTTATCATTCGCAGTAATAGCTCAGTCAGTTGCATGCTTAATATTGAATGTTGTAATGCTGGGTTCAAATCTCTCCCATTGGTTTTTGTTATTTATGCCCTTTTTTATTCACAGGAGGATGTTGCTTATGTAGTTATTTAACTGATTTTCTGATATTCTATTTAAGCATAAGTATTTATTTTGAATTAAACTTATTGGCGACGTATTTACATGAAATGCACAGGTAAAAATTATTTTTAACACACTGTGCATTTAGTTTGTTCATACCAACTGCCCATGCGCTTGCCCGTGATACTAACGACTGATACCAGTCTGTTCCACTATTGCTTTGAATCTTGTAGGAGCAACCTTGTTCATATTGACGTGAACGTCATGGCTAATGTTTATGCATTCAATGAATTAGCAGATATGCATTATGTTTATGGTGAGTCAAGAGGAAATGTGCATGCAGCTGCACAAATATACAGAGAAACATATTCTGGCAGACAACATTCTCATCATTCAACTTTCCAAACCATCCACCGGCGTCCGCTGGAAACTGGAACCATAGTGTGAATAAACCGGTTCCGGCGCAAGACAACCTCGTCGTAACCTGAGTTTCGAAGAAGAGGCGCTCGACAAAATTCGAGAGAACCCTTCTACCAGTACATGAGCAATTGCACGTGCCATGGGTATAAACCACGTCAGCGTGTGAGAGATCTTGCAGGAAAAGACCCATCCTTTCCACTTTTGAAAGGTACAGTGCCTGACATCGTTAGACTTCGCATCTGGCGTGCAGTTTTGTAACTGGATTTCTGAGCGGCTGTTGGAACAGCCTGACTTATTTTCAAAGGTGATTTTCACCGACTAGGCTTATTTTACAAGGGAAGGGGTTGTACTGAACCAGAGGAATAGACATATTTTATAATATGATCATCCATGTTCCATTTTAGAGACAGAGGCTATCAAAACAGGTTCACCGTTAACACGTGAGCTGGTATAATTTACAATTACATCACTGATCCCTATCTTCTGCTCCCAAGATTAAAATGTCATGTGTACATACAGTTTTTGATACATGTGCTTCATGCATTCCTGGAAGAAGTCCATCTTGATACCCGACGTCAGATGTGGATCCAGCACGACAGTGCTCCTTCTCACTTTGACAGGAATGTAAGTAACCGTCTGGATAATGACTTCCCTGGATGTTGGATTGGTCGCGGCGGTCCTGTAGCGTGGTCTCCTCGTTCACCAGATCTCACTCCTCCAGATTTGTTGCTATGTGGACACTTAAGAGCATGAGTTGTATCAGACTCCAGTCGACTTAGATGAGGAGTTACTGTCGAGAATTTTGGCTGCCTGTGACGAAATAAGATATATTCCAGGTATCTTCGAAGGAGTGCGAGCACCATTTCTGCGCAGATGCAATTTGTGCTTACTCCATCAAGGGCAACATTTTGAATAATACCTATGGTCTATTTTTGAAGCAAACATGAATAAATATATTTTAATTTTCTGTATTTTAAAATGATGTCTCCTTTACTAAGTGTATTGTAATATAATAAAACAAGTAGGTTTTCATTTTTTTATTATTATTCCTGAATGTTAACATCTTTATTGTCAAATGAGGTATAAATAACGAATATGATTTTTTTATTACTCTTCCTCTGCCAAGTCGAATATTGGCGAGTCTTAATTTAATTATTAATTTATTTATTAATTTTGTATGCCTTTACTTCATGTTTGAACGCGTCATAAGACTTAGTGCTACATTCATACAGTATTATTTTAACCTGAAGTAATGGTTACGCTAATGCATAAATAGCTTTGATATTTCGTTCGTCTGAACCATGTGATTTTCACTTACGAATACGTACTGTACTTACTAGTGTGCTATACAGCATTCCTTCTTATGCACTAGTACAGAATATTGTCATTTATTACTTTCGTGTATAACACAAAAATAAATTCTACAATATTTTGTACACAAGAAAGAAAGAACATAAAAAATAGAAATTGATGTCGGTATGTCTGAGGTATGAACCTTGAATTTCCTAACGAACGACATTTCTTTCCTACCACGTTATCACTGGGCTAAATGGTCGCAGGAAGACACCGGCAAAAGAAGGCTCCTTTATGTAACAGCTAATCAACTAAATCTTCGAAATATTGTCAGTGGCGTATGGCTCCTAAGACTTTTTATATTATAACGTGCAAATTTAAACTTATAGACTACAGATTGCATATCTCAAATTGTTTATCTTTGACTCCTCTACATTACATGAAAGATTGTCGGTGTTATTCATTAACACCCTGTATATATATATATATCATTATCATCATCATTCTTCACCGGTGTGGAAAGCAACGGGAAGCTACCACACCTGCAATTCCCTAGTAAAGTTGCAAGCATAGCATGAAAATGCTATGATTGGAGTGAGGGACCTGCTTTCGAGCAGAATTATTATGGATGGATGAATGGATATATATATATATATATATATATATATATATATATATATACACACACACGATTGTACGTATACATATACATAAACATCATATGCATATCGACAGTGATATGACAAAACCTCCCATCTGACAAGATAATTGAAAAGTATGGAAAAATATATAATTTAATTATACCTGTGCTTGATGCTTATTTCGACCTAACTTAAAAATAATTTCTCCTAACTGAAACAATAATTGTCATGTCTCCTACAATCTGTTGACATAGCATGAGGGATGACAAAAGTAAGTTTTTATTGAACTAGGTTCCAAGTAGTTTGGAAGTATTGTTGCATCACGATTATATATATATATATATATATATATATATATATATATATATATACACATGCGAGCATATACTCTTCCACACATGCGCAAGCACGTAAATCTATATCAGTCACGAGAGGTCGAAATAGGAACGGTGATATTAAAAACTAACTCACTATTACAATTTGCAATGGGACGAGCGTTGACGCAAGATGGCATCTTTACTTCCTAACCCCCCTCTTTAATGACTAATTAACCGTGTTCTGCTTGGAAGTGTAATAAAAAAGACAGGTATAGTTTCAAAACCATGCGTCCAAAACAACTAAAGTTGGTAGCATTAGAAAAAGGAGGTTCAGACGTTTTAATTCAATGTTGTTAATTTTTGAAGCGTCACGCATCGTCCGCATCTTTAGATAATATCATGGGACAATTCATATCTTATAGTACGTATTGGAGAAGAGTTAATCATCACGTGGAAATCACAGAAGAAGGTTTTTTCTGTACTATCATTAGCAGAATTATAACATAAATCTGTAATTTGAGTGCAGCGTCTGTTTCATCGACAGTACAATCTCAGATCAAAGGAATCCTTTCCAACGTACTCCCCAATAATTATATGGGATAGGCAACTCAGATAAACGGGAAGTTTGTTCCCCAAATAAGGTAAAATGAGCACACGATGTATGACGAAAATGTCGAGTGCATTCGCGAGGCAATTCAAAGAAACCCGCGAATACTATACGACAGGCTATTGTGCAGTGGGCTTGCTGAATCCGTATGGTGTGCCTCAACTCCCTGATGGAACAATTTGCCAGCAAGATGGGGGTCCAACACACTTTGCAAACACAGTTTGCATATTCTTAGACGAACATTTTCCTGCAAGATGGAACGGAAGAGCATTGCCGTACATCACGTGACCTGATAGATCAACAGACCAAATACCACCTCTTATTTTGCCTGTGGGGGTTTGTTAAGGTAAATGCATGCACGATAGTAACATGTTATTTGGCTGACTTATAATCCGTATTTCTGCTGTTACTAGCATTGTAACACAACAGATGCTGCATAACGTATGTGTCGAGGATGAATATCGACTGGATATTTGTTGTTCGATTAATTGTAGCCATGCAGAGGTTTATGGAACATAAGTTGAAAATAATTCCCAGTTTCCTGTAGCTACTGGTTCATTATTATTTCAGAAGTTATAACTATTTTATAAACTGAACAATCGGTATATACATACGTACAAATATATAAACATGCACACAAGTTAATATATCACAAACATTTTAATACGTGAAACCAAACCCAACATAATTCAATAACATGCTGTCAACACCCGTACATCCTCAAGTAAGACAAGTATGTTCTCTTGGGAGAGTTAATTACCAATATAATTTCATTACGCTCACTTCCCTAGAGATTTTAGCGAGTAACAAGAAACTAATTCATCGCCTATATGATAAATCTAGTATTGAATTATAAGATATTTCTTGGATGAGAAAAGAAGTTCAAATTTTCTCGGAGATTATAATTTAAGCTTCATGATCTTTTATGAGCACGAATATCTTCAGGGTCGGCTTAAATACCTCCCGTAAGAAATGTTACTTCGATTTTTTACCAATCTAAAAAATCATCGTAACTGATCAGTTTTGAACTCGCGACCTTCGCTGCCAGAGATAAAGAATTTAACCGCAAAATCATCGGAGGCCGATAATCCCACTCAATTGTTCAATGATTGGAATAAAGCTGTCTTAGTTGAGGCTATCTTCTTCCGAAGCACTGCAATTATCTAAAATTATCTGGGACATTCATTATGCTTGGAAGTATGTTCTGTAAACAGAATATAAAAGTAGCATGTACGTAATATCGGCATGTTATTACTTTGCATATCTGCGCATAATATTCGATTCTGGGAGGAAGAAAGTTTGGGAATGAAGACGAGAAACATACTGCATTTGGATCGGAGTAGTATACCGTATCAGGATTACATTATGCTGGCTTGAGATCGTAAAACAGAGCGATAAAATCAAATGCTGACCGCAGAAAAAAAGGCAATCTTTTCCACCACCACAAAAACGTACTGAACTATCAAGATGGAGTTGATCTTCTCCAGAGCAAAACATAGCATTCTCATCCGTAATCTTTAAGTGAGCCAAGTCCTTTATTTTGAAACAATTATTTAACTTCTCAGGCAATACTGATATATACCAATCTTTGCCATTGGTTTAATTTCTTTTTATAACTTTTGTTTACCTATAGAGTGATTTAAATGAACATCTTTAACCTCATAATAGATGATAAACTACACCAAATTAGCCATTCTGTTAATAAATTACTTTTATTTCTTGCCGTCAATTTTTCTACTCCCATGGTTGGAACTTTTGTTTGTCCCAGATCTTCGGGCCAGCAATAGATTCTAAATAATTCAGATTTAAATTAATTACATTTAAACAACGAAATTCTTTCCTAAATACATGATATAGACAGAATAACCATATCCTAAATTTCACAATTTTTCCACTCTCGGACTAATAAGTTCTGTTCGGAATTTCACGAAGTATTTCATAATTATACTTTTTATTAGCTATAAGACGAAATATCGGGTGTTCGTTTCCCGATGGGATCAGGAATTTTAAACTGACCTAAATCTTCTGGGTGCACAATGTCTCTGAGGTCGATTCAGTCTCTAACGGAAACGAGTACCAGACATTTGTTCTGGGGGTAAATGTGGCCGTTACACAGGGTTGTTAATCCGGCTGACATCTCGTGCCGATTTTATAGGAAGACAGCAGTCTTAATCATCTGCTGCACCAAGGACCCTTCGTTAAACTAGCTCACACTTATCTTAATTTTATACTTACTGAACCAGATGAAACATTAACTTGCGAGTTATCGTATAATGAAAAATTGCAGCAATAAATCTACATGAATTGTCATGTGTTATGTAATTATACCTTTGTTGAGTTTTAAATTATTCTGTGTGCCATTTATAATTATATATATATCCGTCCACCGCTGTGGTCTCGAGGTAGCGTGCTGCCTTGTCACGCAGCGAGCCCGGGTTCGATATTCGTTCGGGGCAGTTTTTCTAGGTTAGGTTTTTATCGGGGTTTTCCTCACCTGTAAGACAAATGTCAGGAAAACTTTAAGGCCCAAACGGTCCCCGAAATCATATGGCCATCTACTTCAAAATCATCAACATCCTTATCATCATCATCCTTCACCGGTGTGGAAAGCAACGGGAAGCTACCACACTTACAATTCCCTAGTAAAGCTGCAAGCATAGCATAAATATGCTATGATTGCAGTGAAGGACCTGCCTTCGGGCAGAATTACTATGGATGGATGGATGGATACTGTACTTTGATTGGTAAATGCTTTTATAAATTCCATACTTAATTTCGTATCTCAAGTCTTAAGATATCTATAATTATTAGACGCCACATAAAAATGAATATCTGTTTTGCCAACTCCTAAGTATAAAAACGCAAGATAAAACAATATTCCACGGAAAATAGCATAAAACCCTCCATTTTTATCTCAAAGTTTCATTTCAACGTTCCCTATTTGTTATAGCGCATAGCGCACATAATTATATTGATTACACATATGTATGTATGTATATATATATATATATATATATATAAAGTAAAAATGCCCGAAGGCAGGTCCTTCACTGCAATCATAGCATTTTCATGCTATGCTTGCAGCTTTACTAGGGAATTGTGTAGGTGTGGTAGCTTCCCGTTGCTTTCCACACCGGTGAAGGATGATGATGATAATGATAAGGGCGATAATGCTGATATATGATTTCGGGACCGTTCGGGCCTTAACGTTTTCCTGACATTTGTCATACAGGTAACGTAAAACACCGATAAAAACCTCACCCAGAAAAACTGCCCCGATCGGGGATCGAACCCGGGCCCGCTGCGTGACAAGGCAGCACGCTACCTCCAGACCACAGAGGTGGACTAGGTAGAGTATAATATTATGGATTTAATTACAAAATAAATTCGAATTTTTAATTTCAAAATTCTTAAAGACATTAAGCTCTACGTTTGCGGAACATATATCGGCGCATAAATCAATGGCGCCAGCTTGTGTTACCATTCACGGAAATCGTGCTATACGATCTCTCTGTGATTTTACTAGAATCTCCTAAACCTTAGATTTCAAAACGAAATAAAATTAGTAGTGTGTTAGTTCTGATGATTCGAAAATCGAGTCAGAGTTGATTTTTCAATCATTCTCAAATAGGTGGCTCCGTGGCGCAAGCGGTTAGACGCTCGCATATCAATACAGTGATCACGAGATCGAGTCTCGGTCACTTCATGTGGATTTCGGGGTGGACGAAACGGAGCTTTGGGAGGTTTTTCTCAGGGTTTCTCTCGTTTTCCCTTCCACAATTTCATTCCACTATTTATCCACAGTCGTCTCATCCATTTAGTTTCATATCATTCATCTGCCCCGTGACGGTGGGTCAGGCGTGGTTGACCGGCACCTTTGTCATTTACAGACCTTTATATAAGGGGTTCATCTCATCCCTCGACCCGACCCTGAGTTGGACACGAGTTGATGATATTTATTCTTAAATAATGTGATCTGCAGTATTATTTTTAAATATTTTAAATATTTCAACGTCCAAATTACCACCTTAAAATATTTCCTGATGTAATCCCGGGGAAAAAATATATAGTATGTTATTTAACTGTTTATCTTTCAAATATGAATGCACTTATTTAGGAACAAAATTAGACCATTCAGGCAATAACAACAGTGGAAATTAAAAAATAGAATTGCACAAACAAAACATGCAATAAATGCTTTAAACTCTGTTCGGTGGAGCAAAAATATTACAAAAAATAGAAAATTACAAATATATCAAACCATAATTCAGAGCATTTTAACATATGGTGCTGAAGTCTGGCAAATTCCTACCAGTGAAATGAAAAGAATTTAAGTACAGAAATGGATATTTTAAGAAGATCAGCTGGAAAATCTAGAATGGATAGAATACGAAATAAAGAAATAAGGAAAATTATGAGTGTACAAAAGGAGCCGGACATCATAAACATTATAGAAAAGAAAATATTGCAGTGTTATGGTCATATCAAATGAATGCCCGAGCAAAGATTGCCAAAAATTGTTATGGAATGGATCCCAATGGAAAGGAGGAAGAGAGGAAGACCGACGAAAACTTGGATAGAAGGGGTTCAAGCAGCTATGAATACCAGATGAATGGAGGAAGATCAATGGATGGACAGAGAGGAATAGCGTTTGGTTTCCGGAAAACGGCGGCAGCTACCATGATACCGGATGATGATGATGATCTCTCAAATAAAATTGTGAACAAGAACAAGTAAAATGATCTCTCTATATGCCTTAAGGGTTAAGGGGAATCTACTATATGAGGTAGATTCGAGACCACATCCATTAATATACACTACTAATTAATGTGCTATTGTTCTATTCAACAATAAGGTCATTAATGTCGCTGTACCTAGATGAGTTGAAAGGGCCGACAAATTTTGGCGAGAGTCCTTTTTTTTAGGCTTTTGGTACTTTTATGTGTGGTAAATCTACTCAATCAGACCCATGGCTTTATTTCCTTCCAAAAGAAGTCTTTCTCAGGATTTATAAGCCTTGAAAAACCCGTTGACCCCTGGTTGGTTTGAACCCGAGAACCTAGAATCAAGAGCGAGCTCTAGTAAACCGAGACTGACACTGATTAAATGTGACATTAATACTGTACTGAGTGAGATCGTTAGAAATAAAGGGGTGAAAGTTTTGCATTATTCAGAAAATCAAGTTTAAAGTTGAAGTTGTATAAAAATCACAGGTAATTGAGAAAGGTTACAATCATATTTTATCTACTCCTAACGCACACACTTACATCCCTTTGTACTAAATACAATTATGCTTCAAGAATGTAATTATGCACTAATCTCGTTTTTTTGTTGTTGTAAAAATCACTTACATTCCTTTGCTTGTAACCGCCTCAATTATAAAAGTGTCGGTATTGAATATTAGAAACATGGCATCATCATACGTTTTACCCACCGAAAAAGATAAAAAAAATCATAGTGAGGAAAAACCACCTACTGGTAATATTTTAAAATTACGTAATTCTCATAAGTAACTCCACGAGTGATTTCCGAATTATCAGGAGGATTTTGAAATCAAAAGTGGCATTTGGTAGGACTATTTAACGAATAAAAGTATGCTGTTTTCTCACAAATCATTATTTAAATATAGTTATTTTAAAAAATTTGATATTAACGGCGATGTTTGAAAACACGTGAGGAAATGTTTGGTTATGTCTGATTTATTCATCCATTGCAACTTGATCATATTATTTATTGTCATAATAGGATCACAATATTGTAAGGATGCACCCTAGTGGAGAAAAAGTGAAATACATCAAACTGTATATTATAACAAACAGTATAGGTTATTATTTTGTTTAGAAAACAACTCAGTAAAATCATTATTTAAAAACACAGGTATTGAATACACAGGTATCGAAAATGTGCATTTCGAAGGAATATGTTCATTATTTGCTACATTCAACGTATTTGTTGCAGAGTCAGTCACTGCAAAATAATTCTCTGACGTGTTCAGTATATTAAAAATGAGCATTTTTATTTTGGTAAACTGCAATTTGATATATATCGAGGTGAAACACGACTGTCATTGGTTGTAAAACAAAATTCATTGAAACGTGAGTGGTCACTGACTCCCATTTGGTACATGAGTTAAATAGTCACATTAATCTCCACGTAATTGTAAATTTGTCATTAATTTTCCCAATATATGACGCTCAATTATCATAAGTAATGCCACGAGTGATTTCCAATTTATCTACAGAATTTGGAAATCAAGAGTGGCATTTGTAAGGACTATTTAACGAATAAAATTAAGCTGTTTACTCACAAATCATTGTTTAACAATAGTTACTTTTTAAAATATTTATATATTTAATGTAAACAGCGATGTTTGAAAACAAATCAGAAATGTGAGGTTATGTTCATTCACTGTTGCTTGGTCATATTATTTATTGCCAAATAAGATCGCAATATTTTAAGAGTGCACCTAAGAGGAGAAATAGTTAAACACATCAAACTATATATCATAAAATAACATTACGGGTTATTCATTTATTTTTTTAGTAAACAACTCAGTAAAATCAAGGAATTTTTTTCATTATTTGCTATATTCAATGTATTTGTTGGAGAAAAATAATGATTTAACCTGTTCAGAACATTAAAAATGAGGAGCTTCCTTTATCACAAAATCAGGAGCTGATAAAGAGATATCGATAAAGAGCGAAGTGAAACACGGCTGTCATTGGTTGTAAAACAAAATCCATTGAAACGTGATTGGTCATTGACTATCATTTGTGGCATGAGTTAAATAATCAGTGCTATTTAACCATCCAGTAGAACATACTATAAAAATCAATATAACTAACTTCACTATCGAACCCGGATGTTCATGGCTGCCTGAACATAAACTCTCAATGCATCCCAATCCTTATATATCTTTTTCAATCATATCCTTTATAATATATACCTCCTTGAATTCGTGATTCATTTCATTATTCGATCTCACTCTTCACCTACCTAATGGACACTTTTCCTGCTCTTTATCCTTCAAGAAGCATGAATTCCTCTCTAGCATTCCGTGTTCGTGCCAAACACCCTATCCACCACAGCCTTGGGACGGTTATTATTACACCTGGTTTCCCATAAGGATAATATGGCTCACTGTTATGTTGTCTACAAAGTTCACCTTTCAGTTCGTCTCTCTTTGGTTTAAACCTTTCGTAAGAACTTTATTCTCTTATACTCGTAATATTCTCTCCTCCCGTAAAGCAAGAGATTACATTTATTTAACTGGAAGAATAATAGTTTTATATACTTTTTGTTTATCTTTTATTGATAGAAGTCAATTTAACACATAACTAAATCTTAATTATGACGTATACAGAAGCCTATAAATGTTCAACAAACCTTCAATATTTCTGACATCTTTGTTATCAGATTTACGATGGCTGGCAAACAGAACATTGGCAATGAGAGAAAATATTCCTCTCGGAGCTCAATAGATCATTGATAGCATCATAGTTCCATATCGTATCGCAACGTGGCGCTGTCATTTGGCAATTCAATCTACAAAGATTGATTTATTGGGGGATGAGTAGCAGTCACAAAGGCATTTCCGCTGCATTACACTTCATCACAATTTCAGTTCAGTGTTGAATGTACAGAGCGACAAACCAGCATTCAACCCATCCCTCCTCCGTCATTAACAGCCAATAGTAGAGCTCTATACTTGTACATTCTATCAAACACATATACTTGTAAATGTATTAATTAAAGGACGGATCTAAAATAAGAGGAGTTATGTGAGCTACTTTTATGTAAGTAAACAATACAATTACAGTCATGAACATAAAAGCAAATTACTGACCACCCGTCTAGTTTCCAGGTCAGCGATTTTCGGTAATCGACTTCTGTGGACTGTTTTTTTAACTTCTTTGCCTCTGGTTTCGATGGTCGCGAGTTGAAACTCGGGCGGGATAGATGAACTCATTAGGATAGTAAAATCCAAGTGACAAGTCCTCCAGGAAGGACTTTAGACCTAGGGCCAATTGTCTGAATGCATTGAGGCTAAACAAACCGAAACCTAAATTAGATTCAATGAGTAAAATTTAATCGGCCTTCCCCTTCGAAAAAATATTCGAGGAAAAACAGCACTTTAGGTTACCTGATATATTTTCAAAATCCTATAGAACAACAGTGCGCATGCGCCAGAGTTTATAGAGCCAGCGATAACCCACATTCGAACCACAAATCTATTATCAGCCTTGCCACATATCGATTATTATCGATATCTTAATTACTTACTGGCACTATCGAACCCATAGGTTCATGGCCGCGCAGAAATAAGCTCTCCATACATCCCTATCCTGAGATAATGCTTTCCAATCATTCATTGTATAATCTACTTCCCTCAAATCACAGTTAATGTGCGTTTTCCCTCTTGCTTTCCTACAAGAAGCTTCCATGCATGTCTTTCATTCTCCATACGTGCAAAATGTCCTGCCCATCGCAATCTACGAGACTGTCTAAAGTTTATACAGATTACGCTAGACGGCAGAACGTCGCTCTGAAATTTTAATGATCAATCTTTGCAATAAATCCCCAAATCTATGTTAAACAAATATATCAATAATAATAAAATTACCAAATATTTAATAATAATAGGTGTACACATACTTATCACTTCCTAACGCCGATCCAACCAGAGATAACCCAAACCAGCGATCGAAAAATCATTGACTAAGTAATATACTCTGTGGAGAAAATAGCAGTCAGCATCACAATATTGTCTAGCAGTGTTATAATGTTGTGATTTGCGTATTTAAATAAATACTTAAAATTTATCAAATAATATTATAAAATTGTTTGAAAAAGTTTAGAATATTAAAAAATGTTAGTGAATACAGAGGAATAGCTGTAATTTACAACAATAAACTGAAAAATCAAGGGTAAAAAAAACTGCTGTTCAGCCAACATGTGATTTTCCTACTAGACGTCTATTTGACGCAATGACCTAATCAGTTATTACTCGCTGACCTTTGTTGGGAAATAAGTGTAACTAAATTAGCTAGATTAAATAACTCCCGCTAGGGAGAATTCTTGACTCGAGTGAGTATTTGTGTTTAGAGAAGTTTATGCTACGAAGATAGGGGCCCCAGATTTGTGTCTAAGCCTTACGGATTTTTGTATCCAACCAAAGTAATTTAAAAGTACGGACCTAGGGTCGTATGCAAATACATTAGTCTCTACTCAAATTACTTCCAATCACTGGTGAGCTGACTCACCGTGAGCAATTGCTGAGATCGAATTAACGGCCGACTTACCGGTCATGCAAGAAAGTTGACGTTTTCGTAATATTGGTAACGAATTACCCAGAATTCTCAGCGATAAAACCACTTCCGTTATTTTCGTCTGCTATAGAGGAACGCATTTACGCTTGATTCCCGCAAATAATACCATATACAACGACGTCTGCGTCGCGCAATATTACGCCGATTCTCCTGTTCTTCCAGTTGAATTTTTTGGTAGACTCTATCAAATTCCTCTTCTCCGCGTATACCGAAAACATGATCGAAGTCTACAAGGTCCGACATCTTGGATAAAGCTGCAAAGGTTTCAAACTACATCAGTTACCATTGGTTCCCTTCGGGATTTTCACGAAGTTTCTATCTTGAGCTACGATCTTAAGGTACCTCGTCAGGTAGCTTACAATTATTACTGCATGAATAGATTTCTGAGTAAGCAAGATGTATTTGGATAAAACTTTCTCAGCAGAGAACGCCTTTTACTGTCTAATGCGTTCAAACATTCGACCCTTATATCGTTCCTTTGTATTGAACAATAACGAACAAAATTTTAATGCATTTCTACTCTAACCACCAAAATGACAATTAAGTAGATTCCTTCAGTGAACATAGGTTTTGTAATTATATTTGGTGTATTGCAATTGTTTGACTACTTTGTTGTTTACTGAACGATTCTAACGTTTTTGGCATTTTAACATTGGCGTCGCAATTACAGAATGCAATTTATTTATTTCGTTAGCTTGAGGAGAGGTAGAGTTAGAGTACATTGGATTAGTTTACAGTTCATTCAATAATATTTTATATGAAGGTAGTTTGCTCGGTGATGTTGACTGGAAAAACGACCTGAGGGGGATTATCGGACACTACTCGTTAACCACTAGAACCTCAGATATCTAATGAAAAATCATTTAAAATAGACTACAAAAACATTAAATGTATAGGTCTACTAAATTATACTTAACAAGCCCTATCTTTCAATATTTGACACTAGGCTTGTGGTAATTTTAAACTGGATGGTTTAAAATTCTAGCTATAGCAAACGATGAAGGAAGGTAGGGTGGAAAATACGAAGTTCCTGCTGTAGTGCCAGGTAGGTTTCCAGAAAACGTTGAGCTTGATTTGATACTTCCATCAATTATAGGCAACATGAAAATGCTATATTTTAGAAAACAGTTGTCATATTATCTACATCAATAAAAATTTAATAATAATAATAATAATAATAATAATAATAATAATAATAATAATAATAATAATAATAATAATAATAAAGTATTCCTAAATCTGTCTGAGTTGTAGTCATACGGTCTTATCTTCCGCTAAACCAGTGACATAGTATATACACTGCTCAAAACAATTTGAGGAACGCTATGAAATATCCAAATATTTTTTCATTGGATAAAGGTACAAACATGAAATTAATAAAGTACATTATTTGTGGTTACTTATTTATTTATTTGTTGCTCATGCCAGTAAAAACAAATGAATAACGCTGACAATTAACTTTCCAAATAATTCCGCTATGTAAGCAATTGAATCTTGTGCTTATTTTTCAAAGTTAAACACTCGTTATATAGAGTTAGTATCGTGTATGGCCTCCACGACATTCGATGACAGTTTGGCACCTTCGTGGCATGCTCCCAATAAGATTCTGGATTTCCTCTTGCGGGATATTCTCCCATTCCTCCTTCAGAGCATATCCAAGTTGTTACAGAGTTTGTGGAGCTTGATGTCGGTTCCTGACCTTCGTGTCTAGAAGATCCCACAAGTGTTCAATAGGGTTGAGGTCTGGGCTGACCGCTGGCCACTCCATTACCTCAATTTCATTCGTCCTCAGGAAATCCCTGGTGACAGCCGCAAAATGTGCCCTGGCATTATCCTGCATAAACAGAAATCCAGGGCCTACTCCAATGGCAGCAGGTACTAAATGCTCTTCCAGAACGTGCTCGATATACCGGACAGCATTCAGTCGCTGGGGAACAAGCACAAGGTCCGTACGATTGTTGTACATAACTCCGGCCCACACCACTATGGAACCTCCTCCGAATCTATCAATTTCCTGTACAGCCTCTGCAGAAAATCTTTTTCTCCTGGCCGTCCCCACACCCTCAATCGACCATCACAACGTGTAAGACGATACCTGGATTCGTCCGAGAAGAGCACAGACTCCCATGGTTCAGGTTCCAATCACCATGGTTTTCAGCATACGTACGTCTTACTGTTTTATGCCTATTTGTTAAGCGTGGTTTTTCAACGGGCCTTTTTGGACGAATATTCTCTTTCCTTAATCTGTTCCTTATGGTTTGGTCTGAAACCCGGATTCCGGAAGCCATATGAAGGTCATTCTGCAGGTCTTCTGCAGTTTTTGTATGCTGTCGAAGAGCAGAAAGAACAACGTATCTGTCATCCTGGGGGCTTGTTTTAAATTTACGGCCCTGGCCACGTCTTCTACAATACTGACCTGTCCCTCTGTGCCTGTTGCGTAACCTGGACACCACGGAAGGACAAACCCCAAGCTCTCTAGCCACTTGACGCAGAGATTGACCTTGTCGTAAAAGATGTAGAGCATGATACACTTCAAACTCATTTAAATGCCTCATTTTGTCAGAGACTTCAATAAACAAGGCAATAATCAACATTCGTCACTATAGCAACATCAGGAAGTTTACCAATTAGAAGTGGCCAGTGCCTTCCAAAATAAAAAATATCTCTATATTTGTTATTTGAGGTAATTTCTCTGTATTTAGGCCATGGATCTTTAAAATTTGCATCCAATGATAAAATTAATAATTTAATTTACATATTGTCCAACTTTCAGCATCACAGCTTTAAAAAACAATTACTTACTCAATTTATTACAAGTGTTCCTCTAATTGTTTTGAGCAGTGTATATATATATATATATATATATATATATATATATATATATATATATAAATTAATTTGTATATGTATTGTAATTAAATTCTGAATTAATATTAATTAATATTTATATAAAAAACACTTAGACATAATAATTTACACACTACAGTAATTATAAATACCTGTATAAATATTTGCGCTAATACCGAGACTACAGCGGAGCTTTCAGAAATTGTCTGTTTTTGCTTGAAATTGGGTATTAACCGGCTGGTCCTGATTTCTACCTGTGGCAAATTTCAATAACGGAGAAGTGAAAGAAGAATAATGAAATATTTGTTTGATATTTCATTCAACTAAGATCTAGTGTCGTTATGATTTGTGGATAAAAATGAAACGCGAACCGAGAGATATATGGAATTTGAAGTCGTAATAATTCAGAAAATAAGACATAATATCCAGTATAAAAGTCTAAATACTATTAAATTAAATGTAAAATTTCCAAAAAGCAGTGATCATGAATTCTCCCAAAATAGATCGAGAAATTCAAACCACGGAAAATTTAGTTTTTTAATCGGTAAGTTATAAAACAAATAATTCCACTGTTCATTAAAAGTAAACAAATTAATTGAGAACATTAAAATGCACGGAAATCGTGACTCTAGTCATATCTGTTGTTGGAAAATACCTAGATAGTTAAAAAATACCGAACATTTTGGAAGTGACCAATGCAGCTGCAGCAATGAGTATCAAGTGAGTTGCGTACACACAATGTTTCATATCTACACATACGACAAATCTACTGTCGTGAAAACTGAATAGATTTAGAGTAGAATAAATTCATTTATCCTGGTGGAGTTAAGGCCATGTGGCCTTCTCTTCCGCTGACGAGGACAAACATATGTTACATTTAAATACAAAAAGATACAATAATAGAATCGAGTAAAATAGATTTATTTAACCTGGTCGACTTAAGGCCTTGTGACCTTCCCTTCCACTCACCAGGACAAACATATGTTACATTTGAAATACAAAACATACAATAACAGTATGTAATAAACAATAAATTATCTGGTCAAGCTGAAGAATAATAAAAATAATGTATTATAATAAAATAAAATTAAATACAATTATTATTAAACTAATTGAATATTGTATACTGGAAGAAATATCAGCTCCTATCGTCTATACATGAAAAGAAACGAAAAATGTACACAAAGAAAGTAATAAACTTTAAAGAATTAATCTATCGCTTATATATAATACATTAGGTAAATATATTGACTACTCTGAACACTATCTTTAGTAAGTAATAAAAAATAGTTATAAAAGTAATATTAGTGAGATTTTTATGTTAATAAATTTATTTTCAATTTGTTTCTGAAAAATGGTAAAGTTTGGCAGTCTCTGACATAAGGTGGAAGAGAATTCCATGTTCTAGCAAGAGAAACTGTAAAATATTTCGAGTAATAGGTAGTGTGATGAGGAGGGATATAAAGGACAATGTGCTGATAGGATCGGGTATCTAATTTGTGTGTACCAGAGAGTCTAGTCAAGCGGTGTGATAAATAATAAGGTAATGATCTGTGTAATATTTTATAGAGATGAGATAGGGAATGGATGGTTCTACGATCTTCTAGACGAAGCCATGACAATTGTTCCAGAGATGGTGTAACGCGATCAAATCTGCGAATACCACAAATAAAACGTATGCAATAATTATGAACACATTGAAGTCATTGGGTAAGAACACTACTTACGTCGGTAGAACGAGTATCACAATAATCAAAATGGAGCATTGCAAGTGTTTCTACTAACATTTTCCTTAGAGCAAATGGTAAAAATTGTCCTATACGAATTAACAAGTGTATTATCGAAAAAAATGTTTTCCAAATGTTGTTTATTTGTTTATTGCAATTTAATTTTTTTATCCATCATTACTCCTAGATTTTTAATGTCTCACTATAAGGCATTTGAACCCCATTAAGTGACACATGTAATACTGAATTTGTGTTAATTGGCACTAATAATCTATGATGACCCATAATGATTGCTTTTTACTTTCTAGGATTTAAATGAAGTCCATATTTCTCAGTCCATGCCGTTAGCGAGTCAAGGTCCTCATTAAGTTTGGTTACCGCGTCATTTAAATAATATTTTTCTGAGTGAAAATGTATCTGCATGTCGGCCGCAAATAAATGCTGTTTGCAATTTATAGGGAGTTAGATATGGCATTTATATAGATTAAAGAAAGCAACGGGCCAAGTACCGAACCCTGTGGAACTCCAGTTTTACGGTAGGTCCAAGAGGAGCGTAATGTAGAATTTCCTACAACATATTGCTGGTGCTCACGAAGGTTGGAGTTCAAACATTGCGTGACACTGTGGGAAAATGAGAGTTTTTTTTTAGTTTAAGCAACAATAAGTCCAATTCTACCGCGTCAAATGCTTTACTAAAGTCAAGTAGTGTAAGAATAGTAAGTTTTTGATTATCGGATGCTTCGCGTATGTCTTCACATATGTGTGGTAAAGCAGTATTTGTATTGTATCCTGTTCTGAAGCCTGATTGATATTGATCTAAAAGGTCGTATTCAGTTAGGTAGTCAGTATGTTGTTTATGGACTAATCGTTCCAAAGCTTTTGAATGGGTAGCTAAAATGCTAATTTGTCAAAAATCGTTCGGAGTTAAGGGAGTTTTAACTTTCGGTAGTGGACGTACAAGTGCTTGCTTCCATAATGTGGGGAAAGTAGTGTATGTATTGAGGAGTTAAAAACATGAGTAATGGTAGGTAGTGTAACAGCGATTATTTTGTTAAGAAGAGTAATACTTAAACGGTCAGTCCTTTCTTCTTTTGTTTTTATTTGTTTCTTAGTTTCCTTTACGTCATTTTCTGTAAGACATGAGAATGGAAATGTTCTCTGTCTGGTGGATTTACCAGTAATAATTCATTTATTTCCTGTGTTTTGTCTTTAAGAGTAAAGAATGTGCTTGTAAAATGGTTATTGTGTGTGTCCAGGGAAACAAGTAGTTTATCTACCTGAGTATCGTTCTTTCCTACATCCATTTTATTCAGAGTTTTCCATATTTCTGGATTATTATCACTATTTGGTTCAGTAAGGCTATATGGAAGTCTAAGTTTGGCGTTTCGGATAATTTGATTAGTCCTGTTACGTAATTGTTTACAGTAATTGAGATTTGTGTCAATTTTGTCGAGTCTATACTTCCGATATGCTTCGTCTCTTTCTGTCATCAAATTACGAATGTTAGCAGTCATCAAGGGAGCAAGATGTCGTTTCAAGAGTTTAATTTTTAGTGGGGCCTGTCTGTCATAGAATTGTAAAACAAGGTTATTTAATGTTTCAACTTTTTTCGTCCACAGAATGTAGCGATCATACCGTATGTCAGGGTAATTTTATAGCGTCTTCAAATAAAGCGGCATTGTTTATGTGTTTTAGGTCTCTATATGTGATAGTCTTACTAGTTAATTTAGGACACTGCAGCGAATATGCTAAGAATATAACATCATGTTCTGATATTCCGGGGGCTGGCAGATGTCCATGAGTTAGTACTCTGCATTATTAGTAGCAATTAAGTGAATTAAAGTATCGGAGTGATTGGTGTCATGTGTAGGCTGTAGGGGAAGGATAGTCCTTTCACAAGCTTCGAACGTGAACATAAGCTGTTGTGTATATCTGTTGTAAGTGTTTAGTATATTTATATTAAAGTCAGCCACGACGATAACTTGTTCCTATTGTATTCGTGCGTTTTGTAGAGCGAATTCGATTTCTGTTTTTTTTTTACTTTAGGGTTGGTAGTACACTAAAATAGGGCATTTTTTGAGCTTGCATATATTTTTACAAACATAACTTCGAGGGATGTCCCGTTATTACAAAAGTACACAGTCCTAGGATAAAGGTCTGTTCTAACGAATACACTAACACCGCCACCTCAACTATGTACACGATCTTGTCTAATAGAAGTATAACCATCCATATCAATTAAACTAGAAGTAATGAAAGTAAAACAATAATTATAAACACAAAGATGCCACCTGCTGACCATATGTCACCCCTATACTGGCTAGATGATCGTCTATCTCTGCAATTACCAAATTTAGATGTGAGGCCAGAATTCGGCAGCCAAGGACCTTCTAGGCTTGTCGCGCCGTGGAGTTTATTTTATAGTTTATTTATTATTTATTGTCATATCCTTGTCGGCAGAGGCCCTACCTTCCACTCTGGCGTCCCGGGTTCGATTTCATCTTGATTACGAGTATCCTGTGTTTGTTTAAACAATGAAAAATTACGTCACGGAGAAAATGTTTCAACTAAGCGAATTTCTCATTACGTAGAACTTAATCTGTGATTTTGCTGGTTTCCGGTATATATATATATATATATATATATATATATATATTAAATTCTATGCATGTAGTTACGTTAGGAAAATGCAAACACGGCGACAGTTAGAGTGATTTTTAAATTTTGGTTTTCGATTACATCCCCACTCGTAATGGTGGAATTTCCCTGAATCTAGAATATCTCTCTCGTTTTAATTAAATTGTATATACTGACAAAAAATTGACAATTGCGGTCGCTACAAATATTTTAAAATCATTTTTTCAGGTAGACCCTACTCCGAACGGTCTAATTTTCCTAGTTAACGAATTTGGCGTTCCTTTTTTAATTTATTGATAATTGGCGTGGTTGACTCGGACAAATTTGCAGCCGATAGAGCGTTAGCAGTCATTGTCATTTTCGGCATCTACTTAATGGGATCGGTGAAGAATTTTAAAAATAATTAAAATATTTTTATTAAAACATCCTTCGGAGTTGACTTTAAAAAAGTAAGAACAGTAAGGAAATAAAGAGAGCCTATTAGCTATTATTGGGCCTAATATTTCGATCTAAGAATACATTTGTTATGGTACAGTAGTTGCATGTTTATACCAGTCCTATGATTGCACAACGGATGTTGGGAACGAGAGTGAAATGTGATACATTCTTAGCAGACGAAGGCATGATATGTATCATTTAAAATTGTTAATATATTTACGCGTTTGCTTCTCTCTTAGGTCATCCACTGGTTGGAGGATACCGTCTCCAAAGATATTTGAACGTCCTTACTAGATCCACTACAGAAGACATAAATTGAAAGTTTGAGTTCTGCCTCATCATTATAACACAGATTTGAATGAAATGTGCAGCTTTCATGTATGAATTTCGTGCGAAAAGTATAATTAAAAATAATAGCGAGCCTTTCACTGTTAGATACAAATTTACGGTTTCTCATAAATAAATACCGCTCACAAAAGTGAGATGGATCAGTTTTACATTTCATTTTGGTCATATGTTTGGTTTTAACAAAAGTTGTATTCGAAGTGATTGAATTCGAAATATTTATTAATATCAAATCTGTATGGCGCTATAGGCCTAGAATTCCTTTGACTTGCCACTTGCCAATTAACTTCTGGGCTCATACCCACAACTGCCGTTTTCAGAGGGGAAGTGGCATTTTCCGCACGCACCTGTAGGTTTTATTATTTGAGTATGGAGTGGTGGGAAGTTGACATCTTAAAACGTATATATATTTACAGAAACAAAGCCATTATTGTGGGATCATCAACATAAGGATCATTTAAAAAAAACATTGAAAGGAGATGCCTGGAAGGCAATAGAAGATCAGATGGATATATCTCCGGATATATGCAGGAAGAAAATGATTACTTTGCTTCCTTCCTTCCGGCTCGGCGTGAGAAATGTAAAGTAAAAAGCAGCCAAGGTACAGTAAAAGGTAAGATGTAATATATAATATTCTTTCAGTGTTTTATTATTATAATTCGTAAATACAATTCGACGGCGTTATACATCAACCGACTAAGCGTCATTAAAAATAATTTTTGATGTCATCTATTGCACTGACTCATGAAGTATGCATCCTTAAATCTAGCCTTTTCTTCAAATATAGCCTTATTATTAAATACAAATGTAAACGCCCTCAGCCCTATCAGAGATTCAGTGTTTTGCAACAAACGCCTATAAAACTAATTCTTCATAATACTAATATAAATTGTGCATCATGCAGTTTAACGCCAAATATTCCCGCTCTTAAATTCTTGACACATAACTGAGTATTGTTGGTATGGCGCTACTATAAATAATGGAGTGTTAAGTCAGTGTGCATGTTGATGGATGTCTATCGATCATTTTTACTTTAAGGAATAAAAATGATTTCACAGTAGTGTTACAGCATGCCATTTTCTTTAATTTTGTGTTTTTTTCGTACGTACTGTAATTGTGTGAATAAATTAGAATTATTTAGAAAACATTTTTCATTTAACACGCACATTTCATAATGTAATATGTATGAAGTATCACAAAACAATACAATATATAAACACATATCAATAATAAGTGTGTTGTACAAACAAACACAACTAATATCATGATCCAATATTTTGCATCAACAGTGTGTACGCATTACCTTGTCGCTTTGCTGATTGATACATAATAAAATGTCCCATACTTATAACCATCAACAGTATAAACGCACTCTTGCGACGGTTATCTGATTGATGCAGAACGATTATGACATCATTCTCTTTACGTCTAAATATTGACCTGCTCTGCGAAATGTCTACTGAAGGATTCTGGGTTTCCTATGGATCGCAGGACGTTCGTTGAAATGAATAATTCCGACGAACACAAGACGAGCAGCGGGCAAGTGTTACGCACCACCTCATAGCATCACAGATATTATTTAATCTCATTCGCTCCATAAAGTACGTTAACGGAGAATGAGGTGGGAGAATTGCATTGATCATAATTTGAAGGAAGTAAATTATACGAGGATGATTGGAAAACATTAGCTCAGGATAGGGATGCAAGGAAAGGTTGTTCACAGCAATAAACCTATGGGTTCGATAGTGTCAATGAGCTAGTTAACTGTAGATTCCACAGACAAGACTACATGATATTTGTTTCAATTCCGAATGAGTTAATTATCAAATAACACGATAAATTCAATGTAGTTTGTGTAGGTGTGTTTTCGGATAGGAGAGTACAACTGGGATATTAATGGCAAGTGGTCCAAAGTGTTGTTATATGCCAAAGCCATGGAATATTACGTGTCGGTGCGTTAGAGCATTAGTGCGTGTGGAAGGTGGAAACTACCCCATCCCCGCTCTAATAGACATCATTCTCAACTGTTTAACCATAATTGTCACAGTTACTTGAGAAACCCCATATGTCCACTGCGGTTTTCTAGAGCTCTACTCAAGCAGAAATCTAATTGTGCAGAAATTCACAACCAAAATGTACTCGTAACATTCAAATTAACACTTGCATCGCTACTACTTAGAACTGTCTGTTCTTGAAAGGAGAATAAATTTAATTACAAGCCATGTATTATTTATTTAGTTTTTTAGCCTGATAGAGATAATGCCATGTGGACACTTGCCCTCAACAAAGACAACATATTTCGTTATAATACGATACATAATAATTATTATACCAGGTAGATATATATTTTACTTAATATTAGTAAAATTCATATCAAATTCCGTTGGGATGGAGTCATATGATGAAAGTTAAAAATTAAATTGTACCTGTTGGTAGGTGCCGTCGTCCTCAAATTTGTTAAAGTATTGCATATAAAATTAACTGGAGCGCTTTCGGAAGCTATCTTCTATCTTCTGCAGGTTGAGTTTCCGCTATTTGTTGTTGATGTGTATGGTGGTGTTTACTCCAACTGTTTGTAGCAGCAACTGACTTGTTTTTGACGATCTCGTATAACGTGTTTGACTGGGATGTGTTCTCCGAAAGCGCTCCAGTTAATTATATATACAATATTTTAACAAAGTTGAGGACGGCGGCACGTACCAACAGGTACAATTTAATTTTTAACTTTCATTATATATTTTATTTGTCTGAAGGTACACAATACGTCAAATGCAATGAAAATATACATTTTAAAATGAATTATGATTATATACGGATAAATAATTTATACGTTATTTCAATTATAATTTGAAGAGCTCCATGTCGTTTATGTTTTTTATTTAAGAAGGTAAATTCGTGTTTATTTTAATTAAATGTGTAGTACCATAAAACGAAGTTTAAAGGGAACTAGAAAGTAGACATTTATATAATTTTATAAAACAATGATGGTTCCAACACTGCTATATGGATCGGAACACTGGGCCTTAACTAAAAATCAGGAAGGAAGAATAGAAACTTCAGAAATGAGTTTTTTTGAGGAGTGTGACTGGCTATAAAATTGCAGATCGGGAACGTAATGAAGATATGGGAAGAATGTTCAAACTATTAAATAGAATAGCACAAAGTAGAGGCGAATGCATCAGTAGAATGGATAACAACAGAATCGCGAAACAGATTCTTTACTACAGAACATTAGGACGAAGAAATGTAGGAAGACCCAGTCAGAGATGGACAGACCAATTCTAACATGAGATCGGAACAGACCTTAAGGTCCATTCCTGAATATTGATGATGATTAATTATAATTCCATTAGTCAAAACAATAGAGGAATTAAGTTATTTACAATTATTATTTTTACTTACATGTAAACAATCTTTTTCTCTTCGAGTAGTAGTGCATATATGTATTCAGAGTAAAAGTTTAATTATATAAGATAATAAACAAAAATTCGACTAACCTGACAATAATAAATAATTATAATGTTGAAGATAATATTAAAGTCAATATACAAATGGGACTCATAACACGCAAATAGAAGGAATGATTTTACAAAACGAATACATCTGAAAAATTAATTAAAACAATAAATCTTTTGAAAAGGATATTCATCGTAATCAACAACTTGTAGAAATAAATAGGGTGAAGTGATAAATGATAACGGAAGTATTTTGAGGAGATGGAAAGAGATTTTGAAGAGCCCATGGTGGATTAAGATAAAAATGCAGAAACTGGAATTGATCCACAAACATTATATCACAAGAAAGCTTAGAAGAATAAACTCCAAACAATAAGGAAAAAGGTTGAACAGGCTATTTATTACTTAAAATAATAAATCCCCAAGTCCAGATCTTATGTACAGTAAACTGATAAAATATGAAAGGAGGAAAATTATAGGCCAATAATAATAGCCTATATACTTTTTCTGTTATAAGTATGAAACTCAGAAATTATGTCAGCTGAATGGTAAGAAGGAATTCCAATTTTAAAATACGTATTTTGGAATGTGGAAATTATAGAGAGATAACCCTGCTTAATACCTAAAAAATGTAACGTTTTGTACAAACAATTGAAACCATATACAGATAAAATCATAATGAACAGTGAGGTTTCAGACATGGCAAATAGCCAAATGATCAAATGCAGGCACTGAGGAAAATTTTAGAGAAACAATTAGAATTTAATGTTAGTAGGCCCAAATAAGTTGGAACTTATTTATATACTTCAAATCTGCGTATAATAGTATTAAAAGAATGTCTTTTATTAAAGCTTTCCATGGATTTGTAAGTCCTGGAAAACTAATCATCATCACGAAACTAACTTGCATAAATTGAAAATTATGTCAAAATTGAAAATTATTTGTAAGATTATTTTGTGGCAGCGTGAAGGTTTGCATTTTCTGCTATTCAATATAACCATGTAAAAGGAATTGAGGAATGTCCTACTGAATATTAAAGTTACTATTTAAAATCGGTACAAAGGGTACTACGTAAATCGGTGCTAAATTTAGCCTATGCCGATTACTTTGGCTTAGTGACCGAACGGTAAATGTAAAGGAAGCATTACATGTTCTGTTTCTTAGGTTTGGAAGTGAATGAATATAACCAAAAGACATATAAACACTAAATAGGTAAAACTGGAAAATGTAATTTTGAAATCGTTGAGCATTTAAATATTAGGTTTTAATTATAAATAACTATAGCATTAAAACGAGATAAAAATTAAGTGTTCTTGACAAATAGATGCTAATAAGATTTCAAAAACACATTAAATATACATTTTGTGAACTCAAATATTAAATTTATCTTGTATGAATCTCAACTAAGGTCTGTCCTTACATATGTTAGCGAGTGTTGTGTACATTCTCAAAAAATAAAGAAAGAATCAGGTTTTGAGAGGAAAGTCCTCAATAAGACATTTGGGCAAGGGAATGAAAATGCAAGATGGCAAATAATAAGTTACAATCATCAATTGTATTCCCTTATTCACAGATCCTGATGTTGGAAGTTTAAGAAGATAATTAGGTTATATTCGGTTGACCGTATCAATAGGATGGGAGTGGATAATCCTATTTAAAAGCTCATTCTACTTAAACGTTAAGAAAGCAGAACAATGGGCAGACCAAAATTCAGATGGTTAGATGGAATGGAAATAGTTCTTAAGAAGCTTGGTGTTAATGAACGAGGATGGAAGGCGTTGGGCAGGGATGGATGGGAGCAGGTTATATTAGGGGCCAGGGCTCAAAATGGGATGCAGTGTCATCTATAATGATTAGGCCTACTACTAACAATAATACCCCGCCGTTATCAGTTGTTTTTTTAAAGCCATATAATTTTGAGCATATCTTCCTTCGGGAGGGTCGTAAAGCCGTGGGTTCCATGTTGTAGATTTACGGCATGTAAAAACACCGAAGTGTCAAAAAAGCCGGGTGGATAAGTTAGTGACAATTCTGTTCTAAAATCATCGGAATGAACGAGAAAATCGCAGTCCATCGCTGTGGTCTCTGGTATCGTCGTTTCCTCGCACGCAGCAGGCCCGGTTTCGATCACCGATCGGAAAAACTTTCCTGGGTAAGATTTTCTTCCAGATTTTCCTGACCTGTATGAGAAATGTCGATACAATTAAAAGCATAAATGGTCCCCGAATATAATCTGACCATCACAATCATCCATATATCATTCACCCTGTTTAGTACAAATAACTGAGTGAACTGCGTGTCTTGCCTTAAATGTTCGTGTTGTTTGGAAGTGGCCTTTGCATGGAGGTGATGACTCATCCTGCAAATTATCGTGTGGTATAAAGAATAAGTTTGTGATAAAGAGTTCAAAATACTCTCCCGATAGGTCGCGTTCCTGTAAGGCCCGATGGCGTGAGGCACATGAAAGTGCCTACAAAAGGAGAGATTATACTACGGTAGAGAGATTTGAGGGAGATACTCCATATTTTAATATTAATTTAATACTCAGATTATATATATATATATATACACACATATATCTACATATACATATATATACATATATCTACATATATACATATATATACACATACATACATACATATATATATATACATACATGTTCTACATATATATATATACATACATACATACATATATCTACATATATATGTATAAGTAAAAATATTCTCTTTAATTTGCTTACTTGTTATAGTCAGCTACTAGATGGCAGTGAAGAATGAGTTCTCGCGACATCTAGTAATACTGGAGAATAAAATACATATATAAGAAAAGTAAGTGTTTGAATTGGATTCGACTGGAGGTGTAATGGTTATCACGCTGAGGTACAGACGCAGAGTTCCGGGTTCCAATCCCGTCCAGGCATTTATTTTTCTTATCATACCATACATATATCTACATATATATACATACCTACATACCTACATACATACCTACATACATACCTACATACATACCTACATACATACCTACATACATACCTACATACATACATATATCTACATACATACATATATATATATATTGTCGTGGTGGTGTGGCTTGCGTGCTTAAATGATCCTGAGAGCTATGCCGGCGGTAGCATTCCTGCCAATAGGGATACCCATGCCGGACTGGTCGAAGGTGATAGGCCACACGAAAAAAGTACCTTGGTCGAAAGAGTGACGATATTTCACCGTAAAAATATAACCGTCAAGATATGCGGACATGGGTTCAACTGGGGTAAACTTTTTCGGAGGTAAAATAGTCCCCCATTCGGTTCTCCGGGCGGGGACTACTTCAGGGAACCCATGCCAAGCGCTCAAACACGGGTACATGTTCCTAGGAACATGGAATGTTAGGACTTTATACAATAGCGGAGCACCAGAGATATTAACGCGGCAATTAGATAAATCGCCCTTGGATATAGTCGCTTTACAGGAAGTTAGGTGGCCAGGAGAAAGTAGTCAGGAATCAGGAAGCTTTGCATTATACTACGGGGGTGCATTTGGAACGGGCTTTTTAGTCAGAAGGAGAATCCTATCCGCTATCCAAAACATTAAGTTTTTTAGTGATAGGATACCATTCATAATTCTAAAGGGTAAACGAAATAATTTTATAATTGTAAATGTACATGCCCCCACAGAATATAAAGATGACAAGATCAAGGATGAGTTCTATGAAGTATTAGAATGCTTATTTGATAGCCTTTCACGATATCATATAAAAATTGTCTTAGGAGATTTTGATGCAAAAGTGGGGCAGGAAGATATATTGAAACCAACAATAGGCAATTTCAATCTTCATGATGATAGTAACGACAACGGGGTTAGATTAGTCATATTTGCCACGTCGAAGAATCTCATTATTAAAAGCACAACATTTCAGCATAAGGATATTGATAAATACACCTGGACGTCCACAGATGGAGGAACTCGGAACCAGATAGATAATGTATTAGTGGATAAACGCTGGCACAGTAGCACCATCGATGTTAGATCAGTTAGAGAGACAGACTGCAATTCGGATCATCATCTGGTCGGAGTGAAAATCAGACAAAGGCTCTCGCTTATGAGAGGAACAAACGCTAAAGATCATTCTGTAATATTTGAATTAAAAAACTTGAAAAATGATGAAATGCGGCAAGAATACAAAATCAAAATTACTAATAGATTTGAAGTACTGTAATCTTCATACGACGAAGAGGAAACTGATAAAAATGAAGAATGGGAGGCTATAAGAGATACTTTTATATTGTCAGCATCAGAAAGCATTGGTTGTTTAAAAAAAGAGGCAAAACAAGAAATGGTTTGATGAGGAATGTGCCGACATTATAAAGAAAGAAATCTAGCAAAAAATGAAATGCTTACAGGAGCCAAATGAGGTAAATTTAGAGCAATTGGGTAGTATTAGACGGGAAACCATCAAGTTACTAAAGAGTAAGAAGAGGGAATATTTGAGAGAGATGATTGGTGATCTAGAAATGAACGCAAAAAATAGGAACATTAGAGAATCATATCAGGGAATTAGTATAGAGAAGAAAGGGTTTCAGGCTAGAACAAACATAATTCGGAATGAAAATGGGGATATGATTGCAGATTCCAGGAGTGTATTAAAATGGATGGGAAAATTACTTTAATCAGCTATTAAATGTACATACAGAACAGGACATTGAGGAGGATAAGTTACAGACAGCAGATATGCTAGTCACAGAACCAAGTGCATTAGAGGTTGAAATGGCGATTGAAAAATTGAAGATGTATAAAGCATTAGGTTCAGATGAGATCCCAGCAGATCAGATAAAATCAGGGGGAGAAATATTAATGGACAAGATACGCTGGTTGCTTAGTATGATTTGGGAAAAAGAAGCTCTTCCAGATGAATGGGAAAGAATCAATTATCGTACCAATTTATAGAAAAGGGAGATAGAACTGATTGCCAACAACTACAGGGGCATCTCATTACATTCAATTTCGTACAAAATTCTTTAAAAAATAAGTAGTAAGCAGGGACTTACTCCCTATATTGATGATTCATTTTTTTAGGAGATTCATCAATGTGCATTTAGAAGAAACAGGCACAAAAAAACAGATCAGGATTTTTAGTTATAGGGGACAGATTTTAGAAAAAGAAAAATGGAAAAATATTAACGGGTTACATGTATATCAAAAAACTATATTGCAGGACTTCAAAAAAAAATAATATGATTCAATGAAGAGGGAAAAAAAGTTATACAGTATCCTGCGGGAGTTCGAAATTCCTAACAATAAAGTCAGTTAGAATTATACGAATGTGTCTTAAATGGCACCCAAAAGGAGTAGGGTGCGTTTAGCAAAAAAAATTTTTCGCGATACTTTTGAAATCCAGAATGGGTTGATGAAAGCAAGGAGATGCACTATCTCCTCTACTATTTAATTTGGTCTAATAGCATGCCATTAACTCATTGGACAATGAGGAAGGCTTACAACTCAATGGTATTAATAAGCTGTTAGCTTATGCTGATTGATGTAGTATAACTGGCCGATAGCGAGGAGATTACTTAAAGGCCCAACACGCCACCAACACTATTGAGTAACCACTAAGAAAATTGTGGACTGGAAGTAAAATTCAATAACAACGGGAGTTATATGGTGGGGGAACACGTAGAAATTCATTATATAATGGGAAAATGGGGGGACAGCTACTGCAACAAAATGAAGGGAAATGGAAATTTGAGAAAGTGGCTGACTTCAAATACCTAGGAACAATAATTACAAATAGGAATGAGAGGCCCACAAAGAAATATTAAAAAAGGCTCAATCCTGTAAAGTGCGTTCTATTATGCCATTGCAGAGACTCTTGAGTGGTCCCAACACCTTTAAAAACCAATTAAACTGAAAATATTTAAAAATGTAATCTACCAGTTATATTATATGGGTGCGAAACATGGACTCTTACTTTAAGGGAGGAAAGGAGATTACAAGTATTTGAGGATAAAGTACTTAGGACAATTTTAGGACCAAAGAGAGATGAACAGACAGGAGAATGGAGAAGACTACATAACAATGAACTACATGGTCTTTATAGGAAGCCAGATATAATAAGAACAGTTAAGTCTCGTAGACTGCGATGGGCAGGACATGTTGCACGTATGGGGAATGAAAGCTTCTTGTTGGAAAGGCAGAGGGAAAACGCCAAGTTGGTAGACGAAGAATGAGGTGGGAGAATAACAATAACTATGATTTGATGGAAGTAGGTTATACAGGGAATGATTGGAAAGTATTAGCTAAGTATATGGATGTATGGAGAGCTTATGTCCGCGCGGCCATGAACCTACGGGTTCGATAGTGCCAGTGTGTAAGTAAGTATATATACATAACTATTCTTATGGTAAGAACATGTATGCGATCATTTTCGCAAACTTTTACAAATGTTTATTCGATTTTCCCAATATCAGTTTCTAATGCAGATTGAAGTGCTGAGCTGTATTCTAGGTCCGGCCATCTCTTATTCTTCATGGCTGGGAAAAAATTAGAAGTAGGTGATATTCAGAAACGGTTTAAGTGTTTTTTGTCCAGAAAAATCGTGCCCAGAATTGTGTCAAAACTGTGCTACCGCTGCCAATTTAATACAGGCCTATGTATGGGGTAACATTTGGTAATGTGGTTTTATTTACTTAACGATATATAACTTTTTATTTTCCTAAATAAGAAAAACGTAATGGCTACTTTAGTTTCAGTTTCTGTATAAATAATGATTAAATTAGTATGTGAAGTATTAATTTATACTTTATTTGGTGAATTATTTTAAGGAATTAGGCAAATGTTTATTCGCCTGTTTATCAAAAACCTCGCTTCATGATATATATAAAATAGTATTTTCTTCTTCCAGAACCCAGAATGTAAATTACAATGGCAAAGTGATAACTTTATTTGATTTACAATATATGTAGCAGAATGTCCAGCGCAATAAACTTACTTATCTTTACCTATTTTTTTTGTCATATACATACTGGTTATTTAGTATTCTTGACCAGAACTTAATGATCTAAACATCTAGACAAGTAAAACATCACCCTTAAAAAAATCACAACTCTATATTAACATTTACGTGCTGATCAAATTTTAAGTTTTCTAAGAACGAAAGTTGCACACGCTACTTCACATTCAATTCTAGGAATTTATTTTGTTAGTCACCTCAAGGAATCAGCCAAATATATTCTTCGAAACGAGGGCGCCAGTTTTTTTTTTTTTTTAATATCCGTGGTCTCTAATAGACAGGAATATATTTCCCTATTTTAAGAAAGACAAGCACGAGTAAATTCAAATTACTTTCGTGGCTATATTACAAAATTTGGTGACGGTAGGTGTCAAATATATGCAGATATACAACACACACTTAATAGTTAGATAATTAACAAAATAACACATCATATGTCTTGTGGAGCCGCAGGTTTGATTCCGCATTTATTAGATCCCTACACTAGTTCTTATCCTCAGACAACTAATTCCAGATCATAAAGGCGATATTCAGTTCCGTACAATCAGAGGACATGAGAGACACAATGGACAAAAGCAAACTCACCGCAATAGTCCTACTCGACTACAGCAAAGCCTTTGACACAGTAGATATAGACTTAATGCTAGCGAGACTAAAGGCACTACATCTGTCGGAAAACTGCCTTGATTGGTTTAGATCTTACCTCACTAATCGTCAGCAATCAGTTTCTGTTAATAATCGCATTTCTTCCTGGCGCTAGGTGAGGAAAGGGGTAACTCAAGGCGGCGTCCTCGCTCCTCTTCTCTTCTGGATTTATATTAATGACGTGACCAAGAAACTACAAAACTGCAAGCATCATCTTAACGCCGAAGACTTACAGATTTACACACACTTTAGGCCTGACGAAATTAATGAATATATTGACAAAGTAAACACTGACCTGAGGCATATATCTTTATGGTCCAGAAAATATGGGCTGAAAATAAATGTAAACAAAACGCAAGCAATAATTATCGGACATCCAAGACTATTACACTCCATAAACAATGGCAATATGCCGGCTGTCATATTAGATAATGAACAAATTCCTTATACCGACGTCGTTAAAAACTTGGGACTTTACTTAGATTCTAATTTAAATTGGCATGTGCAAGTAAAACAAACATCTAAAAGAATCTTCTCCATTATGCATTCCCTAAAGCGACTTAAACATTTTCTTCCTACAGCTCTTAAAATAATTTTAATTCAAACCTTAGTGATGCCGCATTTTGAATACTGTGACATTCTAGTAACTGGCATAAGTGACGGATTGTCGGAAAACTGCAGCGTGTCCATAATATGTGTATCAGATTCACATTTAATGTTCGAAAATACAATCAAATTTCTCCATTATTCCACGAATTGCCATGGCTACATCTAAAAGAGAGAAGAAAATCGCACTGTCTAATTCTCCTATTTAAGATCCTACATACCTCGATTCCCAATTATTTATCATCCCGTTTCCAGTATCTATCCTCAAACCATAACTTAAACACAAGATCACAACATAGTCTCTTGCTTAATATACCGCATCATAGGACATCACATCACTCCATGTCTTAAACCATCTTCACTTCTCGCAACTGGAATTCCCTACCACAAAAATTATGGGGCTGCCGGACATTGGCATCTTTTAAAAGAAATCTAAATTTATATTTGCTCTAACCTCGACTTCATTATTACCCAGTGTAAGGTATATATATTAATTGGTGTTTCTCGTATAATTTATCATATTTATATTATTATTATTATTGTTATTACCCTATCAAATGTTGTTTGTACATGAAATTTACATTGCTACATTTATTGTATCTTTAACTGTTTATAATTATTATAGTGTATATCTATATTTCTCAAATATTTATTTGTATTTGTGCTGTTTGAGTGGAAGAGAGGGCCTTATGGCCTTAACTCTGGCAGAATAAATAAAGTATTATTATTATTATTATTATTATTATTAATAATAATATTATTATTATTATTATTATTATTATTATTATTATTATCCTGAATATTATTCTCCCTCTTGCGCCCAGGCCTTCCTAATGGTATTTTCTCCAAGATTTTTCCATTAATAATTTTCAGAGCGTTTCTACTCTCACCCATTCAAGCTACATATCCGGCTTAACATAATCTCCAAGACTTAGGCCTAAAAGTATTACGACATAAAACGGTGACAATTATTGTAGTTAAGAGTGTCGTTAAGTAATTAACACAACTGTTTTAAAATTTTTATTTAACGAATATCATAACATCCCAAGAAATTACCATCTCTATTCAAATCTGGATGTGAAAGTCCAATCATTACTTTTAAAAACTAATACTAATAAAATTCATTGTTAAACCGTTGAGGTGGAGAGTCATAAAATAAAATAAGTTAAAATATACCTTCTTATGTAAAATCCGTCGTCCTCAACTTATAAAATATGTAATCTTTATGCCTGTAGGCCTTTCAGAATATCCGTTCCAGCTTCAGCAGTTTACTCTTTGCTACAACATCCAGTATGATGGTTGATGCTGCTGGTCCAGTATCCTGCTGGAGTTCGGAATTCCTAAAAAGTTAGTTAGACTTATACGAATGTGTCTAAATTGCATATAGAGTAGGGTGCGTGCAGGCAAACAGTTTTCGGATAATTTTGAAATGGGTTGAATTAAGTAGAACTGATAAAATTAGGGGAAGAAAAATTGATGGACAAGATACGTCGTTACATAGTATGATTAGGGAAAAAGAAGCTCTTCCAGATAAATGGAAAAAAATTGATTATTTAATTATCGTACCAATTTATAAGAAAGGAGATAAAAATGATTGCAACAACTACAGGAGGATCTCATTACTTTCAGTTTCGTACAAAATTCTAACAAATATATTAAGCATAATTACACTTTATATTGATGACATTCTAGGAGATAATCAATGTGGATTTAGAAGATCAGATTTTTAGTACAAGACAGATTTTAAAATAGAAATGGGAATCTATTGTGTACTGTACATCAACTATACGTAAACTTCTCAAAATGCATACCTTCAATTAAGAGGGATAAGTTATATAGTATTCTGCTTGGAGTTCGGAATTCCTAAAAAGTTTATTATATTATAATACGAATGGTCTATGTCATAAATGTCACATAGAGTAGGGTGCGTGGAGGCAAACAGTTTTTGGGATAATTTTGGAAATGGTTGAATTAAGTAGCTGCACTAATCTACTCTACTATTTAATTTTGTTTAGAGAGCGTGCCGTCAAATATTTAGAGTATGAAGAAGGCCGGCAAATCAATGGTATTAATAAGCTGTTAGATTATGCTGATCATGTAGTACTATTGTGTGATAGCGATGAGATACTAAAGGCCAACACGCACACATTATTGAGTAATACTAATAAATTGGGACTGGACGTAAATATCAATAAAACTATGTATATATATAGATGGTCACATATAGAAAAACATTATATAATGGACAATGGACAGCTAATGCCAAATGAGGGACATTTTGAAACCGTTACGCAATCAAATACCTCAAATCCCTTACTTCCTCACTACCTCGCGCACTGGCACTATCGAAACCGTAGGTTCATGGCCGCGCGGACATAAGCTCTGCATACATCCTTATCCTGAGCTAATGCTTTCCAATCATTTCTTGTACAATCTATTTCCCTCAAATCATGGTTAATGCTATTCGCCCATCTCATTCTTGGTCTACCAACTGGACGTTTTCCCTCTGGCTTTCCTACAAAACTCTTCCATGCGCGTCTTTCATTCCCCATAACGTGCAACATGTCCTGGCCCATCGCACTCCTACTGGACTTAACTGCTCCTTGCAACCTAGCATCAATACCGCTAGGAACAATAATCACAAATAGGAATGATATGCAACAAAGAAATTAAAAACATAGGCTGAATTCTCTGGAACATAGACTCTTGACGTTTCCAACTAATTTCCAAAAAACGTTAAACTGATAATATATAAAACTATTATTTCTAACAGATAAATTTTATGGATGCGAAACATGGACTCTTACTTTAAGGGGGGAAAGGAGATTACGAGTATTTGACAATAAAGTTCTTTGAAAATTTTTTGATCAAAGAGAGATGAACGGACGTTTGAATGGAGACGACTACACAACAGTGAACTACTTGGTCTTTGTAGGAAGCAAGATATAACAAAAATTAAGTCTCGTAGACGGCGATGGGCAGGACATATGGCACGAATGGGGAATGGAAGACGTGCATGGAAGCTTCTTGTAGGAAAGCCAGATGGCAAACGCCCAGTTGGTAGACAAAGAATGAGGTGGGAGAATAATATCCATGATTTGAGGGAAGTAGATTATATAGGGAATGATTGGAAGTCATTAGCTCAGGATAGGGATGTATGGAGTGCTTATGTCCGCGCGGCCATAAACCGACGGGTTCCATAGTGCCAGTGAGTTAGTTAGTTATTTATTGACAATTTTAATAATTTTATATTCATGGATAACAAGTAATCTTCGCAGAGTGGTTTGGGAAATGTTCGTTAGATAACTATAAAGGACATAACAGGGACACAAAGGAGAGTATTTAAGATTTTTAGGAAGTCTAACAATATGGATTTTGAATAGGCGGATGAATAGGTGAGACAATATTTACATTAAAGTAAATTATCGATAAAAGAGGAGAATTTAACTTCCCGATTTTCGTATTATTTATAGATTTTGAAAATGCATCTGATAATATAAACAGCAGTAAATTATGGCAAATTGTAGAAGAGGACATACCTAATACATTACTTCGAGCCATCCAAAGACTTCATGTAAATTCGTAAACAAAAATTAAACTTCATAGAATAAATTCTCAGAAGAGGTGTTAGTTAATAAAGGGTGAGAAGGCTGTGACCTCTCACCAGTATTTTTTAATGTGGCATTAATAAAATAATAAAAACTCCTAAAAGATATTTCGAGAAGGAATACAGATTTCCATAAATTAAACTATACAAACATTTTTGTATGCAGACGATTTAGCAATGTGTGTATTCTCAAATGATGAATCATAATTGGGATCACAACAATTAAATAATACAATCAAACAGTTCGATTTAAAAATGTGTTCCCTCCAAAACAAATCTACAGGTATATAATAGAAAAATTATAGAACAAGTTTCGGAATTTAATTACCTCGGTCACCTATTATGTGATGTAGGATGTTATATATATTTAGAGAAATGCAATGTAGTGAATGGAGTCATAAAAATAAAATTTGGTAAACAAATGTCAACAACCACAACATTAAGATTACAGGATGTAACTGAATGTGAAGACTGAAATATAGAATTGAAAATTGGATAATAAATTCTAAAATCAAATAAAAATTTCAATCGGCACAGATCAGATTTTTACGTCCACTCTTAGGTTTGACAAAAATGGACAAGCTAAGAAACGTAGATTTACGAGAAAAAATGAAAGTCCAAAGTATAGTTGAAGAAATTCAGAATTATCGTAAGTAATGCCACGAGTGATTTCCAAATTATCGATAAATTCACGACTCACGAAGTGAGGAGTGAATTTATCTAGAGAATTTGGAAATCAAGAGTGGCATTTGTTAGGACTATTTAACGAATAAAATTAGGCTATTACTCACAAATCATTATTTAAATATAGTTACATTAAATATTTATTTATTTAATGTAAACGGCGATGTTTGAAAAACAAATGAGAAAACGTTATGTTCCGTTTCTCCATCCACTGCAACAAGATCATATAATGTTTATATTTGCCATCTGCGGTGGGAAACTTGAAATATCATCGCAATATTATAAGAATGCATCCTAGCGGAGAAAAAATTAAACACATCAAACTGTATATTATAACCAAAAATTATAGGTTATTAATTATTTTGTAGTAAAACAACTCGGTAAAATCATTATTTAAAAACACAATTATAGAACACAGAATTATCAAAAAGAACTCGGTAATATTATTTAAAAACACAATTATTGAACACCCACAATTGTCAAATTTGTATTTCGGCTATAAACTTAATTTGAAGCACAGCCAAATCTTATTTCTGCCATTTTGAACATTCAAATATGGCGGCTTTACTGTTGACTCATTCACTGCAAAATAATGGTCAGACCTGTTCAGAATATTAAATAGGAGGAACTTTCTTTAATATGGCAATTATAACACTGATAAATATTTCGTGAAACACGACTCTGATTGGTTGTAAAACAGAAATCATTGAAACGTGATTGGTCATTGACTCCCATTTGGGGCCTGAGTTAAATAGTCAAAGTAATTGGATACAACATGTCCAAAGAACCCATCTCGTTTTCCTAAATTAACATTACAGTATAAACCTAAATTACTTCGATATATAGGAAGATCAAAATTAATATTGAGATCTCATAGGAACAAACTATCTAAATCTAAATTAGTTCACTTTGATGATGATGATGATGATGGTGATATCGATACTAATAAAATTCATTGTTAACACCGTTAAGGTGGAGAGTCATAAAATAAAATATTTTAAAATATACCTTCTTACGTAAGATCCGTCGTCCTCAACTTATAAAATATGTAATCTTTATGCTTGTAGGCCTTTCAAAACATCCGTTCCATTTTCAGTAGGTCCCTTTTCGCTACAACATCCAGTATGATGGTTGATGCTGCTGGTCCTAATGTGGAGTTGTCGTGACTAAAGCTTGTTCCTGACGATATCGATTAGTGGGTTGTTTAGTCTGACTAAACAACCCACTATACGATATCGTCAGGAAGAAACTTTAGTCTGACTGAACAACGCACTATACGATATAGTGAGGAAAAAGCTTTTGTCACGACAAAACCACGTTAGGACCAGGGGCATCAATCATCATACTGGATGTTGTAGCGAAGAGGGGCCTGCTGAAGATGGAACGGATGTTCTGAAAGGCCTACAGGCATAATGATTACATATTTTATAAGTTGAGGACGACGGATCTTACCTAAGAAGATAAATTTTAACTTATTTTATTTTTATGATTGTGATATAATACGTTATTTTGTACTGACCAACTATTGTCTGATATTTTTATTTTTGGTCAAATGGAAGGAAACCTCTTAGTTTGTAAATATATAATTCCGCATGGAACTACATATGATGTGAACGTAAGGCACACGTTTGGTTGCAATCTGAGTACATTTTATTTTAGCACACTAAGTTTAATATATATGTATTTTTTCACATGAAATTAGATTCGGCTTTGTATTCTAAGCAATGAAGAGTTTTGTAGATTGTAAGGTTCAATCAGATAATTTATTTTATATATTCTCTTTACTTTTCGGGTTCATTTGGAATTACATTATTTTGCTTATGAAGGGGACTTGTAGGGTGATTCCAACACCTCCCGGTAGCTCTCGCTTGGCATTTTACTCCCCGGCATGCGTTTGTCATTCTCGTCCCACTCCCCGGAATATACCAAACATGTACGTAGAAGCAAGGTGACCGGGGAGCTTGTGGAGCGATATTCGAGCGGGAGTGAATGTGAACTTGACCTGCTCTAAATCTTACACTCCAGTTTTCCCATTTGTGGACCTCAAAATCATTCCACAATGATCCAGAATGAAAATATGTGGAAAGTTTGTTTGGAAATTAACTATTTTCATGACGTGTAAAGAACAAAGTAAACGGGCCAAATTCATAAACTACAAAATAAATTATAACAAGTTTTAGAAGCATTCTGGGTTGATGAGAAACTTATTTTAGACAGTAAATATCTCAATGTTGATATGTAAATGGCGAAAATCAATAGATTAATCGGTCTTGTAGGTGAATTAACAAGGAATACTCCGTATGCTAGTCCAATGTGATAGCACGAATGCTCAACAGTCAAGTTCATATTTAACAAAAGGAAACAAATAATGAACAAACAAAGTAGTTTATACTGCTGCAAATCAATGTTGCATGATGGTTCAGTTTGTGACAAATATTTAAGTAGTATGATGGGACAGGGGCAGGATAACAAGAGTTCAGAGACCGGCTCAATCTTACGGCTCAGTTGTGTGCGAAAGGGGGTGCATGTATGACGACCGCAGCTTGTGTAGGGGTTGATTAGTTCTACAGCACTAACATTAGTGCAAACACATGAGCAGGCCTCAACATGACGCCACACACGGTTTTACTCCCAAAGTTTTACTCAATCTAGCATTGTATTGATAACATTCTGGTTGCTGTAGCCCAAACCTAGGACTTACAAAGTTTTTATGTTACGAGTACTTAAAGTTATCCAGAATAATCATTATAATCAGGCCCTTCGAACCCGCAGGTCCTTGGCCGAGCGGAATTAAGCTCTCCCTACTCCCCTATCCTTCTAATGTATTCCAATCATTCACTGTATAATCTACTTCCGTCAAATCATGGTTAATTTTATTCTCACACCTCATTCTTAGTCTACCAACTGGACCTTTTCCCTCTGGTTTTCTTACAAGAAGCTTCCATACAAGTCTTTCATTCCCCATTCGTGCCACATATCCTGCCCATCTCAGTCCACGAGATTTAACCGTTATTATATCTGGCTTCTAGTCCACCGCTGTGGTCTCGAGGTAGCGCGCTACCTTGTCATGAAGCGGGCCCGGGTTCGATCCCCGCTTGGGACAATTTTCCTGGGTGAGTTTTTTTCGTGGGTTTTTCTTAACCTGTAAGACAAATATCCGGATACGTTTAAGCCCAAATGGTCCCCGAATATCATCTGGCCATCATTATCATCAATATCGTATTCACCTCATTAGATTAAGTTTAGGTTTAAGACCTCTCCTGATGCATCATTACCCATCGTCATCACTCATCATACCATTGGGGCAGCGTAACCCCGCCTTCCAGGCGCCTCAACCTCAGAAGTTGGTTACAATACACCAATACCAGGAGAAAATACCTGAAAAGTCGAATGACAAACAGGTGGCATTAAAAAAATTACATCTGGCTTCCCATAAAGATCATGTAGTTCATTGTTATGTAGTCTTCTCTATTCTCTTGTCTGTTCATTTTTCTTTGGTCCAAACATTTTCTTAAGAACTTTATTTTCAAATGCTAGTAACCTCCTTTCCTCCCTTAAAGTAAGGGTCCATATTTCGCATCCATATAATTAAAAAAAATACATGTCATGCATGTTTTTTCTATTGAATTACATCGAAATCGGGGAATAATATAATAAATAGTTGTGCATAATTTAAAGTGTAGGCTTTTATTAGGATTTAATTAGTATTTTATTAATTGACACTCTTTTATTATAAAACTAAGTAGTAACGCCCATCACATATGGTCAACATTTTGGAAATAGGCCTCATTCTTGAGAATTTAAAACAAAACTTGACGTCCTTAAATCTAAACTAATATCCATCCATCCATAGTAAATCTGCCCGAAGGCAGGTCCTTCACTGCAATCATAGCATTTTCATGCTATGCTCGCAGCTTTACTAGGGAATTGTGTAGGTGTGGTAGCTTCCCGTTGCTTTCCACACCGGTGAAGGATGATGGTGATGATGATAATGATGAGGATGATGATGATGAAGATGAAGATGATGGCCATATGATTTCGGGGACCGTTTGGGCCTTAAAGTTTTCCTGACATTTGTCTTGCAGGTGAGGAAATACCCCGATAAAAACCTCACCCAGAAAAACTGTCCCGACCGGGGATCGAACCCGGGCCCGCTGCGTGACAAGGCAGCACGCTACCTCGAGACCACAGCGGTGGACCTAAACTAATATAACTTTTTGAATTCCATCTATAATACGTAGGCCTATAAAAACATTAATTATCTTTAACGTACATATAAATAAATACATTAAATAAATAAAAATTAACCACATCAAGTTATATTTCATTGCACAATAGATTTTCAATATAAATATAAATGATAATTTTTATATTAACTTGATCGATCTGGCTACAACATAAACTACAGTTTTTTGTCACTTCCGAAAGAAGTCAAACTCAAAATTTTGCACCCTTAAAATTTCAACGAAACCGGCCAGGCATGAATTAGCTTATCTCGGAAGCCGAAGTGTGTATGGTAGCAACTAGTCCACTATAAATGTAATTATTACTGGATCTACAAATAAAAGTAAGTTGAAAAAAAACAACAAATGCGCGTAATAGCAGAACATAGCATTTTCAGATGAAATCATAAAGTGTGTCAAACGTATATCCCTGTTAAACCATTTCTAATTACTACGTAGTACAGTTTCATCTTGATACTATTTTCTTATTCTTAGAAAATTAACTAACCCACTGGCACAATCAAACACGGAAATTCATGACCAAGGGAACATAAGTCCTCTCTGAACAAATGTTTCCAAAACATTCCCTAAATTATTTACAATCCTCAAATTATGGTCAATATTACTCTCTCATCTAATTCCTGGCCTAACGACTGGTTGTTTTCCCCCTGGTTTTCATATAAGATATTTCCATGTCCCCATTTACTTTTCCTATATCAATTAATTTTCCATAATTATCATGTAGCTCATTGTTGCGTAGGTTTCTTCACTTACGTAACCTTCAGTCTCTCTTTGGTCCAAAAGGATCATAAAAATGTTAGGTTAATATACAATTTTTGGCATCCATATAGCTGGAAGAATAACTGTGTTATATAAGTTTAGTTAAACGTTTTTCTCAGAGAAGTTGGGATGACAAGTGTCCCCTAATACAATATTGAATGCGTTTCTAGATTTCGGCCTACATATAACTTTTTTCCCTGCACCTCAGTCATGCTTGTAATTACTATTCTCAGATTTTGAAGACGTTTATAAATATAACTAGCGGACCCAGCAGATGTTGTCTTGCTCGAACGTTCAATTCTCGTGTCATGGCCGGGCCATAAAAATATAATTTACTTTTTACCATAAAATGCATTAATAAGTTCGCAAGCAAACTCCTCGCTGTCATCAGTTGTGGCTAAAGAAGCGTGCGTTATGACGTCAAATTTTGTCGGGCGGAATATGTAGGTAATGCTGATGACTACACAACTGACATAAACCAATCCCAATTACCCGATCGCAACGCCACCTACCGGGTGTATTTCTGAATCTAAACCTTACAAGGACCCCAAACACACACACACACACACACACACACACACACAATTTCATTACAATCGGTCCAGTCGTTTAGGCAGTTATCAAATTCAGATTTAAAGTTCATTTCCGCTTCCAATTGTCTGAATTCGCTCATTTTTGGATAATATCTACCTCAGTATATTATAATATGATAAACTGAGTTTCGTTGTGAAACTTCCAAAATTGTGACCGCTAGAGCGATTTTTAGATTTTCGCCTCTTGTGAAATCCTACACCTAATGGTTTTAGAGGGTCCAATTGTGAATCTAAGCCATCCAGCGACCCACTCAAACACACAGAAAACATTTGATGAAAGTCGGTCCAGTCGTATAGGTATTTTTTTTTAATTTCAGATTTCCACGGATTTCGCTGATTTTTGGATAGTCCATACCTCAGTTCAATATAATGGGATATTCCGAGTTTTGTTATGAAGCATAGAAAACTGCGATCGCTAGAGCGATTTTTACATTTTCGTTCCAGATGAACTCTTGTATCTAATGATTATAGAACGTAATAAATAACGGATAATCACTCGCCGCATCTGAAACCCTCTATATATACAAGTTTTCACGATGATCGATTCAACGGTTTATAAGACCATAAAGAGAAGAGACATACATACATACATACATACATACATACATACACACACACACACACACACACACACATATATATATATATATATATATATGTATATAACAACATTAGGGAAATAGGGCTTTCTAGATTTACTTACAACTTAGGTATGATATGTGTTACTAACGAAAGGAGCACCTCTGCGGTAAAATGGGTAATGCCTCTCAATAATATTCCACAGATCTCTGTTTCGTTCTCAAGGTAAGCCTATAATGAAGAATTATTTATTCTTGATCGTGTTTAAAATGAGGTCACTCAGACGTATGTCGAGAAATATTAGCTGGTAAATAAAATGAGTCGCAGTGAAGTAAATTACAGGATATGATATTAAGTTTGAGAAATTATCTGACACTAAACATGCGTACATTTCGTCTACTAACTCGTGATTTTAAGAACAGAAGTCGGTCATTACTGACCGCAACACTCTTGCCATGGATGTATTTATTATCAATAAGAGTCACAGTGAGAGACGTGATTTAATGCTGAAGTGATGGATTATCATCATCGGAAGAATTCAAGAAATCATAGGGACCTGATCAAATTGAGGTTTTCCTTTCTTTTTTTTCCTTAAACACTTACGTGAACTTGGGATTCGATTTTTCTTCAACGATCTACTAATAATTTCCATTTAATTTATTTTCGCAAAAACCTAACATATATATGCGTGATAGTGTTAACTCGATCATCCGACATGTGGATGGTGTTATCACTTAATGAACTTTTTGTTGAATTATCTCATTTTTACTGTGGAGCCCGTGGTAAATATACAGTGACGAATAATGTTAAGAATATTCAGCCCATGACACCGATAGACATGTTCTGCGATGGGAAGTTTTTATTTTTTTTAATTACGATCTGCATAGATAGTCAATGTGGCAAATATAAGAGAGACTTTTTCACGTTACTTTCCTGATTTTTTCGTCCAATTTTCAATATCACCTTAAAGGTCCCACATTTAATTTAAATAAAATCGGTTGTTCAGTAGGTATAAGAGTGGAACATGGCGATCCCGTGCCCAAATCCTCCTCCGTCATATTTGTATTGTCTAGCTAAATAATTAACTAACATATGAAACTCACTGGCACTATAGACCCCGTAGGTTTAAGGCCGAGCGAACATAAGCCCAGTCTCCTGAATTAATTTTCTTCAATTAAGGCCTGGGAGTAAATGGATCGACGAATTATAGCCATCGTCACCTTATTTTTGATTACAAGTTCACTTAGGTGCCGAAAATGTACCATTCGGTACACGGAGCTTCAGTTCCTTCCGACGGAAAATATTTAAAGGACTTTAGGCTCTTAAAATTCCAATGACCTCTAACATGATTGAGCCCAGAATCTCCGAACAAGATGGTATCAATGTAACAAATATTCCACCATGACCGAAATAATCTTGACATTTTGTTAATATATTTGGTAATTGTATATTTTCCAACTCAGTAGGCATCATGTCTTGGTGCTATGTACGGAACGTTTGCCAGTTCGAGTTCCCATAAGGCATTTTTTCTATGGACTTTCGGTCTAAATACAAGCGACGCTTATCCAGCATCTTGAGAAATTAGGGTAGAACTGTAACTGGCGATTAAAGGTTGAGAAAAAACAGGTAAAACGAGTGAGGATATGTTGACGATATGTTGACCACATGACATCATTATACTGATTGGATTATCATCCATTCTGTAATTATCACATGTAGATGAGATGCCAACAGCCTGATGATACGGCAAGGGCCTTCTAGGCCTATCAAGACATGATTAATAATGTGTTTAGATTGATATCAAGAATTTCTCGTGTTAAAAAGTAGTAGTATTAGTGGAAGTAGTTGCAATAGTGTAGCAGCAGTTGTTATGCCAAGACCTGCACGCAGCTAGATAATACTGTATGACTTGATCTTTATGTCGGTACACGAGCGCTGTAAGCGGGAAACGGCCAGATAATAGCAGAAACGTTTCATATTAACATTTTATTATCCTTTTTTCGTCCACCGGGTAATTAATCATAGTGCTGCGAATAAATTTCACAGATTTGTCCAAAATGAAATGTAACTTAGTTACAAAATAAACTATATTACCACAATCGATACCTATCAGTGTCATTGGCATCGTTAATGTAGGAAGTATATAAAGGGTAACAAGTCCGTCATACCGCGGTTTTTGTGTATCATTAACATCACATCATGTGTAATGTGTACTCCTTTATTAAGTTGTCTCAATCACTCTCTCCAAAACAAATACTTAAAATTATCATACATAAGACTTATTCTTGCGTAGTTTATACATCAGAGGTCTGATAAAATGTTGTATTCGGGAGTTTAATGTCCGTCACTAGTGTCCCTGCCTTACAAAATGGAAACATGAGTTTGATCCCGGAGAGAAGGTAATTTTAAAACTCCATCTTGGTTCTTGGTGAGTATTCTATGCTTCTGTCGCAAAGAAAAGAAAATCTAAGAATGTAAAACTGAAAGAGAGAGAGAGAGAGAGAGAGAGAGAGAGAAACAGTAAACAGAAGAAAAATGTACCCACTCTTTGTAGAGTCTGCTTATTATTTTTCATACTTTCCGTAAGTGACGTCAGTGTCCAAGAACATAAAGAGTCAAATCAGTTTCAGTAGGCCTATATTACTAGATAGGCCTATATGAGATTAACAATATTACGTGGCTTTTTAATGTACTTATTACAAATGAATAAAAACTTTTAATCGTACAGATGAAATTAATTATTGATATACTCGAGCGAAGAGATAATAATATATAGTAGATTTATGGCGAGCTTTTTACCCAATGTTACCAGAACTGACTGCATTAACTAATCTCTCAGTACTGTGCAATATTTCCACACGCGTGAACTGATCATTCAGATAGCCAAAGCAGATGACATGTAACCATTTACACATCACCACTTTCAAAAACGCCCCCTGAGCAATAACACACTTCTTCCAGCTTCAGTCACACTTCTCGAAACATTCCTGCAGTACACCTTTGGCCACTTCTCGCAGAGCGCGCCTCACTTCAATTTTTACCTCTTCGAATGACACATACCGCCGCTCCTTTAGCAGAGATATGACATTTAGAAACAGGTAGAAATATGCTGGAGCGAGATCTGGATAATTTGATAAATGTGAAAGTAAGGACTGATATTTTGTGTTTTGCGAGGAATTCGCTCACCAAGAGTGACCGATGTTCCGGGGCATTGTCATGAACGCCTGGAGAACAGGCAACAAACCAGACGGACGTGGCAGTGAACCAGCCTATAGAGCATGGCGTTACTACGAGAAGATCGGATATTTTTCGGTTCTACTAGTATATACACTAAGAGCAATCTAACATAATAACTATTTATATTTATTAAAGCAACCAATAGGCGAAATTATTCACAAAATAATTCACTCTTGACACTTGGCAGATTTTCTCACCGATATCGGCAGTCATGAATTTCCGTCCTGCTCTCGTGGGAAGAACATGTTGTATCAACTACCTTAAAGTTATGTTCCTCCTTTCTAAGTTCTTCTTGTAGGGTATTTCAATTAAAATATTTCCTAGAATTTCTCTTCACTAATAGAATTTCAGGAGTGTTTTTGGTTCTGTTGAACGCTCAAAATAACCATTCCCTTTAAGGCGCACTATATAAATTGTATACACTATCATATTATTTTTTAAATTGAATTGGGGCTCAACAGTTTTGTAAGTTCTCTCTCTCTCTCTCTCTCTCTCTCTCTCTCTCTCTCTCTCTCTCTCTTTCCAATTATCCCTATTTCTTTCTATGGTATTTTACATTTGCCGTGATGGAGTGGCTTGCGTGCTTAAATGCCATTAATGTCCTACGCCGGCGGAAGCATTGCCAATCGAACGGATGACCCATGCCGCACAGGTCTAAGGCGATAAGACAGAACAAAATCTTGATCGAAATAGTGATGATCTTCCACCGTAAAATACAGCAATCAAGAAACGCGGACATGAGATCCATAGCGGTAAACGCGCACACTCTGGTGAGTAACACAAATAAATTGGGATTGGAAGTAATCATCAATAAAACTATATATATAGTCACACATAGAAGTACATTATATAATGGAAATGGACAGTTAATGACAGAGGAGGAAAATTTTGCAGACGTGGCTGAATTCAAATACCAACGAACAATAATAGCAAATATAAGTTATATGAACAAGAAATTAAACATAGACTCAAATCTGGAAATGCGTACTATAATACATTACAGGGACTCTTGTCTCAATTTATCTCAAAAAACGTTAAACTGAAAAATATATAAAAACTTATTTTCCCAGTTATATTATATGAACGTGAAAAATTGACTCACTTCAGAAGAGGAGAAGTGATTACAAGTATTCGAGAATAAAGTTCTTAAGAACATTTTTGTACCAAAGAGAGATGGGCAGATAAGTGAATGGAGAAAACTATGTACCGATGAGCTACATGATGTTTATAGGAAATCAGATAGGCCATTATAATAATAACAGTTAAGTTTCATAGACTGCGATGGCAGGACATGTGGCACGAAGGGGATTGAAAAAAGGCCTTGAAAATTTCTTGTAAGAAAACCAGAAGGAAAAATGTCCAGTTGGTATACTAAAAAGTAGGTGGGAGAATACCATTTGCAATGATTTGGGGAAGTATATTATACAGGGAATGATTTGAAAATATTAGGTCAGGATAGGAATGTATGGAGAGGTTATGTCCCTGCGGTCATTAACCTACTGGTTCGGTAGTGCCAGTGAGTTAGTAAGTTATTATGCCTATTTAATCTCCATCCATGTGTAGTAGGTTAACTTTCCAAATGCGAATGAAATCCGAAGCAAGATTCGGGTTCAGCAGAAAAACGCAGAGTGCACGTAACAAACAGAGGCGTGCGCCAACGTCTATTGCAATCAGCACATGCGGGAGAAAACATACCGATAATATAACATATTGAAACATATCAGTTCTATAACATTCTAAGAAATATGACGGCTTTTTCAACATAGTGATAGATTTTGTTACCAAAGCGGTGCTTCAGTTCCTTACCTTATGCACGTAATAGTCCTTAATCTATCATAGAAATATTTACTAATACACTGGATAAATCTCGCACTCTGTAGTGATATATATATATATATATATATATATATAAACACACCAGTTTTGTCCATATTTTAGCCGAACTCGTTTATGTATAAATTTCAAGTTAAATTCCTGTTAATTGAGTACCGAAGAGTCGAGAGTCGCTTTTATCGCGTAACAGGTAAATCAAGCTTGTCATCGGGTGATACTAGAAATACGTTAATATTTATTCCTAATTGAATAGGAACAGCTTGTTAAATATCATAAGTAATGCCACGAGTGATTTCCAATTTATCTAGAGAATTTGGAAATCAAGAGTGGCATTAGTTAGGGCTATTTAACGAATAAAATAAAGCTGATTACTCACGAATCATTATTTAAATATAGTTATTTTAAAATATTTATATATTTAATGTAAACGGCGATGTTTGAAAACAAATGAGAAACGATTGGTACGCTTAATATGTTTATTTTGTTCATCACTGCAACCAGATCATATTATTCATTGCCAAAGGAACGCAATATTGTAAGAATGCACTCTAGTGGAGAAATTTATAACCAACATTATAGTTAATTTTGATGTCCTATGATGTAAATGAGTCAATTATATTTTTCTGAATGTTATTACCTGGGAAAAAATACATTTAAGAAAGTGCAAACAGTGGTTTCTTTTTTGGTGGTATAATCAACTGCTTCAAATATTTTTTATATTACTCCCGCATGCGCTATATGTTGACATTCATGCACTGTATACACAATCTGTTAGCCGTATTTCTTAGAGGGTCAGTCACTGCAAAATAATGCTATGACCTATTTAGAATGTTAAAAGGTGTTTTCTTTATATGATAGACTTTAGTTGGTAAATTCTAGGCGAAACACGACTGTGATTGGTTGTAAATAAAAAAATCATTGAAAAGTGATTGGTCTTTGACTCCCATTTGGGGCATGTGTTAAATAGTCCATATAAATAAATTCTATGTCATCACTAATGTAGACCTATACAAGATGACACTTCTGTGCTGATATGTTGAATTAGATAGTACGCTCAGTTGGATGCCCTATCTATTTCCTTATTTATACTTGAAACGAAGCTTGAAGTGTGTTTTGACTCAATGGTCCTACGGGGAATTTCACTTCTAGAAAATAGTATTGTATTTCTTGCTAGTAAACATGTCCTTTTAAGTCATGTTGATTTGTTAGTTAATTAATTTGAAATTAATATTTCAGTTAATTACTTTCACTTATAACTTCGCCCAGAAAATGGGTTCCCGATTTATGAAATATACAATTATGGAACATATAATAAGCACACAATTATGTACTATCGCCTCACTATTATGGTTGTCCATTTATGTATAAGCGGGTGCCGCGCGACAATGCTTGACAATGATTAACATGCAGAATTATTATAGTGGCGGTAATCGGAATCTTTGTATTTGATCACATATAACAGCTGCAGGGAAACAAAACGAGCCGCTGGACAACCATCACAGTGAGGTGATAATAATAAAGTTAGGGGTGAACTCAATTACCGGAACTGCGGTTGGCGAAGATGCGACTGAACCGTCACCTTTGAACGAAACTTATTTTCTCACTTACAGCCGTGGTCAAAGAAGTGTACGCAACTAATATGTTAAATGTGATTTACTCAGCGAGAATGTTTTGAAGCTACTGGTGTTTACATGTCCGTAATCTATAACATTCTGAAAGTTTAGTTTTACTTTTTTTTCCACATTAGAATAATCACGATTAATATTTTAGTAACAGTACGGAAGATAATGTGGGCCGCCGTAACGTAGTGGTTAAGGCACTGCGCTATAAGCCGGAAGGTCGAGGGTTCAAATCCCGGTGGGATCAGGATTTTTAAACTGACCCGAACTTTCTGCCGGCACTATAGCCCAGGGGTTGAATCAGTCTTTAACGGAAATGAGTACCAGACGCTTGTTCTGGGGGTAAAGACGTCTGTCACGTAGGGCTGACAACCCGGCTGACATCAAGTGCCGATTGTCCAGAATAAGTGGGAACCTTATCCTCCGACTACCCCAAGGGCCTCCTGAGGCCTGTAGTGGGATTACTTTACTTTACTTTTAGGGACGATAATTGTGCCGAAAACTTATGTTGATGCTATACTTATGCTGGAAGGTGAAGAGGGAGATACATTTCCATCTCCGTTACACAATCTGCAGTGTCAAGTGTTAAGAGGAAACAGTGTTCCCATAAGAGTAATACTATTATCTAGACATGAAAACCCTATAGGCCTAGATGTTAAAGCGGTAATCACAATAGTTATGTACCTGCTCCATGTTTTTCGTTCATGCTTCGTTTAAGAAAATTATTATTAGTAATAGCGGACCTTCACTTTGTAAAGCGATGGCAGATGTTGCTGGTGTGTTCACGAAAGAAGAGTGGTACTACACTGATATTCTTCTGCTCCAGCTGCTCCAGTTCGTGAACGGTACCAAGAGAGGTAACCAGAGCGTCGATTATACTTCAGCCCTTGCTTTCAGACGTACAGTAATGAGACTGCGAACTGACGGAACATTTCCATGTAGACATATCAAAACAGAGTACGAGAAAACTGTACAAAATGTCTTCCGTTTATTATAAAACTACCCCATACATGGAAAATACTCAATTTATTATTATTATTAATAATATGAATATTATTAACATGAATATAATAATAATAAAGATATGCCATCTTGTAGGCCCTATATGAAATAAAAATTAATTGATCAAAAATAGGTTACTTTGTCAATATTAATCAACAAACAATTTTAAATTAAACATTTGAAAGGTAACTAAATAATATACTGTTTACAGTAGAAAATTCACAACAAAAACTTATTAGTCCACTGCAGTGATGTAGGCCCCTAAGCATAATTTCGTTGCCTCAGTCCATCTGTGAGCATGATGTAGCCTATCCTGATGGAATTATTGAATTTGTACATGATAATCAACCCGACCACACTTGTCGAGCGGTTTCAAACTGGTTCTCGGAGAGGCAGGATAACAGAGTGATAGATTGACCTCCCTGTTCACCAGATTTGAATCCAATCGAAAATGTGTGGGCTAAGATGAAAATAGAGAACTACTCTAACTGGCCTGCAGATGCACGAAAGACGAAAGATGGCTTATGGGCACAAATTCAAGATGTGTGGGATGTTCTAGCCGATCGTCCACGTGCCTGTATACATTTGATTGCATCAGTGCTCCGCAGATTGAGGGCGGTAATAGATGCTGTGGGTTCATACACCCGACATTGATTTTGTTTTTGTTAAAATTTTGATTTTGGAATATATTATTTTCTTTCCTCATTTATTTATTAGAAACAGGTTTTAAATTATGATTTGTGTGTTTTCTGTGTGCATTAAAGCCATTAAACTCAAATATAAAACTATATTACAGGCGAAATACTATTCTAACATTCAGTTTAAAAAAAGTAAAACGGGAATCGAACCCATGCGGTTACGAACGCAGATGATGTCTGTTATACCTCTCGAACACGGAAACACACTAAGCCGAGCTCTCTCTTTCATGTTGCTTGAATGTGCACTTTGTTAACTAGCAAACAACCTGTACTATTACTAAAAACGTGTTGATGTGAATACGGCTTCTGCGAGCGATCACGAAGTTCCCCGATCGGTTGATACAGTCTACGGATGACTCATTTTACACGCTTTATATTAGCTTGACCTGTATATGTCTATGTAACGGAATCATTTTCACCCACTTAAAATCATTGGATCGACATGAAATTTTGTATACTTAAAGCACCAATGACAATATAATAATTTCATAATATTTTTCAAAATCCTGGCCAGAATCATCAGAAAATCAAAAATAGTGTTTGTGTAATTATGTAACGGAATTTTGTAACACGATTTTCACCCACCTAAAATCATTGGATCGACTTGATACGTTGTATACGTGTAAAGGGCGAATTACAATAAAATAATCTAATAGTCGTTTTCTAAAATCATGGCAAGAATAATCAGAAAATCGTGTCTGTGTAATTATGTAATGGAATTTTTCAACACGACTTTAACCTACTTAAAATCATTGGATCGACTTGAAACTTTGAATATTTGTAAAAGACCTATGACAGTACAATAATTTCATAAACGTTTCTAAAATCCTGGCCAGAATTAGCAGAAAAATCAAAATAATAAAAATCGGTAAAATAGGTTGCGGACTTATAAACCTGTTACTCAATCGTTGTAAGAGCTCAGTTGGTAGAGCGGTGGACTGTAGTGGTATATAATATCAGTAATCCATAGGACGCTGGTTCAAATCCGGCCCGGAGGATTCTTTTTTAGTAGAGTATCACTATTAGCTCATACTCCAATAGTATCGAATTTAAAAATATTTACATTTTTATCTTATTCTGTAAAATATTAAAACAAAAAAATAGTTTAAACAATTAAAATAACACGCTTTATTTGAAAACTGAACTAAAATATGAAGAATAATTTTAATTTCCTACACGCTTGGGATAAAATTATAGTGGTCAACAAGAAAATCATCTCCAACATATATAGAATAAAACTAGAGTTATATATACAAAAAAATTACCATCAAAAGCATGGGGTGCTATTTATGGTTTTTAGGTTTTATTCTTAGTGACTTTACTTTTACCAATATCTGTATATTGTAAAATATATTAATTGATATAGAGCACCTCACGCTTTTGATGGTAAAATAATTTTGTTTGTGTATATAACTCTAGTTTTGTTCTAGATGTGTTGGAGATGATTTTTTTTGTTGACCACTATAATTTTATCTCAAGCGTGTTGGAAATAAACATTATTTTTCATTGTTTAGTTCGGTTTTCTAATAATGCGTGTTGCTTTAGTGTTTTAAACTATAATTTATTTTGTCTAAGGATGTACATGATGGCAGTGGCGATCATGACGTTAAATACGACTAGGGCAGACCTAGAATGCTGGAGAACACATGCAGTGAAACATGTTGCCGAGGCCCCATAGAACTATTGATTCAAAATTCGTCTTACCCGTAACTATCATAGTCAGGTGCCATAGTAACGTCGTTAATCAACGTTATTCAAGCGAGTAGTCCCGGTCAGAAATGTAGCACAGTTATTCCGCACTTCGTTTCTTTGAATCGAGCCACAAATAAGCTAATTAACATGGTGTAATAAGTAGACTGGAGGGCAGAATTACGGAAAAAGTTTGTTTACAAGTTTACAAGTACTGTCCGACGTAACTATAGCCTGATACATAGGAAGTTCGGCAAATGCGACAAGTCCAAATTATATAGAGTTAACATAGCCAACTTAACTATTCGTTTTAGTGCTGAAAAACAGGTGAATTAATAAGTTGTTAATATTTAAATTTCTAACATGTACCAGTTCACAGAGTAAGCAGACTATAGAATGTATAAAGAGCAATATTCATCACTAGTTTGTCCTCTGTCTTGACAATTCCTGAACCAGTCGCTCGGATTTTGTACAGAAAGTAAGTTCGTTTGTTCGTAACTACACATCTCGGCATTGTTTCCCCGCAGTCTGATAATAAACGCTAATATAGTACAAATTATGTTGATGAATAATTTTCTTTGCCCAAGCCCAGCAAGCCCCAAAGACGAGGTGCAACTGCTTAAAATATTCAGGTTATTTAGAACTTTTCATTCCACAGTTATGTTGGAAACACACAGTGAACATTCAAGGCACTGCAGGCACTGCTTATCTTTGGAGTGGAATGTGCCCAATAATAGAGTTGGAATAGAGTAATACATCAAAATGTGAGAACGTAACTCGCAATTCCTCTTTATCTCACAGAGAAGAGGGCATATTTCTTTCGTGAAGGAAATATGTAATAAAGTTGTAGCTATGTCCTCTCGTTTTCTACTAATAAATCATGGTAAATACTTTTCTACCCATATTAAAACTAACTAACTATATGATATGTTCAACTCGCAGGTTCAATGAAATATTCACGATGGTCTTACACTCGTCCTTATCCTTGACAAACAGAATCCAGTTCTTATCTCCGATATCTAGATTCTAAAGATCCATTCAAATATTTTTTCCCCACGTAACCTAAGATCTTCCAAATGGTCTCTTATACAAGTATTTAAAAAAAATAATTTCTACTCTCACCCATTCGAGCTACATGTACATGATCTGCCCATTTCAGTCTCCTAGATCTAAGCACATAACAATACAAGAACTCAATATATAAATATTGGAAACATATTTTTTTTCGTACTCTAAAAGTGAATACGTTAATGTAATCGGTAAGCAATTATTTACGTAATTCGCAGATACAATTGCCATCAGGGTCGATGCAAAGTGGTCTGTTCAGGAAAATTCGGGGAAACCGTTTCCTTGGGGTTTGTTGTAGAATATTCGCACATAAAGGAATATTCTTATATGAAAATCCCTGTTAATATTTTGAGGCACAGGAGTTTGCTTACACCAGTTCAGGTGGAAAAAGTAGGCGAGATTAATACACCCGTATCTACCGGCATGCTGCATAACACAAGGAAGTGTAGGTCTAGTTTATCGCTTGAAATCCGTTTTTTATGTTCGGAAAAATGTATAGTGAGATTTAAAAGCTGAAAATGTAAGTGGAAGAAAGAATTTAAAATGCAATTTAATGTATTCGGTTACCATAGGTCCTGGGTTCGCGAGAGGCCCCAGGGACTGCGCGCAGAACGGAGAATGGTATGAATACCAGCGTATTGATTCCCAGAGGCTCGGCGCGGGGCGTCCCATTCCAGCTTTCCAGTTTGGTCTGAAATATAGCACCCACACCACGCACTGACCCAGAATTCAATCTCTAATTCTAAACAGTTACATGTTCCATGAAAACAGTGCGCAGAAGATGGTGCAATTAACATTATCATAATTATGTCGTATATCTTCGTCTGATTGACATTAATCATGTCCTCTTGTCTACTAGAGAATTCAGTCATATTAGTAGTTTCTAATGTTGGCATACAGCAAGGAGAATGTTTTACAAATAGAGTGAAACAAAATAAAGTAAAATTTCAAGTAAAATTGTTAAATTCGATATTTGAAGGACGAATTGAAGTGAGATTTTTAATAAATATGATTTCCTATAAGTGCAAATCTTGACAATACCGTAATAAAATTTAACTGTCCTATACATTTAACGGTCGTCCACGAAATTATAGTAGTTATGTTTGTAGCCTCTTATCCCGAGGTCGCGGTTCAAACACGGTTGGTGTCGATGAATTTTTGGAATGGAAAAATCTAAGGGCAAGATCTCCGGGACGGACATTAAGCCGCGGGTACCTAGTCTGAAGATTTTCTGGCTCGTAAAAGAATTCCAACTCCTAATAGGTGCATCTGAGCTAAATTTAACCGAACTTCCCAGTCCAAGGAAAATCTTCGTTGCCTACGACATACCTCAGTAAGGCGATGTGGTGACCACACGGTCGGTAATCATTATATATAGAAATTCCAGGCTATGCGGTTGTTGTTCATGACTCCCTCAACTGCAGAGCCTCCGACCAGGGAACACTACCTAAAAGTACTCGTTACTGAAGATGCCCTCTGCGGTTTAGGGACAAATGCATGGAAGAAACTCCAGTCATCGACCACAGCCACATAACTCGGAATCTCCTAATGTTAAAATCATTTACCCACATATATGTTCCTTGAATCTTCGAACACCACATTAGTAGAATAAAAAGGAGAGACAACTGCAAAGAAAAGGTACATTTATCTCTATCCATCTCCTCTGTGGGCCGTAAAACCTATACCATAGGTCAAGAAGAACAGGTGAACACGTTGTTTTACAGAGCGTATGATAAATAAAATGATAGATAGATAGATAGTGGAATTTATTGCCTTTTTTTTCAGAAGATAGAAAATACATATGCATTTACATTGCGCACGGGCGTGCTTGGCCGTACGTGCAATATTTTTCCACGAGTAAAAAAATTAAATAAAACTAATCATTATATAAACATATACCTACAAATGCACCTGTAACAAAAAACAACAATAGGCTACATATAAGTAAAATCTATGTCTAAACTACATCACAATAATACATATTTACACTCATCCATGAAAAGACCATGTGTATAAATAAATAAAAAAACTATCATTCTGTACAATAATATTAAACAAATAGCTGGAAAACAAATTAGAAAAAAACACACACAAATATACCCACACATCCCCACATGCGCACGCTCATACTCCCCCCGTCCCTGCAGACATCAAATGCACTATCAGATTATTCAACTTATCAGACCTACTTATTATATAATATAACTTTAATGATATGTGACAGTAAAGCTATGAACCATTTTTGTGCAACATAAATAAGAGTAATTAATAAATTTATGATAATTGTTAGGGTATGTTGAAAAAAAATTTTAGAAAGAGCTTGGTAAAAAGTAAGAATGTTAAAAAATACAAACACTCCTAGTAAGAATTAATGAGTACGTAAAATTATTAATATTGCACAAAGTATACTAAAGTACGTAAATACAGGAGCTTCAAAAGTCATAATTAATTTCCCCATGCTGCGAAAAAATATAATGATTTTGTTTTACAAACCAGCATCAGCCTTGGTCACATTAATACTTGTGATATCTTTACCTTGTCGTGGTGGAGTGGCTTGCGTGCTTAAATGATCCTGAGAGCTATGCCAGCGGTAGCATTGCTGCCGATAGGGTTACCCACGCGGATTGGTCGAAGGTGATAAGCCAGACGAAAAAAGTACCGTGGTCGAAACAGTGACGATCTCTTACCATAAAAATACAACCGTCAAGAAATGCGGACATGGATTCAACTGGGGTAAAATTTTCCAGAGCTCAAATAGTCCCCCATTCGGTTCTCCGGGCGGGGACTACTTCATGGAACTCATGCCAAAGGCTCAAACACAGAGACATGTTCCTAGGAACATGGAATGTTAGGACTTTATACAATAGCGGGGCACTAGAGATATTAACGCGGAAATTAGATAAATCGCCCTTGGATATAGTCGCTTTACAGGAAGTTAGGTGACCAGGAGAAGGTAGTCAGGAATCAGGAAGTTTTGCATTATACTACGGAGGTGCAGAAAGACCTGCATGTGGAACGGATTTTTTAGTCAGAAAGAGGATCCTATCCGCTACCCGAGATATTAAGTTTGTTAGTGATAGGGTATCATACATAATTCTAAAGGGTAAAGGACATGATTTTATAATTGTAAAAGTACATGCCCCCACAGAAGATAAAGACGACAAGATCAAGGATGAGTTCTATGAAGAATTAGAATGTTGATTTGATAGCCTTTCACGAAATCACATGGAAATTATCTTAGGAGATTTTAATGCAAATGTGGGGCGGGAAGATATATTTAAACCAACAATAGGCAAATTCAGTCTTCATGAAGATAGTGACGACAACGGGGTTAGATTAGTCATATTTGCCACATCGAAGAATCTTATTATTAAGAGCACAACATTTCAGCATAAGGATATTCATAAATACACCTGGACGTCCAGAGATGGAGGAACTCGGAACCAGATAGATCATGTATTAGTGGATAAACGCTGGCACAGTAGCACCATCGATGTTAGTTCAGTTAGAGGGACAGACCGCAATTCGGTTCATCATCTGGTTAGACTGAAAATCAGACAACGGCTATCACTTATGAGAGGAAAAAATGCTAAAGATGATTCTGTAAAATTTGAATTAAAAAACTTGAAAAATGATGAAATGCGGCAAGAATACCAAATCGAAATTGCTAATAGATTTGAAGTACTGTAATCTTCAGATGACAATTTGACAAACGAAGAAGAAACTGACATAAATATAGGATGAGAAGTTTTAAGAGAAACTACTAAATTGTCAGCATCAGAAAGCATTGGTTGTTTAAAAACGAGGCAAAACAAGATATGGTTTGATGAAGAATGTGCTGACATTGTAAAGAAAAGAAAGCTAGCAAAAACGAAATGGTTACACGAGCCAAATGAGGTAAATTTAGAGCAATTGGGTGGTATTTGACGGGAAACCACCAAGTTACTAAAGAGTAAAAAGAGGGAACATTTGAGAGAGAAGATTATTGATCTTAAAATAAATGCAAAAAATAGGAACAATAGAGAATTATATCAGGGAATTAGTATAGAGAAGAAAGGGTTTCAGGCTAGAACAAACATAATTCGGAATGAAAATGGGGATATGATTTCAGATTCCAAGAGTAAATTAAACATATGGAAAAGTTACTTTAATCAGCTATTAAATGTACATACAGAACAGGACATTGGGGAGGATAATTTACAGACAGCATAAATTCTAGTCACAGAGCCAAGTGCATTAGAGGCTGAAATGGTGATTGATATATTGAAGATGCATAAAGCATCAGGTTCAGATGACATCCCAGCTGAACTGATAAAAGCAGGGGGGAAAATTGATGGACAAGATACGCTGGTTGCTTAGTATGATTTGGGAAAAGGAAGCTCTTCCAGATGAAAGGAAAGAATCACTTATCGTACCAATTTATAAGAAAGGAGATAAAACTGATTGCAACAACTCCAGGGGCATCTCATTACTTTCAACTTCGTACAAAATTCTAACAAGTATATTAGTAAGCAGACTTACTCCCTATATTGATGGCATTCTAGGAGATCATCAATGTGCATTTAGAAGAAGCATGTCTACAACAGATCAGATTTTTAGTATAAGACAGATTTTAGAAAAAGAAATGGGAATATATTGGTACTGTACATCAACTATATGTAGACTTCAAAAACGCATATGATTGAATTAAGAGGGAGAAGTTATATAGTATCCTGCTGGAGTTCGGAATTCTTAAAAAGTTAGTTAGACTTATACGAATGTGTCTAAATGGCACAAAGGGTAGAGTGCGTGTAGGCAAACAGTTTTCGGACACTTTTGAAATCCAGAATGTGTTGAAGCAAGGAGATGCACTATCTCCTCTACTATTTAATTTTGTACTAGAGCATGCCATTAAATCTTTAGAGAATGAGGAAGGCTTACAACTGAATGGTATTAATAAACTGTTAGTTTATGCTGATGATGTAGTATTGTTGGCCGATAGTGAGGAGATACTAAAGGACAATACGCACACACTATTGAGTAACACTGAGAAATTAGGACTGGAAGTAAATATCAATAAAACTAAATATATGGTCACACGTAGAAATTCAGTATATAATGGAAATGGACAGCTAATGACAAATGAGGGAAATTTTGAGGAAGTGGCTGAATTCAAATACCTAGGAACAATAATCACAAATAGGAATGAGATGCACAAAGAAATTAAACATAGGCTCAATTCTGGAAATGCGTGTTATTATGCATTGCAGAGACTCTTGATGTCCCAACTCCTTTCAAAAAACGTTAAGCTGAAAATATATAAAACTATTATTCTACCAGTTATATTATATGGGTGCGAAACATGGACTCTTACTTTAAGGGAGGAAACTAGATTACAAATATTTGAGTATAAAGTACTTAGGAAAATTTTTGGACCAAAGGGAGATGAACAGAGGGGTGAATGGAGAAGACTACATAACAATGAACTACATGGTCTTTATAGGAAGCCAGATATAATAAGAACAGTTAAGTCTCGTAGACTGCGATGGGCAGGACATGTTGCACGTATGGGGAATGAAAGACTTGCATGGAAGTTTCTTGTAGGAAAGCCAGAGGGAAAACGCCCAGGCGGTAGACCAAAAATGAGGTGGGAGAATAACATTAACTCTGATTTGAGGGAAATAGAATATACAGGGAATGATTGGAAAACATTAGCTCAGTATAGGGATGTATGGAGAGATTATGTCCGTGCGTTCATGAACCTACGGGTTCAATAGTGCCAGTGAGTAAGTAAGTAAGTAAGTAAGTAAGAATCTTAGTGGCTGATGATCATCAACCCAATACAGAGATGGCGTGTGATCTGTATGTCGGGTCCTCCGGTCATTTAATATATTCACAAATTTTCCATGAAAATGGACACGGATCCAATGTACTGATCTAAATTTCATAAGAAAATGTCTTCCCGATTGGGGACTCAACCTGAAGCGCGTCCCGTAGCTGAGCGCCATGGCGTGATCTCCTTAGTCGACAGCAGTCTGATTTGCACACTTAGTTTTGATAAGAAAATTATTTAAAATGTACGAAAAAACTCATTTTTTTATAATATCTAGTGAATAATATTTTTATAGAACTATTTAACGTAGAAAATAATTGTTTTTGATAAATGCTATTTACATGAATTTAAAGAAAAATGTAATATATTATTGTAACATTCTTTGTACAGAAATTAAAAAATATAAAAACAAAAATACATTTTAGTTATCAGATATTCTCAACAGACACTCTTTTGTATCTACTGCTCTTTGCATTAATGAGATTATACAAGTTTCTGGCTTAATTTCACTTCATTCATTTAGAACTACACTTTTCAATTCTTCTACTTCCGAAACTTTCTTCTTATAGACTTTCTTTTGAGAATGGACGACAGGTGCGCAATGGGGTTTAAATCGGGAGATTGAATTGGAATGTGATGCTGTTTAGGCACATTCCAGAGATCTCATCTTCTATTAATTTCAGCTGTGTGCTTTGGGTCTCAATCTTCCTAAAATGTGAGATGCACGACATTCCCATTTTAGTTGCACTTGGTTTCAAATTTTGGTTCAGAATGCAGAAGTTAACCCATTGGTGCATATTGCCGTCGATTTATTCAATATCCCCCACTCCATATGATGACATGTAGCCCCAAATCATTATGAATTATCCACAATGCTCTATGGTTGTCTTAGTGTTATACTTTTTGTTGGCTTCATTTGCCTTTCGCCAAATTCAACGGATACCATCAGAAAAAATCAGTTTAATTAGAGTTTCTTCAGACATGACCTGAGTCCAAAATTCATGGTGCCTGTTTTTATGCATTTTTGTAAATTGAAATCTACCCATTCCATTCTTTATATTGACGAATGGCGTTTTTCTTGTGTTGCGACCATGATACCCATGATTCCACAAGACTCGCCGTTTCAGTTTGATTCGACATTTGTTTGCCTGAAACTTCTTAGCCATTGCACGCACTTCACATGCTTGTAATCTTGGACATAAGTTTACATGACGATCTAGATACTTCCCTTGTACTCCATTTATTTTTTATTTTATTTTGCCTTTGCTAGTCTTGGAAAATGTTTGATAATACCATGATATTAGAATTTATCAACTATATAGTTGATAATTGAATGTGGCTTCTTAACGTGCTTACTTGACATCACGTAAAGAAGCTGATTTATAATTTCCTTATTCATATCATCCCTAAGTTATTTCCTCTGCTCCATTTTGGACTTCTCTGAAGGAAATCATAAACAATACATGCACACAGGTACCGACATAAGTCATGGTGTATATCAACAGTATAAACAAAGCATACTGTGTATCATTTACTATTACAACATTCAAGTATACAAAAAACTCTTTTACCTGAAAACAACACCATTTTCAAAGAATATTTTTAATGAAAATATTTTTTTTTAATATTTAGATGTTTTAACTTCTCTCTTTACCTATGGTGTGACACATTCAGTTCAATTACAATGAAATATATATTTATACTGATAAATTGAATTTATATCATTTGGGCTTAGCGTGTGCATACAATATTGCTTATTAACGACTTTAAATATTTCATAAAGCCTGATTTATTCCTCCTAATAAAACTCTTTCTCCAAATGTAATTTTTGTTGGATTAGCAATGTGCTTGCGTCATTTCGCATGTTTATCAACTTTTTGTCCTTCAATCTAGTGATATTCTGCTATTTCTAATCCTTCTCTCTCTCATGCTTTAATGTTGATGTAGGTTTATATCATTCCGATTTCATTATTTATTTTTCTTTGTTTGAAATAATATTTTGGCAATGCTTAAATTGACTTTTTTAATCACATGTAGCTTAATCAGGAGGATCATCGTCCTCTACGTTGACTTCCACAATGTTTATAATATATAACTGTTTTTTCTTACGACCAGAGTGATGACGATTTTTTTTTCTTTAATTGAAGTTCGAATCTTGATTGAATGGCGAATATTTTGTGCATGGTGTATTTAAAGTCTGCAATGTAGTGTCATTTGTATAGCTACTTCTTCTTAAAATTAAAACAATTGTTTTTACCAATATTGTTTTGTGCCGTGGGATTTTATCTTTTAATACCTGAATTCATTTAAACCTGATTACATAGACTTTAGTTGTATAATACATATTCAGGCTACGTAGACTAAGTATTTTCATTTCAAATACAATCAAAGCTTCAGATATATGATAAACTATTGGCTATTATTACCTGCTTTATAGACATGTCACGGATGTAAATTAACTTTCTATGAAAACAAATATTTAATCTTATGTATAAAAATCAATGTTTGTTTGTTTGTATGTTTGTTGGTTTGTTTGTATTTTATGCGCGGCCATATGGTTGATCTGATTTTGATGGGGTTTTTTTGTAAAATGTTCAGACGATTCCCGGGATGAACATAGGCTATAAGACAGTTGTGATATTCAACCCCTTCACCCCTAAAAATCACCCTTTGTAGTGAAAAACGTGATTGAAGTTCCTATTTTGACGTTTAAATATATTACGCTGCCTAAACCATTACAAATACACCAAATTAATGTACATAGAATTGAATATCTTATAAAACTCTTCAAAAAAGTCCACGACAGCATATGTTTATCTCTTACGGATAACTTACAATAACCATTTTTGTTTTTCATCGATGCCAAGAAGATCGGAGTAAGTCGATTCCCGGACAAGCTTGCTCTGCCATACTATTCATCCGATTGAGATGGAGCTTTTTGAAAAATGTCCAGGAGATTCCGGGGATGAACATAGGCTTTAATGTAGATGAAATACTCAACCTATTGACCCCTAAAAATCACCCTTTGTAGTGAAAAACGTGAAATAAAGTTCCTATTTTGACGCTTAAATGGCTTACGTTGCCTAAACCATAACAATTACACCAAATTAATGTAGACAGATTTGAACACCTCAAAAAACTCTACAAAAACGTCCGCGACAGCATATGTTTATCTTCTACGGATAACTCACAATAACCATTTTTGTCTTTTATTGTTGCCAAGAATATCGGGAAGCAGATTCCCGAACAGTGCACGGCTGTTGATAGATTTATTTATGAGTAGCAGCGCAAGCCGGGTATTAGCTGTAAAAATTAAAATAGTATACAAAAGATAGCTAGCTAGATATAAAGCATATAATAAAATAAATGAGGGAAATTTTTGAGGAAGTGGCTGAATTCAAATACCTAGGAACAATAATCACAAATAGGAATGAGATGCACAAAGAAATTAAACATAGGCTCAATTCTGGAAATGCATGCTATTATGCATTGCAGAGACTTTTGATGTCCCAACTCCTTTCAAAAAACGTTAAGCTGAAAATATATAAAACTATTATTCTACCAGTTATATTATATGGGTGCGAAACATGGACTCTTACTTTAAGGGAGGAAAGGTGATTACGAGTATTTGAGAACAAAGTTCTTAGGAAAATTTTAGGACCAAAGAGAGATGAACAGACAGGTGAATGGAGAAGACTACATAACAATGAACTACATGGTCTTTATAGGAAGCCAGATATAATAAGAACAGTTAAGTCTCGTAGACTGCGATGGGCAGGACATGTTGCGCGTATGGGGAATGAGAGACGTGTATGGAAACTTCTTGTAGGAAAGCCAGAAGGAAAACGCCCAGTTGGTAGACCAAGAATGAGGTGGGAGAACAACATTAACTATGATTTGAGGGAAATGGATTATACAGGGAATGGTTGGAAATCATTAGTTCTGGATAGGTATGTATGGAGAGCTTATGTCCGCGCGGCCATGAACCTACGGGTTCGATAGTGCCAGTGAGTGAGTAAGTAAGTAAATAAAATAATATTCTCAATTTTTGTCCAACTCAGGGTCTGGTCGAGGGATGAGAAAAGATAATGCACATATATTTATAAAGATCTGTGAACTTTATGTCACATCCATGAAGGAAGCCAGGGAAGCATTTAATGAAAAATGAAAATTTACTCACACAATTCACTAACAAGATAAATACGTTACAGCTTCCACCTACTTAAAAGAAACTTACTTAAAACATATTTAAACACTACAATATACAACACAGTACAAGAAACAAAAACCAAGACTAAAGCAAGACTACAATAGATAATCTGCAAACACATTCCACCTACTACACATATACATAAATATCTAACAGCTTTCTTCTCGGTTTTTATCTCTCCCTGTGCATAAACATTCTTTAGAACTCTCATAAATCCTCAAAATCGTTTCATATTCTCCACACTATCTCAATTCTCAAAACAACTTCTCCTCACTTCGGTCTGGCATAACTCAACACAAACTTATTTCTCAAAATCCAAAAAAAAAAATCACAAACAACATTTTTGTAAACAACTCGAAGAGGGCAAAGAACAAGACCCTAAAGCGGGAAGAACAGAGGCACCTGTTTCTCATACACACACGATAAGTGTGTCCACTCCTGATGCACCGTCACAGGAGTGGATGAACGAAATGAATTGAAATGGAGATGAGTATGGAGAAATTATGGAATTAAGCTTGTGGCATGGGAAACGGGAGAACCTCGAGAAAATCCTTTCCAATCTCCGTTTTGTCCACCATGGAACGCACATGGAGTGACAGACTCGATATCGAGAGCACAGCGGTGATTATGCAAGCGTTTAACCGCTTGGCGCCACGGAGAAGCCATACAAGAATATCGAGTTCTATGGTGCATTTATTTATGCACTTATTAAAATAATGTTACCACTGGTTATAACATACCAACCGTATTTGCTTCGATGCGCACACTTTCAATAAAAACTCCCATCCTTACTAGTCAATCAGTTGTATGCACGAAAAGGAAAAATTACAGGGAAGGCTCATCTAGGCCTGTCGGACCTTGCTATTAAAACGAAGAACCGGGCTTAGTTGTAACTGTGAGATTTTGGTTTACTTCCCAGTTACGGAGATGCGCAGGTGACATCAGGGATACAACTGGAAACTAGAATATTGGAAGCACAATTCAAACACCTAACCATTTACACAGTTCGCTATTTTTTAAACATTAAATTTTGCTGCATGTGTTACGTAATTGTATTCTTTTTTATATCCCACCTCACTCACTGGAACATTGATTAATGTTTATTTAATGTAAAGAACGTGATTACAAATTTACTCAGCGAAACCCCACATTTACTAAAGCGATTAAAGCTAATTGTTAATTCATATTTATATGGGAATGGATCATACATATTATCCTTTCTATTTTATCTAAATTACTATCTTTCCTGGTGTCCCTATAAGACCCTGATGGCATGGGGTACGTAAAAGTCTACCTAAAAATGAAGAATTTAAACTGTGGAAAATAAATAAAGAAAACAATAGTTTCATAAATATCCCAAATTCCAAATTCTTAATTGATTCAATTGAAAAGTGAAAACCATCAATATCAAAATGGCAGATAGGGCCTAATGTAATTATTATTTTCAATATTTAATGTGAGGCTCTTCAATATATTATTTCTTCATACTTACTTACATACTCACTGGCACTCTCGAACCCGTAGGTTCATGGCCGCAAGGACATACGCTCTCCATACATCCCCATCCTGAGCTAATGCTTTTTAATCATTCCCTGTATAATCTACTTCCCTCAAATCATAGTTAATGTTATCTTCCCACCTCATTCTTGGTCTACCAACTGGGCGTCTTCCCTCTGGCTTTCCTACAAGAAGCTTCCATGCAAGTCTTTCATCCCCCATACGTGCAACATGTCCTGCCCATCGCAGTCTACGAGACTTAACTGTTCTTATTATATCTGGCTTCCTATAAAGACCATGTAGTTCATTGTTATGTAGTCTTCTCCATTCACCTGTCTCTTCATCTCTCTTTGGTCCAAAAATTTTCCTAAGTACTTTATTCTCAAATACTTTTAATCTCCTTTCCTCCCTTAAAGTAAGAGTCCATGTTTCGCATCCATATAATATAACTGGTAGAATAATAGTTTTATAATTTTCAGTTTAACGTTTTTTGAAAGGAGTTCGGACATCAAGAGTCTCTGCAATGCATAATAGCACGCATTTCCAGAATTGAGCCTATGTTTAATTTCTTTGTGATCTCATTCCTATTTGTGATTATTGTTCCTAGGTATTTGAATTCAGCCACTTCCTCAAAATTTCCCTCATTTGTCATTAGCTGTCCAGTTCCATTATATAATGATATTCTTTCTTCATATTGCAGAAAATATCATTCTATTTTGTGTACCAGCAATTAATATTCCAGAATTGGAAATTAAAAATTACTCATATAAAATTTCCTAAGAAACGGAAAGTATTATTTCCTGTACTATACGAGCATTCTGTGTAAACACATTTTCTCCAAATTTAAAATTACTGACGAATACATAATTTATCAATTCCACCTAGACCTATTCTTGAGTCTATAAATAAAACATAACATGACATAATATATATATATATATATATATATATGCACGCGAAAAACGTATCGGGCATATCCTCATACCCCACGCGTGAGGTTACAGTCGCTCCCTAGAAGGAGTTTCTTAACCTAACTAATATAATTACGTTTATCTACCTACAGATGTTAACAAGCGACATGTGTTCCGCACATGCTTCAATGAGACATTTAGTAGGCAGTTAAGGTATTAATAGGATGAATTATGCTCTGTTAAATTTTACACAGATGCCTTTTTATTCAGGCTTGCGGTCATTTTTACGAGCCTGAGTTCTTCATACTCGGAACCCGCGGCTAAACGTTCCTCCGGGAGGACTTGTCCCCTCGATTTTCCCATACTGAAAATCCATCGACCCCGTCCGGGTTTGAGCCCTCGACCCTCAGAACTAGAGCTAAAGAACATAATACACAAGAGCACCGCGGTCGTTTATCATACTATAATACAGTGAGTTTCACTCGACTTGCGGCCATTAGCGTGGACACTGCGTGAGCAGCGCGAGTTGATTACTCAATGCTTGCAGTCACTTTTCTCGCTTTCGGCCGCAGGTTGAGTGAAACTCACTGTATAATATCCGAAATAGGTGTCAAACTTAGGGTCGGGTCGAGGCATGCCATGAGGTGAATTTCTACATTTTTAGAAATCCGTGAACGACAAGGAAGCCGTCCGACCACGCCTTTAGCACTGTCACAGGGGCGGATGAACGAAATAAAACGAAATGAATGTGATGAATATCGACAAATTACGGATTTAAATTTTTGGGTAGGGAAAACGGAAGTATCCCCGAGAAAAACCTGCTCAATCTATTTCCTTGAACTCGAAACCCATATAGACTGGCCGAGTCATGATCTCCAGACGAGGAGGCGAGCATCTAACCGCTTCCTACACAGGATCCGCTCCCTATTCTCCAATAATTCCCATCAAAAACACGTAAAACTACCGACAGCGAAAGATGGAACCGTCAGATAATAGATTTCGCAGAAGCAGTACAATCGAGCTGACAATGGAGCAATATCGCCCGAAACCTAATAATAATAATAATAATAATAATAATAATATTAATGATAATAATAATAATAATATTAATGATAATATTAATAATAATAATAATAATAATAATAATATTATAATAATAATAATAATATTAATAATAATAATAATATTAATAATAATAATAATAATATTAATAATTAATAATAATAATAATATTAATAATAATAATAATATTAATAATAATAATAATAATATTAATAATAATAACATTAATAATAATAATAATATTAATAATAATAATAATAATATTAATAATAATACTATTAATTAATAATAATAATAATAATAATAATAATAATAATAATAATAATAATAATAATTGATAAAACTGATCAATCCCCGTTCGTCCCACTGGGGCGACATGGGTGATTCCCTAGTGAGAAGTTTCCTACGCAGACAAACTTAGTTACACATATTTCCCTATATATACAATCATGAATTGCATGTGGTTAGCATACCGAAGCAGTGAGGCATCTAGAAGGCAACTATGGCATTACGTGGATGATAAAGATCGATACATTTTGCATATTGGCCTCTTATCTGAAGCTTTATGTTTTTACGAGGCTGAAAATATACAGACTCGTGGGACCCAAGGCTCAATATCGCTCCCGGAGAACACGTTCCTTGGAGTTTTCAGCATGTATAAGCCACACTCTTAAAATTCGACTTGAAATTAAAATTAATAGAAAATGCATGAAAATAAGCCCCACACGGACTTAGGGAAGACAGATTGTCATAACAATTAATTATTTTAAATTATTGTATTACATAATACTATCGCACTGACAGAATTGAAACAGAATCTCAATGTGGAATTATCAACATCGTACTACATGACTTTGTATACTTACTTATTCACTAGCACTATCGAACCCGTAGGTTCACGGTTGCGCGGACATAAGCTCTCCATACTTCCCTATCCTGAGCTAATGCTTTCCAATTATCCCCTGTATAATCTACTTCCGTCAGATGATATTTAATGTTATTCTCCCGCCTCATTCTTGGTCTATACCAACTGGGCGTTTTTTTCCCTCTGTTTTTCACTTAAAGACGCGTCCATGAACGTCTTTCATTCCCCATATTTGTCCCCGGAAACCACAGGTTCAGCCCATGAAGTCTACGATATTTAACTGTTCTTATTATATCTGGCTTCCTATAAATAACATGTAGTTCATTGTTATATAGTATTCTCCATTCACCTGTCTGTTAATCTCTCTTTGGTCCAAAACTTGCCTGAGTACTTTATTCTCAAATACTCGTAATCTCCTGTCCTCCCTTAAAGTAAGAGCCCATGTTTCGCATGCATATAATATAACTGCTAGAATAATAATTTTGTATATTTTCAGTTTAACGTTTTTTGAAAGGAGTTGGGACGTCAAAAGTCTCTGTAATACATAATAGCACGCATATCCAGAATTGAGACTATGTTTAATTTCTTTGTGCATCTCATTCGTATTTGTGATTATTGTTCACATGACTTTGTATGGAGTTGCAAATTCACGTTGCTGGGCGCCAGTCACTAGCAACGCTAGAAGAATGGAATGGTGGTAGAAAGCGTGGGTAAAAACTACTAGTTAAGAATATGACATTTAATACTAAAATTGATATTATACACGTCCTGTCAGTCGATTGTCTCTCAAATTACGTCAATGCATAGTATTTTATTTGTATTGTAAGCGCATGAAGATCGATGACTCTAATGTGGTCAAACTTCACTAGATTGTAATTTAATGTCTCAGAAAATGGGGACTAGTGGTGGGCTGCAAAGGCCCTTAAAAATGAATAGTCTAGCATTCAAGCATTGAGGAATTACATCTCCAGTGACAGCTTACTTTCTCTAACACTCACAAATGTGTAAAATTATTTTAGAATGTCTCTGTATTATTTTTGAAACTTAATTTTTTTTTTGCAGATAAAGAAAACTATAAATGTTTTAGAATTAGAATATTCGAAAAAAAAGTAAGAATATAAGAGGAATCAGAGAATAATAATTTACCTGGAAAAACAAATTCTGATTAAGTCAACCTTGAGTGAAAAAGAAATCTCAAGTTTTGCAAATTAGTACTGCCGTAATCTTCTTTTGTCAGGGAGAAGAATACAAATCTTTTTCGTGGAGAAGACTAAGTAAATTCGAAAAAAAAGAACTACTGAGCAAAGGTGAACCTTTCTTGACGAGGAAGTTGGCTCAATATCTTCTTTGTCTGCACATTTCAGGTCTCTAAGTTTTACAATTCCAATTTGTGGGATTTGAAAGATTAGAATATCAACTCCATTACAAAGTCATTTTTTATGGGATGTTTAACAAGGTACGGCTTAGAACTGAATACAAATTGATATTAAACAATCTACATACTAAATAAGTTGAAGTTGAAAATACTAGCCAGGAAGTGATGCATGTAAGTAATGGAAACAAGTAGAATGGGTGATAAGTAATACAACAGTGATACCTCGCATTAATATTTTTTTCCAGAAATAATAAAATGAATAACAAAATATAAATACGTGAGCAGCTAATTTTAATGAATAAGCCTAAGAATAAGTAAGTAAATGAATTACTGAATTAATAAAAATAAATTATTCAAAAAATACAGGTATGGAAATTTAAATATTGTTAATATCATTACAGTTATATTCGTATTTCGCTCAATTTATACCAAGTTCCTAAACCAATTAAATCTAAGTTCCTTCCGCCTTCGGCTCTTACAGAAGTTGCCATACGAGTACAACGAGAAAATTGACATCAGTTAGAAACGTGCGGAGTTACAGTCGAACTTATGTTCTTGCCTTTAAATTTTATATAAAACATTTAGGACCATCGCAATTTTGGCACTAAGCAAAATGTATATCTTCAAAGAAGTTACTTATGAACTTCTTCGGCTATAAGAATAACAGCTTTACCATTATCAACAAACAAAAGAGATATAATATGAATAATATGATAATAATAATTCCTAAACTTGTAGTGTCATTTACTTACAATTGTAGTGCCAATAAGATGGAATAAATAAATAAATAAAAATAAATAACATGCTCAAACTTATTGTTAGGCCACTATTTATTACAAAAATAAATCACATTACATAATTTAACTTAAATAAATAGTACACCTAATACTTAAGTTCATATATATATGATATTAAATAAATAAAAATGTCCTGAATTCGTGTCCCACTCAGAGTCGGGTCGAGTAAAGACATGAGATAAAGCCTCTACATTTTAAAGGTCTCTGAATGACCAAGGAGCCGGCCAATCACGCCTGACGTACCGTCACAAGAACAGATGAACTAAATAAACGTAATGGATGAGTAGATCTATGGAGAAATGGTGGAATGATGTAGCCGTGGAATCCGGGAGAAATCTACCCACGTTCCGATTCGTCCAAGACTAAATCCACATTGAGTAATCAAGACTCGATCTCAAGACCCCAGTGATGCGGAAGGAGCGTTTAACATCTTGCGTCAAGGAGCCAAAATATATCTTATATTATTTAATAAACATTATTCTGCGTACATATAGGAAATCATATCTAATAATATAGGATGTAACCAATAATACATCTACTAAAATTATATGATATGTATGGAATTATTTATTACGTGCTATTCTCTCATTTCTCATTCGGCTTTTTTGTGTATAGAACATGTATTTATTTTTTCATTTTTATAATAAGAAATATAACTTAAATATGCATGATTTTAAGAATGGTATAATCGCTCTATGGTACCATTACCTTGTCATGGAGAGTGACTTGTGTGCTTTAAATGGTATGCCGGTGATAGTATTGCTGCCTAGATGGTTACATATGCTGGATACCTCGAAGGCGATAAGCCAGCCTCGTCGAGAGGGTGAAGATTTTTCACAGTAAAAACACAACCGTTATGAGACGCGGACATGGATTCCACTAGGTAAAGTTTCCGGAGGTAAAATAGTCTCCGTTTCGGGTCTCGGGCATACACTACTTCAGAGAAACCATGGTAAAGGCTAAAGCACGGTTACTTGTTCCCAGAACTATGGAAGTTTAGGGCATTATATAATTATGGAGCACTAGAAATATTTATACGAGAACTAGTTAAATCACCCTTGTTATAGTTACTATGCAAGAAGTTAGATAGCCAGAAGAAGGTAGTTACGAAATCTTCACATTATACACCCCCGGGGGTGCAGAGAGACCAGAATTCTGAAAGGGATCTTCATTCCGAAGAAGGATCATCTGAGCTGTCCGAGATGTTAAGTTTGTCATCGATAGGAAGAATCGATTATAGTAACAATCTGTAAGAAAGGAGATAAAACCTATTGCAACAAATGCAGGAGCATCTCATTCCTTTTAACTCTGTATAATAATCTAACAAATATATTGGTATCCACTATATACTCCATATATATATATATATATATATACGTAAATATAGAAAATAAATTTGGATTAAGAATAAATAGGTCTACAATAGATCAGATGCTTAGCTTAAGAAAGGTTTTATAAAATAAATGGGAATATAATAGCACTCTATATACACTATATGTTGACCTTCAAAACACATACGATTCAATTAACAGGGAAGATATGTATAGTAACCTGCTGAATTTCGAGATCCCTATGAAGTTAATTAGACTTATTACAATGTGTCTGAATGGCACAGACAGTAGGCTGCGGAAAGGAAAAGAGTTTTCATAAAATATATTAACTTACGTTTGAAATTCACAGTAAATCAAAGTAAGGAGATGCACTATCTCCTCCACTATTTCATTTTGTACTAGAGAATACAATCAAATATTTAGAGGATAATGAAGGCTAACAACTCAATGTTAATAATAACCTGTTGTTACATGATGTTTATGTGGTAATATTAGGTGATATAGAGGAGGTACTAAGGGCCAACACGCACATTCTATTGACTAACGATAAGGAATTAGGGCTGGAAGTACATAGATATGAATCTAAAAATATGCTCACGCTAAGAAACTCATATAATGGAAACGGCCATTTAATGACGAATGATGGATATTTTGAAGAAGTACCGGTAATTGAATTCAAGTTCATAGTAAAAATAATTACAAATATAAATTATATAACTAAATATTTAGTAACTCACTGGCTCTATCGAAACCTTAGGTTCATGGCCGTAAACATAAGCTCTCCATATATCCCTATCCTGAGCTTTTGTTTTCCAATCATCCCCTGTATAATCTACCTTTCTCAAATCATTGATGTTATTCTCCCAACGAATTTTTGGTCTACCAACTGGTTTTCCTTCTAGTTTTCCTACCAGAAGCTTCCATGTCTATCTTTCATCCCTCCTTACTTGGCACATGTCCTGCCCATCGCAGCCTACGAGAGTTAACTGTTATTATATCTGGTTTTCTATACATATCATGTAGCTTACTATAATGTAGTTATTTTATTCACATGTCTGTTCATCACTTTTTGGCCCACAAATGTTCCTGAGAACTTTATTCTCAAATACTCATAATCGTCTTTCCTCCCTTGAAGTAAGAGTTCATGTTTCGCATCCATATAATATAACTGGGAAAATAACTCTTATATATTTTGAGTTTAACGTTTTTTGAAAGGAGTTGGAACGACAAGAGTCCCTGTAATGTATAATAGCATACATTTCCAGAGTTGAGCCTATGATTAATTTCTTTGTGCATCTTATTCCTATTTATAAGTATTGTTTCTAGATACTTGAAATCAGCCACGTCTTCAAAATTTACTTTATTTTTCATATGTTGTCAATTACGATTATTTAACGCATTTCTATGCGTGAACATATAAATATAAATTGTATGCAGAGGAAAATGAAACATAGACTCAAATCTGGAATTTTGCAGGGACTTTTGTCATCCCAATGTCTCTCAATAAACCATAAACTGAAAATATGTATAACACTTGTCCTCCCAGTTACATTATATGGAAACGAAAGTTGAACTGTAACTTTAAGAGAGAAGATAAGATTGCTAGTGTTTGAAAACTTTTTTGGACGAAAAAGTGATGTACAGACAGGTGAATAGAATCAATACTAGTAAAATTCATAACAAATTTCGTTGAGGTGAAGTCATAAAGTTAAAAATTAAATTGTACCTGTTGGTAGGTGCCGTCGTCCTCAACGTTGTTAAAATATTGTATATAAAATTAACTGGAGCGCTTTCGGAAGTTATCTTCCATCTTCTGTAGGTTGAGCTTCCGCTACTTGTTGTTGTTGTGTACGGTAATATAAAATTAGCTGGAGCGCTTTCGGAAGTTATCTTCCATCTTCTGAAGGTTGAGCTTCCGCTACTCGTTGTTGTTCTGTACGGTACGGAAACTCAACCTGCAGAAGATGGAATATAACTTCCGAAAGCGCTCCAGTTAATTTTATATACAATATTTTAACAAACTTGAGGACGACGGCACCTACCAACAGATACAATTAAATTTTTTTACTTTTATCAGGTGAATAGAAAACAAAAATTTTCATAAGAGTGACCTACGTGATTTTTATGGGAAACTAGATGTAATAAGAAAGGTTAAAGCTTATAGATTGCGAAGGTCAAAAACATGTGGCACATACGGAATATGAAATATTGGTATGGAAACTTGTTGTACGAATACTATTAGGGATAGCGCCGATATGCCCATATAGAGGTGTGAGAATTATATTAGCCAAGATTTGAGGCAGATACTATACAGGAGTTGATTGGAAATCGTTTGATCAGGATAGGGTTATATCGAGAGCATATGTCCGCGCGTCCATGAACCCACAGGTCCGATAGTGCCTCTGAGTTAGGTTATAAGTGTCCTTACTTAATACATATTGGAAAGAGATTTTTCATTAGGAAAATGTGATAAATTTTACATAGTTTACCTGTTACAACGAATTATGAATTTACTTCATATCTTATGCTATGATAAGATTACTATATAAATAAGTTTGTAAAATACAGGTGTCCTATTAAAACCTCATATATTTTAATTAATCATAACTGATAAAGTATGCGGAATTATGAAATGAGGCCGGTATTAAACGAAACAGAAACTCGAAGAATTTTCATTTGCCACACACTAAATCACCTCTATATGTGCACCATTAGTAGCACGATCAATATCAAGTCTGTATTCGATTTCGTGCTACGTTCTGTCCAGCATGCCCATTGAACTGCCGGGAAGCTTGGCGAATTGATTTTTTATTTTTGTGGACTTCTGTGAAATCTTGCTCTAATTTCTTCAATCTTTTCTCTGAAACACGTGTACGAGCACCTCCTGATTATTTTAACGCTTCCAGTCGCCAGAAACTTCTCAAGTCATGCCTTAATGGTCTTTCCCATCAGGTGAATTTTTTTCATATTCTCTCCGGAAATTTCTTTGCACTGTCATTATTGACTTCGTCTCTGCATACCAGAAAACAGTTTGTGCTCGTTGTTGAGGAGTCGCCATTTTTTATGTCATTATTGCCCAACATGCGACAGATGAATTAACTATAACACTGAAAACAAAAATTCTTTTACTTTCCCTTTCTTTTAATACCAATTCCATTTCATATTTCCACATAATTTGAGAGTTATAATTAATAACAATGTGAGAGGTTTGAATGGGACACGGAGTACATTTGTATTTCAGTAGAACTTACCGTAAACTATGTCATTCTTGTATACGTTATTCTGAAATTGCTAATTTCTCCATTTTATTCTAAGAAAGGGTCTCTCAGATGTAATAGTCCCAAAACAAAGATCAGTATTAAATAAAAATCAGTGATCGTATTGCATCTTGTTGATAGTACTGGATTAAGGACTTATATAATACAAAACACTCAAACAAGCCCAAAACTGCGCGAAAAGAAAACTGTATTTCTAAAAAACTATACAAAAGATTACATGGAGAGTTTCACTTTTTCTGCACGCGCCACAAACTGGCTTTGGTAAAAAAGTTAGAGAGATAACGCAGGAAGGTTCGAAACTTTCAAATCAATCTGAAAGCAGAACACTCTTTCTTACATTGTGCTGCACTTTTTATATTACTAGAAGCAACTAAAAGAAAATTCGAGAGGGCCAAGCCTTCTTGTTCAAGTCCCCATCCCGGGAAAAGAAAGTTTCTATTTTTCCCTTCTCAGGAATATATTCCTTGCTTTGTGTGGATAAGATTCTAGATTTAACAAGTTTTCATTCAGTAGACCACTTGAAATTCAAGAACTAAACCAACGAAACATCACTGAAAACAATTACAGATGTCTTAAAATATACTATTATATAGCCACGAAAATTCAATAATGTATTTGGAAAAAAACATTAGGGTAACATTTTTCGGGCCGCCTTATCTAGTAACTATATATTCACAAAGCTTTTGATTAATAAAACGATTATACAGTTTGACACAAAGAAATACAGGTAGGTAGATAGGATTTTATATAAATATCGACTTTACGGCTAAGTTTATTAGCGACGAGATTCAAATCTGGGCGTGAAAAAAGCCAACACATTAAGCTCAAAAGTTTTAAATTAATTTCAAGCTCTTTTACGTGCCTTAAATCTAGACCCACGGTTGTATTTCCCTTCCGAAAAAAAAACTATACAAGATATAAAATATATTTATCCTTGAAAAAATCTTTCGAAGTCCCTGCGTTTCCTGTAACTTTCAAATTTCACTATTATTGGCCTCGATGTTCCGCCTTCCTACCCGGTGACTTCCGTCGATATCGTTAGTAGTCAAATTGACTCTGATTTTTGCGTTATGTCCTATATGTATATTTTTCGTGTCTTCATTAATTTTCTCCTCCACTCCGAAGACTCGGAGGCTCTGCCTTCATTGATACTATTCCAGATAGTCGAATTTTAACCATAACATGGTGATAGTTATGTCTTCTCGAGCTCAATCCTCAGCTCCTGGATTACTTCGGTGTTATAGTCTAACGCTTTCCATAGATCCACAAATGCGCTCGCTACACTTTATTTTATTATGTTGGTAATGCCCTGAATCACGTCGGCATTCTGCAGAGGTTCTAACACAATCTTCTGAAGAATACAATTACTAAAATGAATGTTGTTCCTCTTTCCTGGAGTCATTTTATACTTATAACATATTAAAATAAATATATTTTAAACACTAAAATTATTCATATGATTACTTTTGCTTTTCAGCTATTTGCACCTGCTAAAGCACAAAAGAGTCGTAGAGCTTACAAAACACGTTTACTCACAGGCAGCCGTGACATCTTTTGGGGAAATTTTAGGATGACAAGATACCCTTTATTGCATAATATCATGCGCTTCTACAGTTCCCACTTTGTTTAATATCTTGCTGCACTGATATTTACTCGAGTTCCAATTCCTTAATTTTATTCAATAGTATGTTTGTGTTAGCTTTTATTACTTCTTCACTTGAATGCATGCTCTATCCAGTGATAATTCGAATATCAGAGGAGATAGTCCATCACTTGCTTTTAATTAACTGTGAACATCTGAGGTATCTGAAAACTGATATCCTACTAAGTGACATTGAGCACTTTTAAACACGTCTAAGTGATTTCTTAGGAATCAAGAATTCTACTAGGTACTCATACAATTTCTTTCCCTTATTTGAATCGCATACCTTCTTGAGGTCTATTAATTATAGGTGATGTGCAGTGAAATGATATTCCCATTTACTTCCTATAATCTGTCTTATGCTAAAATGTAATTTGTTGTAAACCTATTTTTTTCTAAATTCACATAGATAATCACCTATTATATTTTCAATATACGGAATTAGCCTGGGTATCAATACATTTGTTATGAGTTTGTACGATATTATAATATAGAATAAGTTGGTAAGAGGCACTCGAAAGAGCATTAAGTTATAAGTTTATGATTTGTCTTTTATGAGTTCGTTCAGTGATCCTGTCCATATTCGGTACGATATTATAAGTAATACAATAAACAGTTGTTAACAGCTTTTTATATCTTGACAGTTGTTACGAGTTTGTGTGATATTATAAGTAATAAAATAAAAAGTTGTTAAAATCTGTTATATCTGTTTTTAACGAATTCAAGATAATTTATTATTTCCTTCATTTTGAACACACATTTTTTATGAGTTCTGCTGGGATTCCGTTTTCTGAACCTGATTCTCCGGACGTCTTTAATTTTACTATCGCCTTTCGAACCTCTAATGTACATGCTCTATAAATAATATTTCTGCTCTCTCTAAATCACCTTCTGCAATATTCTGTCCTGCATGTACATTTATTGGTCAATTTAAATAAATATTTTGGTCTATTCAAACATATTTCGAATCTACAATCATATTCTCATGTTTACTCCTAATCATATTTGTTCTTACCTGAACCATTTCTTCCAATCCTATTTCACTGATGCAACACTTCGACGTTTTTAATTTTCGTATTCATTTCCAGGTCATTTATCTTCTCTCTTAAAAATTTGTTCTTATTACTCTTAAAACCTACTTATTTCCCAACTGATATTACCCAACACCAATCCCTTGCCTTATTTAATTAATAGTAGAAATCTCTGTGTAGTTACGCACAAAGGTGGGCTATGTTTTTTTTCGTTTTATAAGTTAATTTAAATGAACTGATATATTTCCTTAAGTACTAACCAGAATTTTTAATATAGCTTCATTTATCTGGGAAGCAACGCCGTTGGTCCTCCCTGTACATTTACGGCATATGAAACAAGAGGCCTATGATATAAATTTATATGCCCTTTCGCGCCCTGTTTCCATATCCGACATTAATAACCGAGCGTTTTAAAAGAAATACCACCTACCGGTACCTAAAAATTTAATTATGTTCTCACATATACACTTTATAATATTATTTTAATATTATTTTTTTGCCGAAACAGTATCCTATCCTTTGCATATCTATAGTATACGTACATTTTACGTATTGCATTAAAATAAGCCGATGGACCGTGCACTAAAAATGTTATACTAGGCACATTTTGTAAGTAGAAACCATAAACTCCAAGCCCTTGGCCTACCAGCCAGTTCTGGTCTCACATCCACATGTGTTAATCACAGAGGTAGACAATCATCTAGCCAGAGTAGGGGTGATATGTAGTCAGTATTTCGGGACCCCCAATCGTTATAACTGGTTTTCTCAACCTGTAGCAGCTTGCTTATTGTAGCTACCCAAATGCCTCACGATACTGGGTGAGCACCGGTCACATACTGGCCGAAATTCCATGAGAAAATGTCTTCCCCTACGGAGACTCAACCAGCACAAGACTTCTTGCTTTAACCACTCTACTACGGCGCGGGACGGAGAACTTATGCAGTAACTTGAAATATACAAATTAAAGAACGTTAAACACTAATAGTGTGAGAACATATTTCCCGATTATACTGTAAATAGATGTTCACTAGAATCATTATTTTACTGATATTGGACTCTGCTCCTTCAGGATAACAGAATAACGAATTCAATAAATATAACACAAATTACTTTCAGGAAATATTTCATTTGAATTCAGTACTTGCGCGATTTAACCATAATTATTCTATAGTAATTTAGAAGACATATGTAAAGTATTAAATGAAAAACGAAAATTAAATCAATTTGTGTTACCTCAAAATTTATTCTTTCGATAGAAACAGCAAGCCAAAGATTTTCTTGTCTTAGACACGTAAAGCAGTCTCAGGGCCTATGACATTTATTTCAAAAACAGAAGTAAGGGCTTAAATAATTCAGTTTCAACTGTCGAGCACATACCACTTGTTGAGGCAAGCCCTCCCCCATACGGCTACACACAAGCCTTCTACTTTTAGGTTTTATTTTTCTTATTTCCAGCGTAAGCTTTCCTTTTTATCGCCATGTAGTTCCTGTTGAGACAGATACAGCTCCAGTGTTAAAATTGCTTATGTCACCAAATATAAAACTTAATGCTTTATGGGTACTTTGATTTTACAAGGTAAAACTCTTAAATAAATACTAAGTACATAAATCGTAGATTTGTTTTTAAAATTGTATTATTTCCTGCTTAAATTTAATAATAATAATAATAATAATAACAATAACAATAAGAAGAAGAAGAATACAATATGGAAACTACATGTACAAAGATGAAAGGAGACCGGAGAAAAAATGTAATGACTGATGATGAACTACAATCCAAAGGGTAGATTAGAATTTCCCATACTTAAAGTAAAAGAGGGGGTTAGCTTTATCTCGTTCCATGTGTTCCTGAGCTGTGAAGCGTTAGTACAACCTTCACGGTTGCAAAAAACTTTAATGTCGCTTTGTTACAGCGGTTGCTTCGCTTGATTATTTTCAACCTTCTCTGATCAAAATAAATCACTTGTCCTGTTAGTGGTTTATATTGAAACTGTTTACGTGTAACTAGTTCATCAATGTTCGCTTAAAAAATGAAGTATAAAGTCATAAAAGATAAACTAAGTTTTCGACCCCTAGTCCTCCTGTACCTGTTTTGCTGACAGCATTTTTTGCCGTCCAGTGTGCTGTTTCCGAGATTGGTCTTAATCCCTCGGCATCAAAATATCTAGTGGCTATCACTAAGTGGCTTTCTTAAGTGTAACCCTTACCTAAACGGTGTTATTATGAAGTTAGTGAGGTATGATTACGAAGATGTTTGGAATGCTCTGTGATGTTACTTAGCGTCATGTGCTTAAGTTATCCACTTTTTTTTAGCCCTTATGGAAGTTGTTCTTCCGAAAATATGTTTTATGCACTGTACGCCATTGTGGCAATTGTCCTATCGTGCGTACTATTGGGTTATCATGTTCCAAAATGTTTTGGTGCATTTTGGTAACTTGTGCTTTAACAATAGCATTAAGATGGGGTAATTTTGCTGCATCATGTAGCTCTGTTATTCTTGCATACATAGGTGCCGAGAAAATAATTTTCAGACAGCGGTTCTGAATAATTTGAATTTTCTTTTTGTGCTTTTTTGCAAGAATACTCAGTGCTTCACAGTCGTATAGTAGCATGCTACGGATTACTACTACATATAATGTAATCTTAATCCGATTAGAGTCTGTTTTGATATTGGCTAATTATATGATTCATTTTTGAGAACGTATGCTGGCTAATATATGTTGATCCAAAAATTGTCATTAATTTTGATGCAGACATTGCAGTCTGAGAGATGTGTTACTGAGGAACGATTTTAATACGTTCCATCCTTCCTTCAGTACATCTTTTATAACTGTGCAATTATGTAATATAAATAACTCCCTATATTGATGACATTCTAGGAGATCATCAATGTGCATTTAGAAGAAACAGGTCTACAACAGATCAGATTTTTAGTATAAGACAGAATTTAGAAAAGAAATGGGAATATAATGGTACTGTACATCAACTATATGTAGACTTAAAAAAGCATATGATTCAATTAAGAGGGAGAAGTTATATAGTATCCTGCTGGAGTTCGGAATTCCTAAAAAGTTAGTTAGACTTATACGAATGTGTCTGAATGGCTCAAAGAGTAGGGTGTGTGTAGGCAAACAGTTTTCAGACACGTTTGAAATCCAGAATGGATTGAAGCAAGGAGTCGCACTATCTCCTCTACTATTTAATTTTGTACTAGAGCATGTCATTAAATCTTTAGATAATGAGGAAGGCTTACAACTGAATGGTATTAATAAGCTGTTAGTTTATGCTGATGATGTAGTACTGCTGGCCGATAGCGAGGAGATACTAAAGGCCAACACGCACACACTATTGAGTAACACTAAGAAATTAGGATTGGAAGCAAATAACAGTAAAACTAAATATATGGTCACACGTAGAAATTCAGTATATAATGGACAGCTAATGACAAATGAGGTAAATTTTGAGGAAGTGGCTGAATTCAAATACCTAGGAACAATAATCACAAATAGGAATGAGATGCACAAAGAAATTAAACATAGGCTCAATTCTGGAAATGCATGCTATTATGCATTGCAGAGACTTTTGATGTCCCAACTCCTTTCAAAAAACGTTAAGCTGAAAATATATAAAACTATTATTCTACCAGTTATATTATATGGGTGCGAAACATGGACTCTTACTTTAAGGGAGGAAAGGAGATTACGAGTATTTGAGAATAAAGTTCTTAGGAAAATTTTTGGACCAAAGAGAGATGAACAGACAGGTGAATGGAGAAGACTACATAACAATGAACTACATGGTCTTTATAGGAAGCCAGATATAATAAGAACAGTTAAGTCCTCGTAGACTGCGATGGGCAGGACATGTTGCACGTATGGGGAATGAAAGACGTGCATGGAAACTTCTTGTAGGAAAGCCAGAAGGAAAACGCCCAGTTGGTAGATCAAGAATGAGGTGGGAGAACAACATTAACTATGATTTGTGGGAAGTGGATTGTACAGGAATGATTGGAAAGCATTAGCTCAGGATAGGGATGTATGGAGAGCTTATGTCCGCGCCGGCATGAACCCTGCGGGGCTCGCTATTGCCAGTGAGTAAGTAAGTAAGTAAGTAAGTAAGTAAGTAAGTAAATAACTTCAATTGCCTTACAGAGACACTACATGTCGGGAGACACATTTTTAAGCTCTTGATCACATGATCACAATCATACTTTTTTGACAAACACAAGGACATATAGGGCTTTCCTGGTTGAGTGATCAGTTTAGTGCCAGGTCAGCCTCCGAAACAACACGAACATTTAAGACGAGACACACCATTCACTCATGCATTCATAATAATCATATGGATGAATGTGATGGTCAAATAATCCTCTGGTAATATTTGTGAGAATTTTCATTACTTGTCTTTCAAATAACGGAAATTCCAGAAGAAAACTCACCCAGGAACTTTTCCCGACCGGGGATCGAACTATGGCCCGTAGCATTTACAACAGCGTCGTTACCACTAGCCACAGCATTGAACAAAATTGTTTCACGTTAGAAAACAATATATCAGCCCACTGCTCAGTATTTCGGATTTGTCTATGACAAAGAGCTTAGTTGGGCCCATCATATTCAAGAAATTAAGAAAACTTTTTATAGAATACTAGACCAAATTTGGTCCTTGCTAGAAATTAGTCTCTGCCCCACCATACGGAAATAATAACATTCAAGGCATATTTAAGAGCAGTAATTGGCATACACGGCGCCGGCAAATGATGAGCTTTATGTACTAATAACATAAAATAAAATGGAAAAATAGAAGGTAACTATATAAACAAAAATTTAGCACATCTAGTGACGGATCCAAGGTTCTTTAGAAAACTGGTATTCTGAGGGAGCTGAAGCAGACTCGGCTGTAGAGATATACGTGTAAGACATGATTTAAAATATTAAAAGATAGTGTAATGATTTATTGGCGGACAGTAATTTATTATTAAATTCTGCAGATACGGTGTTCCTACTAGTCACCAGAGAACCTAGATAATTTAATGAGAATACAATTTCAAATTATACTCATCCATCTGTATGCTTGTGTTATAATTTCTAGAACAGATAGTTGACTATTATTTGGTTTTTGATTTATTAATAGTTAACCCCGCTTCTGCAACGCACTGTAGTGGAATTTAAATGAGGGTAGCGATCGATTATAAACACAAAATCACTCCATGGGAAAGAACAGCCTGTTACTTGTTCATCTTTGCAAACAAGCAAAATATTTTTTTTTTCGTTAGACGTAACAAAACAAAAACAGAAGTTAATTTTAATTAATGTTGGTATACCCAGACGTGACCAGGCCTATAAGTTGTAAATGGCGGACTGAAAACAATGTCACTAATTGCAATCATCGTGATCAAGGATCCCGACTCCCACACTAATCACATTTCGAATACTTGTCACACACTAACTTTGTGCTTACAACACCGTTCTTCTAATGTCACTTCAACTTACTTTTCTTACCTTTATAAAAGTCATCAAACTTTGGATTTTTGACGAGTATTCAGAATGTTCCGGGATAAAATCCTAGGGACAGACATATGATTGGGAATTTTCACGATTATAGATATTCATTAAGGGAAATGTTGGGTTGCATTTTCACTACCCGTCGACGTGGAATGATCGTTGAGTCTCTATTCTCCGCTTAGGCGGCTAAGGTTTGTTTCTTCGCGGGATAGATGAATCTGTATTTCCATCTTGTATCTCTGTGCGGGAATCTTGCTTTGCGTTGTTCGGTATTGTATTCGACGATGGCCGTACCATTCTGATAATAACAATTACAGTGAGGCTTACCACCACGTACGTTTATATATATTGAACTTTATTGCATCTGGCATCTCTACTGAATAGTAAGCACAAAAGAAAGAAGATGGGCGTGTATGCAGGTACGGTTGTTTGTCTACATTTCATCTAGCTTATTATTTTGTATATGGGTAGTATTAAAAAATTTTCGTTATCGCATGCCATAACATATTTTCCATACTTTAATTTGCATGAATTCAATTAATTTACTGTGAATCCTTCGTAATAACCGGGTTTCAAACTCATTAATTTTATTACATTTCTCGCACAAACAATGTTCGTCAATTTGATGTGAGCCTACTTTCCTGCATTGGGAGACATTTTGAATTAACTTAATTATAGAGGAATATATAATTAAGGTGTATATAAAACGTAGGGTCAAAATATTGTTATTGGTTGACTACTAGATTATTTTGAAATTAGGTATTACATGACAGAAATACATGTTTCAGGAGTTACGAAAACTATAATTGCTACAGATTGACATGAATCGTGAAGAATACACATTGTAGGATGTTGAGTGACGAAGACTAGCTCTAGCATTACCTCTGTGATTTATGCCTGGTGTCTCGGTCTCGATTCCCGACTCTGCCATTGAAACGTTCTTTGTGTAAATTGTCTGGAAAAGGGTTCGTCTAGCCTCGCTATGACAACTGATAGCTACTTGATATGAAAAGTTAGGAAACATGATTAACAAACTAATATTAAATATTGAGGGATTGGCTCACGCTAACAACGTTACTCCTTACGCTATCATCTGCTTGCAGTAACATCAAGATATTCGGTTGGACTTCGCTCTCTGGAGCCGTCGTGCTACAAATTTGTATTATTTTAGTACACTACAAGTTACAATATTAAATTCCTTTTTTTTATTACTGTACTGCATAAACCACTTATAGAACTAAAATCTGTGATTCAATATCACTTGGCTCCATTGCTTCTGACAGGTATTTAGAATATAATTGCTTTTCCCTCAGTAACCCACACAGAGTATATTTGTAAGCATTTGTTTCATGTGGATTGTGCCAGGTCTAACAGAATCTCATCGAATTGCGACGTGTGAATATTTCTTTGTATAGCACTCTGACGAGCACTCTCTAGCTTCAAAGACCCTATATCTTCTAAGTTCATTATATCACTCCGCCTGAAATATGTATTTCCGTCTCCTCAATATGCTTCGTTTACAGTCCTGCCTCATGTGTATAATATTGAAGTTTAGAGATATCTTTTAAAAATATACTTATAATGATTTGGACATCTGGACTTCATACTGAAGTAACATTGCTAATCCCGATGATTATTAAATGGAATCGTTTAATTAATATTTAAACAGGGTTCGTTCATTGGATCCCTATTTAAATAGAGTTAGACTTTAAATAGCTACAATTCAAAGTCTAACTGATAGCGTAATAATAATAATAATAATAATAATAATAATAATAATAATATAATGATAATAATGATAATAATGATAATAATAATAATAACTTATAATGATAATAATATTAATAATTATAATGATAAAAATAATAATAATTATAATGATAAAAATAATAATAATTATAATGATAAAAAATAATAATATTATAATGATAATAATAATAATAATAATAATATAATAATGATAAAAAATAATAATAAATATACAGACAGCAAAATTTAACCATTGGACCTAATTCCAAAACAATTCTAAGCAACAATAATTTAATAGAGGAAATTCAAATATCAATACAAACTCAGACCGACTCAAGCCAACAGCAGTGGAGTATACATTTTGCATGGATAAAAGCGCACGTAGGATATGTTGGCAATGAAATGGCTGACAAGCTAGCCAAGGCCGCTGCACTTGAAATGTAACAGAATTGGCGCATATGATAAAAACATCAACACGGTTATCGCTAATGAATCAAAGAACAAGGGATCCAGAAGTGGCAAGAAGAGTGGTCTAACACAACAAAGGAGCCAACCTGCAGGGAGTTTCATCCCATCAGTAGTTCAAAGACTGAAAACACAAATTAATTTAAATTTTTCACTAACATCTATGATCACGGGACATGGATTAACAATCAATATCTACAAGGCTGGATAATACAGGACCCTAGTTGCATCTGCCAACAGAAGAACAAACTGTAGACCCCCATATATAGAGCTGCAACTCAATCACAAGAGACGTCTTGAAGAAAACCATAGAATTGAAACACTACAAATGGCCATTGACTAAGAACAGTTTAATTACAAACATTAGTAGCTTTCAAAAGATTCAATACTCATAAACAATATAACTTTGGCGTCATTAAAATAAGAACTCATTATTGTAAGAAGATAGAGTGAAGTGACAAAATAAGTGTAAGTAACATAAACAAGAACAATTTCAAGATACAAGACAGTTAACAATCTGTAAAGAATTAATATTGATACAAGTGACTAGATAATTATCAATACAAGGACATGATATCAAACAGTTAAAATAGTGTAATGTATATAAAAGCAACATTTATATGTATCAACAAGGCATGGGTAGATCGCTTATTGGCGATGGGGCATGTATAT
>JASPKZ010008431.1:0-33208 GCA_030220185.1 Diploptera punctata
ACTCCGGCAGATGATTAAGAAAGTTGGTGATATATCGGGCCCAAGCACAGAAAAGGAAGCAGGACTCCAGGAAAAATGAAAATATGTTCTACCTGTCCTCGTGGTCGGAATGGGAAAGCTGGAACAAATTGTGAAATGTGTATAAAACTGCTATGTGCAGTATGTACTAAAAAAATCTGTCTTGTCTGTTTTTGAATAATATTGTCAATTTAGGTATATGATGAATGGAGTTACTACTCAGTTGGAATTATGATCTGTCTCCTGATTAGAGTGATAGGATAATTTATTACAATTATTTTTTATAGTCCTAGAGTGATTATTGAGATTTACCAAGTTTCAAATTCCAGTTCTTTGTTCTCCTGTTTTGTTACTAAATGATGCAAATTAATTAGATTTAATATTGTTATTCTTGTGTAATTGATCTTGGTTTATTATATTAGTGTAATTCCTACATGCTGTTTATTATATAGTCAATGTATATGTCTGAATGTACAAGCTGTGTCTAAAATATATTTTTAATGCACTCCAAGAAAAATAAATTAAATTCTGTTATTTAGACGTGATGTACTTAGTTAAAATTAGGTGTGAAGAGGTTGTAATTTATTAGGTTAATATATTATGTCAGATATAGTCAAATAATAAAGTCCAAATGTATGCATTTCCGTTATTATATTATCAGGGTCATAATGACCCCACCCTACCAGTTGAGGGTTAAAACTGGTATAATAGGTTGCGGACTTGTCGACTTTTTAGTTAATCTTTGTAAGAGCTCAGTTGGTATAGCGGTGAACTGTAGTGATATATAATTTCAGTAATCCATAGGTCGCTGCTTCAAATCCGGCTGGGAGGGTTTTTTTTAGAAGAGTGTTACTTTTAGCTCATACAACAATAGGATCGAATTTAAAGATATTTACATTTTTATCTTATTCTGTAAAATATTAAAACTAAAAAATAAATAATAGTTTAAAAAACTAAAATAACACGCTTTATTAGAAAACCGAACTAAAAAATGAAAAATATTTTTAATTTCCAACACGGTTGGGATAAAATTAAAGTGGTCAACAAAAAATATCATCCTCAACACATTTAGAATAAAACTAGATTTATCTACAAAAAAATAATTTTACCATCAAAAGCGTGGGGTGCTCTACATAAATTAATATATTTGATAATAAACAGATATTGGTAAAAGTAAAGTCTCTGAGAAGAAAACGTAAAAACTATAAAAAGCACCCCATGCGTTTGATGGTAAAATTATTTTTTTTTTGTAGATAACTCTAGTTTTATTCTAGATGTGTTGGAGATGATTTTTTTCTTGACCACTTTAATTTTATCCAAAGCCTGTTGGAAATTTAAATTATTTTTCATTTTTTAATTCGGTTTTCTAATAAAGCGTGTTATTTAATTTTTTTAACTATTATTTATTAAATGGGGAATTGAGCAGTGGCCCTAATATGAATTGACCTACTTTTAGATGATATATCATCGGTTGATGAATGTCTTTGGCATCATCCAATTCCCAATAGTCAATTTTGTCGGTCCATCCAATCTCCTGGTTGTAGATGTTTCTCCTTCATGTATAAATATATTCCATGACTCCAGGAGGTTTTAGGTCTCTGCTTCGTCTTCCCTCAGATTTCCATTCTAAAACAGATTTTGGTAGCCGATCGTCTTCCATTCGCTGAACATGTCCGTACCATCTTAATTGCTGAGTTTTAATATAATATAAAATAGTGTCTTCAAACTTCATTTTCGCCCTTATAACTGAGTTCCAATTTTTTTCTCTTCTTGAAATTCTTGCTGGCTTTCGTATAAAATCCATTTCAGTTACCAAAATATACTTATTTGTTTTTGTTGTTAATGACCAAAGTTCTGCTCCATACTACTTTTTATCGTAAAATTAATTAGTTCTATAGCGTAATCCATAGAGTAGCTTTACTGCACCGCACAGATCTGCTATTTCAATTAAAGGTGTTTTCTACATGTATGTTATTCCTATATAATAGAAAATGACGCACAGCTTCACCGCTGCGTTCATGGCTCAATTCCCGCCAGTTCAGAGGGTGACTGCTTCCAGCCAGTGTTATTCACATATAAATTGTATGTCTGCATTTTGTTTACATGGTAAAGCAATAGCTACGAAGGTCATTCCTTCTATACGCATATCAATTGTATTTTTAAACGGTTTTATTTGCATGGCACAGTAAATAGGCCTATAAAAATAACAGAAACTACTTTTCGGAAAAGAATAAACAGATTTCATGATTGAAAATCTGTTAAAGCGAGAAAATTGGAATATAGTTCGCATTCAATGAATATCGTGTTATTGGCCCTATGGTTTTAGGGTGAAATTGACAATATACGATGTATAGACCTAATGAGATCCTGAACCATTCATTGACGAATTGAGTATTTTGCTGCTTATTTTCAACAAGACTGCGTCACTTCTTATACGGCGCATGCATATTTGGCTGGAATACGCCGTATATTTGGAAACAGGATTATAAGTAAGGATCTATGGCCTTCCCGCAGCTCATATCTTACCCCATTCGATTTCTATTTATGGGGGTATTAAAATATAGGGTGTACAGAAATTATCCACAATTGCTGAGTAAACTTGAAATATAAAGGCTGTAAAAATATTCCGTATACAAACTTTGAGAGTTTGTAGAGAAGGTAAAATAAAACATGTTTGTTATGTGAGAAAAATGCGACAGTTTCTCCGTTTCCCCGCTAGGGTTCCTTGAACGGTTTGACGCTGCATATATTCAACTGCCATGTGACTAATGTAATACAGATGTTGTTGAAAGTGTCGTCCGCTTATATTTAATATACAGCTGGCATCTGCGTGCAAATGATTGTTTCCCACGTTCAAAACAACCAGGTGTGTCACATATAATTACTGCAGCTTCAGCCACTCGGGCAACCGGCTCTTCTGGAGTGTCTGCCGGTGCCTCGTACACCAAACACTTCATCTACTCCCACAAAAAGAAATTCATAGTAGTGAGATCGGGAGAACACGGTGGGCACTGTACTAGCGCACCCCTCTCTATACGACAATAAGGGAAAACATTGTTTAGGTATTGTCTGACATCAAGGGCAAAGTATGGTGGGGCCCCTTAATGGTGGAACCATAATCGTTGTCTTGACTGGTAGCGGTACATTCTCCGGTAGTATGTCAGGAAGAAAAATAATGTAATTTTCTCCACCGAATCGGTTAGGCAGAAGATGCGGCCCAAACATATGCTCGTGAACAATACTACTGTTTGTGTAATCTGCCATCAAGAACCTGTATACATCACAACCGTAGATAAACTTTGTAATGTAAACACAACATAACATATAAACAATAATTACTGTAAGTGTTTATCCAGGGACGTGCACACTACTAGCAGTAATATACCCTTCCAATGTCAACGTGTATACGAAGCAGTCAAAACAGCACTGAAATGTCACCGTGCTGCACACGAAGCAGTTAAAGCTACATTGAACGGTGGCCTAAATGAAGTTCAGTGTCAAACCCTTCAAACACCCCTAGCGGGGAAACGGAGAACCTACAATGTATTCTTCTTCTTCTTCTTCGTCTTCGGCTTTCTGCTACATATAGGTTTGCCGTCTTCAGTTTCCATTTATTTCTATCATTCCAATCTCCTTCTTCCAAATTCCTATCATCCATTATAGTTCTGACATAAGTTTTCCATTTACATCTTGGTCTGCCACGTTATTTCTTCCAGGGGTGACCACTGGTATATATTTTTGGCCATCTTTAATTTTGCATCCTTTGTACTTGGCCATACCATTTAAGAGTTTGATTTTCAATTGTGTTAACAGATGTGATAACATTCATTTATTTCCAAAGGAATTAATTTGTTATTTTACCCTGTGTTGTTTTTTGAAAGCTTCTTCTAAGATAATCAGATTCAACTGTTCTAATTTTATTATTTCGTAATTCCGTCAAAGACGAGCTTCACTTCCATATGACAAAATATTCTGAATTATGCTCTTATAAATTTTCATTTTAGTTTCCTTTGTAATATTTTTGTGCCAAATTATTCCATGTAATGAAATGTTTTTCACATAACAAAAGGGTTTTGTTTTATTTCCTCTACAAACCCTCAAAGTTCGAATACAGAATATTTTACGCGCTGTACACTTGAAATATTATCTATCAGCGCTGGAAACCTCACGCGTGTAAGTAGAATTTTCATAACAATATGCGAAATTGAGTGTCTGCAAATGGAGTACATTTCCAACATCTGTTATAAGCAAGCGAAGTAAAAACACCAAGAATTAAAATAAAAAATGTACATAACAAAAACGTGGTCCGCTTCGCCGGGAGTTGAGGTACGAAAGCAGAAGTAGGCCTACAGATAGTGTCGTTTTCTGTTTTAAAGGTAAAGTAAAGTGATCCCACTACAGGCCTTATGATGCCCTTGCGGTAGTAGGAGTTTAAGGCTCCCACTTTTTTTTTAGATAATTGACACTTGATGTCATCTGGGTTGTCAGACCTGTGTGACGGCCGTCTTTACTCCCAGATCAAGCATCTGTTACTCATTTCCGTCAGAGGATGAGTCGACCTCAGGGCCATAGTGCCGTCAGAACGATCGGGTCAGTTTTAAAATCCTGAACATACCGGGAATCGAACCCTCAACCATCCCGCTTGTAGCATATTGCCTTAACCACTACGTTACGGCGTGACCCTTTGTGTTTTAATGGAGAAAAACATCCCTGTAGAAAAAGTCTGTTGACAGTTTAGCACAGTGATGAAGAAAATAATCTGCGTTGAAGTGAAAAGTTGGAGACGTGAACTAGAATTTTGTGTTGTTAAAATTTCCAGCTGAGTTTTCCACATCTTATTTTATATTTTTTTCCTTTTACGGACAACAAACATTATTGTGAGGAATTGTTCGTGTACGATATTTATAGAATTTAGAGGACTTGGCCTCTAAAAAATTTAATTATTTGGAGGTGAACAATTCTCCTCCCAATCTTTAATGAAAAGAATTCATTAATTAATTTTAGAGTTGTTGAGCCTACGATAACCGCACATTTTCAGCGTACCATCAGCTTCTATGTCAGCAATAATTCGCGTCGTTATGGAGTCTACAAGATTCGGAAAGTATTCTTTATCCAATGCGATCTAAAATGAACGGTTTCTGATTTTAACCGAATAGAGGAAGTATAAAGGGCGGGATTAAAGTAAAAAAATTATTAAATAAAATAATCAAATTTGAGAAAATATGAAATAAGCACGATTATGTTACAAGAATTGAAATTGTTTTATCAATTTGTTTTGAAATTTCAGCCTCAACAGCGTGTCTGTCATAAACAACCGGAGAACCTCAATTTAAATCCTCGTAAAGTAAGTAAATATTATTGACTATTTCCAGCAACTACAACTTTTTTTAAGTTTACTCTACAAAAAAATCAGCATTTTACAAGATGTGATTAAAATTGTACTTTTCATGATTTATCCGAATGATTGTTAGTTAAAATAAATATAAAGACATCAGTTAGTGTCACTCTCAAGGTAAGTCAGAATCAATGTGTTATTTATATGCTGACCCGCTCTCTTTTAATATCTGCCAGTCACTAATTTAAATTAGTAATTACCGGGATTAAATTAGCAAGGACAATATTGTGCAACCTTTTCTACAAAAAATAGAATAATATGATTGAGAAACTAAATGTCCTTAATGATGAGGCGTTCTGTAGAGAGCATACATACGAATGTTACAGGTTTTGTTGGTACAATTGTGAATACGTATTAACAGAACAGCATGGAAAGATGGAATATAATTCGACCTTTTATAGAAGCAGAATGGCTACAAACGAAATAATACAATTGCTAGCATTTTAAACAGAATTAATGCTAGAGAGCTTTCAAATAACACGGAGCTTTATTAACAACATGTAGGTTATGCAATCACTGGAGACTGTGATATTAACGAACATTATTCACGTTTGGATGTTACATAATGGGTTAGTTATTAATTTAACATAATGACTTCGATTACGAGCGTAAACACGGTATGTACTAGCGAAAATATGAAACTGTTTAGTGAGAGACTCTTTAAATATATGCAGTGGCGACAAAAGCCTATCTACATAGATTTAAATTATTATATAATCCCATAACAGTTGTCAACAAACATGACAACAACAAATTTATCAGTGGAAGAACCAAAGAAGAATTGCAGAAACAAAATATGTTCTCGCGGTGAAACTTGCCCAGCCGATATATATGACCTTATTGCAATATATAGAGTGTAAAAAAATCCGTATATAAACTTCGAGAGTTTGTAGAGGACGTAAAACAAAACTCTTTGTTATGTGAAAAAAATATACAGATTCCCCGTTTACCCGTTAGGGGTCCTTGAAGGGTTTGATGCTGGAGTTCCCTTAGGCCACCGTTCATTATAGTTTTGACTGCTTCGTATGAAACATGTTGATATTGGTTGATATTGGAAGGTTATCATTAGTGCCAGTAGTTTCCACGTCCGTGGACAAACACTTACAGTAATTATTTACGCAACATCCACAATAGTTTGTGAATCATAAGGCAACTCGTGTATTCCACCATCAACATAGATTTACCATAAATGTGTGGGCTGGTATTGAGCTATATCTTCTGCCTAACCGACTTTGGTGAAGGAAATTACCTTATCTTTCTTCGTAAAATCAACCATCGTCAAATCCTACAAGGACCCCTAGCGGGGAAACGGAAAACCTGTAATTTTTTTTCATATAATAAGAGAGTTTTGTTTTACCTCCTCTATAAACTCTCAAAATTTGTACACGAAATTGTTTACATCCTGTATATAAACGCTCTTTATGCAGTACAGTTCTTCCATAGATTTAACGAAATTACTGGAATTACTTCATATCTGAGGCATCCTACAACGCATAAGTATAAACCCTTTCATTCCCAGCACAATCACTGAACATCGTACTCAAGTTATGATTTAGTATGCATAAATATTTGATATACCGTTGTTGTTCCTGAACAACAAGCAATTGCTTCTAATGTTTCAGAACATATTGATGTTTTACTTGATAAAATAATTATATGTACATTTTTAAGTTCAATACTGTTATATGCTGGGCTGAACACCCTACAATGAAGTTACTGCACTGGTTTCAGGGATCGGATGAGCGTGTTCAGACAGAAGTATTATCGGTATGCATTTTCTAAACATACCAAACATTAACAACAAAAACAAGTTGGCTGTTTGAAGGTCGACATTTCTGAATTAATGTATACGATTTCTTCCCTCCAGTTGTACTATCTTCCCCCTGGTTGTTCCCTCCCTACAGTGGGTTGTTCAGCTCACCATATAATAGCACATTACAATAATACAGAAAATACTGCTAAATTTTTCCCACCTGAACCCATAACATCAACACATAAATAGACTAAATGTTGTTTATTAGTAGATTTTAAAACTTTACCAATGGGTATGCACTACAAAATCCTGAGAAATGTATATTCCTGCCAAGCCCTTTCCACACCATGACCACTGGATATTTATAAAAATTAAGTTGTTAAAGATCAAAATGTGAATTCCTGCTTGTCGCACCATCATAGGAGCATATACATTCAATCAGTCATAAAACATATTTCTACTTTAATCCAAGTAAAATAACCATATTTTCAAAAATAAACACAAAACATTTAATTTACATTCTACAGTTGAATATTGTTTTAATAAGCATACATTGCGTTTTAAAATAGTATTGCTGTATAAGAGTAAAATACTTCTACAGACTTAACGCGACGCAAGCAGTTATTAAATAAATATTATGAAACAATCTGGAATTCAATTTACACCAAATTCAATAATGCATCCCATACCAACATTTTCATCCGCAACATACCACCAGGCTAAATAAATCTATTCTAAATAAATCTATTCTATTCTAAAATACCTCCCTTTCTCTATGGCGTAATCACATAACCACACAATTTCCCACCAACCATGGACGATTTAAATCTTATCTATACAGAATTAATATAAACTGCTTCACCTTATTACAACTGCCCAGAAAAAAATGCTGCAGACGGCCCACCATCTGATGACTAAATGCAACATATTCTTCAGAGAGCGACCAGCTATACTACAAAATGTTACACTGTCACATATTCTGGAAAATAATTTCAACACAGTCAACGTTGCAGAATTCCTCATAAAGAGATCTTCCATCAACTACAATAGTGACAACAATAATTATATAAATTTTATCATATAGAATAAATACAATAGCTGATACAATATTACGTGAGGAACAAAATGGATTTAGAAAGGGTAGGTCAACTATATATTGTGTTTTTACAATGACCCAATTGATTTAAAAAAGAAAAGAATTTAATTTACCCACGTATATAGCTTTTGTTGATTATACTAGAGCATTTGATAGTGTAAGTAGAAATAAATTATGGCATATATTAGAAACGAAAGTAATTTCTCAACACCTTGTAAAGAGCCATTCAGAGTTTATATATAGAAACAAATTTTAAAATAGACTGTGGAGATAAAATTAGTAAATAAAACATAGAAATAAACCAGGGAGTTAGACAAGGATGTACTGTACATTGTCACCAGTACTATTCATTTTATACTTGGACCATGTCATAAATGAATGGCAAGAACAAATTAATATAAATAGTGTATTGACAACTCTGCTTTTTGCAGACGATCAAGTAATAATGACAGCATCAGAAAATGCTTTACAACAATTCCTTTATACTTAAAATAATATCTCTCTAAAATACAATTTAAGAATATCTCCATCTAAAACAAAAATATTATCTCTGAAAGGAAAATGTGCAATAAGAACAAAAATAGCGATAAACAATGTAATTATAGACCAAGTTCAGAATTTTAATTATTTGGGATGTCATTTAGGTAATGACAGAAATTTAGATAAACACACTAAAATACAACGATTCAATTATCTGTGTGACACAATTAAAGATACTTTATTGAATAAAACTAAAAAAGAAACTATTTTAAAATTTTACAAAGTATTGATAGTTCCATCCCTTATTTATGGACGTGAAACTTGGACATTAACAAAGGCAGATAGTAAACAAATAGAGGCTGCAGAAATAAAGATGTTGAGAGCAATAGCAGGATACCAAAGGACCGATAAAAAGAAAAACGAAGATATAAGAACAGAACTTAACATATTTAATCTCTGTGAAAGAATAAAATACTATCAAAATTCTTACCTTCAGCACGTATTACGAATAAATGAACAGCGCATACCAAGAAGAATGTATAATTATAAACCAAAAGGGAGAAGATTGTTGGGAAGACCATAGAAGAGATGGAAGGACCAATTCGACCTATAATGAGATCTGAACAGGCCATTGGGCTTAATCCTTGTTGATGATTATGATAATTGTATGACAAAAACTCTAAATACCCCGTGATATACCTCTTGCTAAACCATGGGTTGTAGCAACTATGTTTTAGATATATACTATAGAAGGGGTACAAGCAGCTATGAATATCAGAGGATTGGAGGAAGATCAATGGATGGACAGAGAGGAATGGCGTTTGGTTTCCGGAAGACTGCGGCAGCTGTCATGATACCGGATGATGATGATATATATAAGAGTAAATAAACATCAAAACGATAAAAAAAAGTGTTAAACCTGGACCAAACTTCAGCTACCGATACCTCCATTATTTTCCGCTGTCACCAGATGACTGACTTTGACAGCGTGATCACTTCCAAATCAGTGCACTCATATATCATCGCGTTCATGTACAAGCATTTTCAAACTATCAAAGTGACATATTTCGAGAGACAGAGGGAATGATTCATCCCTCTAGAAGTTTAAATATTTGTTAGGTTACACACGGATAATTTTTCATGGTAATGTGCCATATACACACATATATATATATATATATATATATATATATATATATATATAGAGAGAGAGAGAGAGAGAGAGAGAGAGAGAGAGGAGAGCTTATGTCCGCGCGGCCATGAACCTACGGGTTCGATAGTGCCAGTGAGTTTTATACATATATATATATATATATATATATAATCAGTCTCGTGCGGTGGTTAGAGCAATTACCCCAGCTGTATGACTAAAATATGACTTATAGTATATGAAAACTTACTGCCTTGTATTTTTTTGTTAGATCCAGTATATGTGGAGTTGGGTTTCCTTGTTGTAAAAGATAATTTCTCTCTTTGAAAGGTCTGCACGAAAATTATCTACTATGTAAATTATAAATTATAGTTACTTACATTCATTTTTAATAAATTGATAAATCAAATGTATTACTAACACTTTAAAATGTATTAATAACGCATTTGAACCAACTCAGTGCCGACATTAAATTCAACTGTTGCTTTCCACAGATTATGTATATCTAACATTCGTAATAATTTAATTTGTTGCTATTCATATATATAATACAAATAAAGCTTCCTAAATTAACATGTTGCTATAACTGACAAAACGTACCGCATAATTTTATTTATTTATTTTTTGTATTTTATAAACATATAATTAACATAAATTAAAAATTATTAATTAAAATAATATTCTATTATTGAGGAATTGGCACTTTCCAAATCAGCCAATCATTAATGTTTCATAGGTCGATAAGTCGAAAGGTCTTTCTACTTTGTGATACTTCGAGTTGTGACGTTTCTGGGTTCAACTAGCTAGTGTTAAATAAAAAAATCGATGGAATAAAACACAACCTTTGACTGGTTGGTCTAGTGTGGGTTATCGCTGGACTTAGCAGGTAGATTAATGTATTGGGTTATCGCTAATTCATCTGCAACGAAATAGCTGGTGTTGGTGGGGATAACATAGAGGAAACACTCTGTGTGCTCCTCTATGGAGATAATGTGAATACGCAGAATACGATGGGAATTTTGAATTTTGATGTTCTCGCATAATTGATTTGAATGAAATTTGGCAAATATGTTATTTTATTTTAATCCGAAATTATTAATATACTATATATATATATATATATATATATATATATAATATATATATATATGTAAAGTCAAAAGAGAATAATAGTTACTAATTCACTGGCACTATCGAACCCTAAGGTTCATGACAGTGCGGACATAATCTCTCCATATATTCCTATCCTCAACTAAAGTTTTCTATTCGTCCCCTGCATAATTTACCTACACAAATATTGGTTAATTTTATTTTCTCACCTCATTCTTAACCGACGTACTGGACACTTTCCTTCTGGTTTTCCTACAAAGAGTTTCCATGTCCCATTCGTGCCACATGCACACTCCATCGCAGTTTACGAGGCTTAAATATATTTATTGAAAGTGATTTATCATAACGTTCATGTATCTCACTATTATGTCGTATTTTCTAATCGTACATTCGCCTCTCTTTGGTCCAAAAATTTTCCTAAAAACTTTATGCTCAAATACTCCTCCCTTAAAGTAACAGTTCGCGTTTTGCATCTGTGCAATGTAATAATAATGATAATAATAATAATAATAATAATAATAATAATTTATTTACATACAGAATTTTAATGTTTACATATCTTTCTGTGCCTGAAGTTTCATTTTTCTTCTCCACTTGTCTCTCTCCATCCAATCCATGTCCTCCAGTCCTCTTGCTCTTATTCCAGTTCTTATTTCTTGCATCCACGAGTTTAGAGGTCTTCCTCTCCTCCTTCTTCCAGGTGGACACCATTCCAATGTTTTCCTGGGTAATCTTTCTTCTTCGTGTCCATACCAATTTAATTGCTTATACCGTATATAATCTACTATTGAATAACCAATATTCATTTAAAAAATAATAATAATAACGTTTTATTTATTCTGGCAGATTTAAGGCCATAAGGCCTTCTCTTCCACTCAACCAGCACAAATGCAAATACATATTTGACAATTTAGATATATACTATAATAATTATAAATACACTGCTCAAAACAATTAGAGGAACACTATGAAGTAGGCAAATATATTTTCATTGGATAAAGGTACAAACATGAAATTAATAAAGTAGGCCCTACATTATTTGTGGTTATTTATTTATTTATTTATTTATTGCTCATGTCAGTAAAAACAAATGAATAACGCTGACAATTAACTTTTCAAATAATTCTGCTATGTAAGCAATTGAATCTTGTGCTTATTTTTCAAAGTTAAACACTCGTTATATAGAGTTAGTATCGTGTATGGCCTGCACGACATTCGATGATAGTTTGGCACCTTCGTGGCATGCTCCCAATAAGATTCTGGATTTCCTCTTGCGGGATATTCTCCCATTCCTTCTTCAGAGCATCTCCAAGTTGCTGCAGAGTTTGTGGAACTTGATGTCGGTTCCTGAACTTCCTGTCTAGAGTATCCCACAAGTGTTCAATAGGGTTGAGGTCTGGGCTGACCGCTGGCCACTCCATTACCTCAATTTCATTCCTCCTCAGGAAATCCCTGGTGACAGCCGCAGAGTATGCCCTGGCATTATCCTGCATAAACAGAAATCCAGGGCCTACTCCAATGGCAGCAGGTACTACATGCTCTTCCAGAACGTGCTCGATATACCGGACAGCATTCAGTCGCTTGGGAACAAGTACAAGGTTCGTACGATTGTTGTACATAACTCCGGCCCACACCATTATGGAACCTCCTCCGAATCTATCAATTTCCTGTACAGCCTCTGCAGAAAATCTTTCTCCTGGCCGTCCCCACACCCTCAATCGACCAACACAACGTGTAAGACGATACCTGGATTCGTCCGAGAAGAGCACAGACTCCCACTGGTTCAGGTTCCAATCACCATGGTTTTCAGCATACGTACGTCTTGCTGCCTTATGCCCATTTGTTAAGCATGGTTTTTTAACGGGCCCTTTTGGACGAATATTCTCTTTCCTTAATCTGTTCCTTATGGTTTGGTCTGAAACCCGGATTCCGGAAGCCATATGAAGGTCATTCCGCAGATCTTTTGCAGTTTTTGTACGCTGTCGAAGAGCAGAAAGAACAACGTTTCTGTCATCCTGGGGGCTTGTTTTAAATTTACGGCCCTGGCCACGTCTTCTACAATACTGACCTGTCTCTCTGTGCCTGTTGCGTAACCTGGACACCATGGAAGGAGAAACCCCAAGCTCTCTAGCCACTTGTCGCAGAGATTGACCTTGTAAAAGATGTAGAGCATGATACACTTCAAACTCATTTAAATGCCTCATTTTGTCAGAGACTTCAATAAATAAGGCAATAATCAACATTCGTCACTATAGCAACATCAGGAAGCTTACCAATTAGAAGTGGCCAGTGCCTTCCAAAATAAAAAAAATCTCTATATTTGTTATTTGAGGTAATTTCTCTGTATTTAGGCCATGGATCTTTAAAATTTGTATCCAATGATAAAATTAATAATTCAATTTACATATTGTCCAACTTTAAGCATCACAGCTTTAAAAAACAATTACTTATTCAATTTATTACAAGTGTTCCTCTATTTGTTTTGAGCAGTGTAGTTAAAAATATATTAAATGTTGCAATGTAAATTTCATATGCAAACAACCTTTTATACGATAATAACAATAATAACACTTACGATAATAATAATAATAATAATAATAATAAGAACAACAATAATAATATAAATATGATAAATTGTACGAGAAACACCAATTAATATATGTACCTTACACTGGGTAGTAATGAAGTCGACGTTAGAGGAAATATAAATTTAGATTTCTTTTAAAAGATGCCAATGTCCGGCAGTCCCTTATTTGTTGTGGTAGGGAATTCCAGTTGCAAGAAGTGGAGATAGTATATGACATGGAGTGATGTGATGGCTTATGTTGCGGTATATTAAGCAAGAGACTATGTTGTGATCTTGTGTTTAAGTTATGGTTTGAGGATAGATACTGGAAACGGGATGATACATAATTGGGAGTCGAGGTATGTAGGATCTTAAATAAGAGAATTAGACAGTGCGATTTTCTTCTCTCTTTTAGATGTAGCCATGACAATTCGTGGAATAATGGAGAAATGTGAACGTATTTTCGGACATTAAATATGAATCTGATACACATATTATGGACACGCTGCAGTTTGTCCGACAATCCGTCACTTATGTCAGTTAGTAGAACGTCACAGTAGTCAAAATGCGGCATCACTAAAGTTTGGATTTAAATTCTTTTAAGAGCTGTACGAAGAACATTTTTGAGGCGCTTTAGGGAATATACTGCAAAAATAACCTTTGAGACGCTTTATGTTAGCTTGACCTGTATCTCTCTATGTAACGGAATATTTCAACACGATTTTTATCCACTTAAAAACATTGGATCGACATAAAACTTTGTATACTTGTAAAGGACCAATGACAATACAATAATTTCATTAATAATATATAGATAGATCATCGGTTGATTAATGTCTTTGACATCGTCCGATTCCTAATAGCCAATTTTGTCGGTCCATCCAATCTCCTGGTTGTAGATGTTTCTCCTTCATGTATAAACATATTCCCTGACTCCAGGAGGTTTTAGGTCTTCCTCTGCCGCGTCTTCCCTCAGGTTTCCATTCCAAAACACATTTTGGTAGTCGATCTCTTCTTCGCTGGACATGTCCGTACCATCTTAATTGCTGAGTTTTAATATAATCTAAAATAGTGTCTTCAATCTTCATTTTCTCCCTTATAACTGAGTTCCTAATTTTTTCTCTTCTTGAAATTCATGCTGCCCTTCGTATAAAATCCATTTCCGTTGCCAAAAGATACTTATTTGTTTTTGTTGTTAATGGCCAAAGTTCTGCTCCATAAGTAATGATGCTTTTAACAATTGTAATGATATATATTCATTTTATTTTTATTACTTATATTTTTATCCCACAATATTCCATTGAGGCAAGCAATTGTAAATTTTCCTTTATTATTTCTATTTCTTATTTCCTCTTCATAACTCCCATTTTTATTTATTTTAATTCCTAAATATGTGATCTCACTACAAGATTTTATTGTTTCTCCAGTCTCCAAAATTAAATTTTGTTCTGGTTCACCAATTGATAATTTTTTTTTTCATGTTCAAATTTAATCCCCATTTTTCATATTCTTCTATTAATTTTCTAGTCATATATTCTAAATCTTCATAATCTTGTGCAATTAACAATTGATCATCTGCAAAATGTAAGTTGTATAAAGTTTTGTTGTTTGAAATAGGAATTCCCATGCTTGAACATTTTCTTCTCCAATTCTTTAATATTTCATGTACATATATTTTAAACAGAGTCGGTGATAGACAACAACCTTGACGAAGACCTTTATTTATCGTAAAACCATGCTACAATTTACTGCATATTTTAATTTTAGATATGCAATTGTCATATAAATTTTGTATAGCTTTAATTATTATAGTCTTAATTCCCATACTTCTTAAAGCAATCCATAGTTTCTCTATAGGGACATTGTCGTATGCTTTCTCAAGATCTACAAATAGTAGGTGCAAAGGTAGTCCACATTGCATTTTCTTTTCTATTACCTGAGTAATGCAAAATAAATTGTAGGTTGTGGAACGACCTGCTCTAAATCCTGACTGTTCCTCTAATTCCATATCATAAATAATATATATATATATATATATATATATATAATAGGTTGCGGACGTATCGACTTTATATTCCATCGTTGTAAGAAATTAATATTATGCCCTCTGGTAGCTCAGTTGGTAGAGTTTTGAACTGTAGTGGTATATAATTTCAGTAATCCATAGGCGCTGGTTCAAATCCGGCCCGGAGGATTTTTTAGAATATATTATAATAATGTTAGATAATAATAATTTTAAAAATACGTAATTTGGCCTATTTTCGTGCCTAGACACTAAAAGTATCGTAAGCAATTTAATTTTCATGGGATTCCGGTTTATGACAATCAATTAAACTAAACATTTAAAAATAAATAATAGTTAGAAAAACTAAAACAACACGTTTTATTAGAATCAAACTAAAACATAAAAAATAAACAATCGTTTAAAAAAACTAAAACAACACGCTTTATTAAAAAAACAAATTAAAAAATGAAAATTAATTTTAATTTCCAACACGCTTGGGATAAAATTAAAGTGGTCAACAAAAAAATCATATCCAACATAAAACTAGAGTTATCTACAAAAAAAAATAATTTTACCATCAGAAGCGTGGGGTGCTTTTTATGGTTTTTACGTTTTCTTCTTAGAACTTTACTTTTACCAATATCTGTTTATTATCAAATATATTAATTGATAAAAAGCACTCCACGCTTTTGATGGTAAAAATATTTTTTGTGGATAATTATAGTTTTATTCTTGATGGGTTGGAGATGATATTTTTTGTTGACCACTTTAATTACATCCCAAGCGTGTTGGAAATTAAAAGTATTTGTCATTTTTAGTTCGGGTTTCTAATAAAGCGTGTTGTTTAGTTTTTAAACTACTATTTATTTTATTTATATTTAGTGTAACTTATTTAAGAGACGTTGGGATGACAAGAATCACTTTAATGTGTAATGTCATTCCATAATTGAGCGTATGTTTAATTTATTTCTGCATCTCAGTCCAGTTTGTATAGGCCTATATTGTTACCAATGTAATTTGAATTCAATCACTTCTTCAAAATGTCTATCTTTCTCATTAACAGCCCATTTACATTATATAATGTATTATTTTGTGAGACCATATATAGTTTCATTGATTTAATTCCAGTCCCAATTTCGTATATACAATATGCGTGTTGGCCCTTAATATATCCTTACTATCGCCTAATATTACTTCATCTTCAGCTTTTTTATACCATTGAGTTGTACCTCTTCTTTATTGCTTCATATTTTTTTACATTGTTTAGTACAAAATTAAATAGTTGAGGAGATGGTGCTCCTTTTCCTTTAACCTATTATGGATTTCAGAAGTACCTAAAAATATTTGCCAACTCTAGATACACTCCTTGTGTCATTTAAACACATTCAAATTATCCTACCTAACTTTTTTGGAATTCCGAAGTGCAACAGGATACTATACAACCTCTCCCTCTGAATTTAAACTAATGTTTTTTTTTTAGTGTACAGTGTCATTAAATTCCCATTTATTCTCTAAAATCTGTCTTGTGCTAATAATGTTTTATCTATTAGAAACCTATTTCTTGTGAACCCACATTGATGATCGCCTCTTACATCCTCAATATGGGATACTAATATATTTGTTAGAAGTTTATACGAAGTTAAAACCGATGACCCTGTAGTTATTGCAATCAGTTTTATCTTCTATCTTATACATGGTCCAATAATAATTGATTTTTTTCCATTCATTTGGGAAAGCCTTTTGTTCATCAATTTTTCTCCCCCCCGATTTTATGAGTTATGCTGGAATCCCATCTGGTTGATGCTTTATTTTTATATTGCTATTTCAAACGCTAATGCACTTATCTGTGTGAATAATATTCCTGCTGTCTATAAATCATATGCTCCAATGTCTTGATTTCCATACACATACAATAGCAGATTAAAATAATATTTCCATCTACATAATATAATTCTAGAGTCTGTAATCGTATCCCCTTTTCCATTCTTATTAAATTAATTGTTCTAGTCTGAAATCCTTTCTTTCCTACCCTAATTCTCTCATATAATTACCTACTTTCCTAACTATTGCGTTTATTTCCAGATAATTAATCTTCATTCTTAAATGTTATCAAATTTTACTCTTTGTACATTTAGTAGTTTCCAGTCTGATGTTATATAGATGCTTTAAACTTATTCACTTTTGGCTTGTGCAACTAAATAATTTTTGCTAGCTTTCTTTTGTTTACAATGTCGGCACATTCGCCTTCAAATAACTTATTTTGTTTCTTAAATATCACTTTCTGATGCAATGTAATAGATTATCTTATAGACTTCTTTCTCTATTTACATCAGTCTTCTTCGTCGATTGTCATATTTTTTCTGAACGTTCCATATTCAGATCTATTAGCAAATTTGATCTGAAATCTTGCCATTTCTCAAGTTTTTAATTCACATTTGTCAGAGTCATCTTTAGGTTTTTTCATAAGTGATAATCGATGTCTGATTTTCATTCTGACCAGATGATGATCCGAACTGCATCTGTTCTCTTAACTGATCTAACGTCTAGGATGCTACTGTGGCATGTTTTTATCTACTAATAGATTATCTGTCTATGTATCTGTATTTACGAATATCCGTATGCTGGAATGTTTTGTTGTTAGCAATAAGACTACTATATGACATGGCAAAAAAATTGTCTTTACTATATTAACGAAGAATGCTTATAGTTGTTTTGAATACTGTACCTTACCGTCCTACTTTCGTTATAAGACGTAAATGCAATGTTGAAAGTAATATACTCATAATTGAATTTTCATCTTGTAGTAGCTAATCAATGGTTTATAAACACAATCATCAATAATACATTTCAAATAAAATTTATATTTTCAAACTTTATGCCAAGCCAGCCATACAATTTCGATTTCCATCACAATTAAAGAAACAGGATTTCAGTTCAAGGTTTTGGTTTTTGGAATTTATTAAAAAATATTTTTTGAGTGATTTCATGAAAACACTTTGTCTTTCTGGAATTAAAATTATTTAGCTCTCAATTTAAGGTCGCTTTCCTTATTTTATAATGTTTCAGTCTGTTTTAATATTTTCAACAAAAAAAGTCGTTAACTTTACATGCATTTTACATATGTACAGTACGATTATTTTGTGATCTGCCGAGTACTCGAAGCGAAACATAATAAAGTCCTCGGCCGATAAAGTCTAATATACATAACCCCATTAAATGAAGCTCATGGAATATCCGAACGCCAATTACAGCGTTATACAAAACACTTTACATTGTTATAGAAAATTGTTTTCTTGTCTGTGTCGCTGCAAGACCATGCAAATGGAAAATGCTTCGGTCCGTAGATAATTAAATTAAATTTGGATCAACTATGCCGTCATTGACACTGTTCACAATCCATTTGAAAAAAATATTACTCGACTTACGTTGCCACGTGGCTGCACAATTGGAACATATTTCTGACGTATTTTACTAAATTTTGAATTCTTGTGCATTATTTTTTCTTGTGAATTTGCTTTTAGAGTTCACAAGTTTAATAAATGTGTGGAATTCAAATTTTATTAAGAGACGTCAGAAATATGTGACGGTAAAAGACGTCGCTCTCAAGTTTGTCCTGACGAAGGAATATGATGTCATAATTGTTGTAACTGAAATTAATGTTGAGAAATTCTTTTGCTTGAAATGAGGAGTGATACTTTAACACCCGATGTCTTACTTCCAGTCTAACTTGCGGATCGCGCATTTTCGGAAAGTATCCTATATCAACTATTAAAAGTAAGGAAAATAGTGTACCATAATGTATAAGCGTTATTATTTAAATTAGTCTACATATTGAATATCGCATTAGTTTAACAATAATAATAAGATTATACATTCATGGATCACAGAGCCATAACGCTGTGGCTTAGTCGGTAGAATCCCAATCTTCCACTCCGGCGATCCGGGTTCTATTCCCGGCAGGGTAAGAGATTTTTAAAATCGCAACCTTGGTACTGGGTGTGTGTCGTGTCCTCGTTGTACCCATTGGGTTTAATTCCCCTAAAAATAAGTTTTAACTTAAAGGAAGAATGGCAAGATTTAAAATAAACGATTTTGAAAGTAGCAGGATAAGTTTTGGGGAAAAGATCAATAAGAGTAAGAAGAAAAGGAATACAATCTTATAATAGCGAAATAGAACAAATCATAGTCTGTAAGAAAAAAGGCATATTTAAAATACCTTCAGACAAATTCTGATGAGGATGAAATATAATAAAAGCATAAAAGCACTATCTCCAAACAAGAAGTAAGAAAATTCAAGCGTGAAAGTTGGGACAACTATATAAGTACTATAGAACAGGATTTTCATGGATCACAACACGAAGTACTATAGAACAGGATTTTCATGGATCACAACACGTAGCTTTCAAAATAATGAAGTACTTAAACTCATTCAAATGAAAGAATTAGATAATGCACTTAAAACATCCAAGAATAAAAAATATCCAGGATCAGACGATATAAATACTGAAGTCTTGAAATATTTGCCAAAAAGAATTAAACAGAGATTTCTAGAAATAATTAATATATGTTGGAGGACTTGACGATTTCAGACGAATAGAAAAGAGGAATTAATGGCTCCACTTAAAAAAAGTAACAGAAATGACTGTCAGAATTATAGAGGCACATGTCTATTAAATGCTGCGTATAAAGCATCGTCGCGTCGTCTAAATATAATAAACGAATATGTATTGTTAGAAGAACAAAACGGATTTCGGAAAGGGCGCTCATGCTCAAATAGTATACTTATAATAGAACAATTATCAAAAAAGACGAGAATTTAATCTCCCAACATATTTGTTATTCCTCGACTATAAAAAACCTTTGATAAGTTAATAACAAGAAAACGATGGGAAATGATGTATAAAAGAGTCTTCCCTCACCACCTAATACAAGTAATTCTGAGTCTGTGTTTTGGAACAAATGTAGCAATAAAAAGAGAAAAAATTGAAAAAATACTAATATAAACAAATCAAGGATGCTCAATGTACAATGCATTGTTCAGCATATATATACAATGGCAAGAACAATTAAACAATAATTTTAAAATTAATAACAAAGCCTACAACACTATATTGCGGAGGGCAACGGAAGCTACCACACCTATAATTCCCTAGTAAAACTGCAAAGCATAGCATGAAAATGCTATGACTGCAACGATAGACCTGCCCTCGGGCAGCATTACTGTGGATGGAACACTATATTGTTCGCAGATGATCAGGTTAATTTTAGCAATACAGAACTACCCATAATTTAAATGAAGTATTAAGTAGTAGTAGTAGTAGTTGGACTTTATTAGACAAAAAGTAAGATATTTACAATATTATTTACAAATATGGGTCGCACGGGCAGTAAGCCGTACGTGCAGTCCGTTACAATAAAGTAATAATTGCTACTAGTGTAAAGAAAAATAAACAACAAAAAGCAGCAATAACATTACAATTACATAAAGAAAACACAATAATAATATTACAATTAAATAATAACACAATAGCATTATACACTAAAAACATTAACATTACAATTACATAAAGAAAACACAATAATATTACAATTAAGTAATAACACAATAGCATTATACACTAAAAAAAAACATTAACATTACAATTACATAAAGAAAACACATTAATATTACAATTAAATAATAACACAATAGCATTATACACTAATTAATTTATATATAATTGTTAATAATTAATGGTATTGCATTTTGATAACATATATTTATTCATGAATGAGTGTTGTCCTTATTTTTCGCGTTTTGTCCAGAAATTTACCGAGGTTTATCCAATTTTCTGGATTTACCAATAACTCGTAGCATGCCAATCTTTCCCGATTTTAGCCTTCTGTGTTGAATCTCATCCATTATATTTCTTTCTGCATTTATTCATTTTGTAATTTCTGTATTTCTAATGTTTTACAGTCGAGATTTTCTGGCAGCTCTTCTCCAAAAATCCATTTCTTTTGACATGTTGTTGTGTCACTGTCCAAACTTCCGATCCATATAAAATTGCACTTTCTAGTATGGATTTATAAATTAGATGTTTTGTTCTGTTAATGATGTTTTTACTCCATAGTATAGATTTTAACATTCCTATGGTTTATCCCCCATTACTAATCCTTTTTGCTCTTCCTTTATTTGATGTTCCATCTTTCTCTATAATTGATCCCAAATAACAGAAAATATTGCTCTTCTTTAGCTTTATCGTCAATATATAATTCATCTGGGCCATTTGTTAAATACTCTGTTTTGTTTTTGTTGATTTTCAAACCCCATTTCTGATATGTTGTTGACAAATGATTACACATGTAATTTGCATCTTCTCCATCCTGGGTTATAATTATTTGATCGTCGGCAAAAAGTAAGTGATGTAGATATTTTCTTTGTGTTAATTCTACTCCCATTTTTGCACACTTACGTGACCATTCTACTAAACAAATATATATATATATATATATATATTAAACAGTGTTGATGACATCGGACATCCCTGTAACAATCCTTTACTAGTTACAAAAGGTTCTGATAACTGAGACCCCAGTATAATTTGACATTTATTGTTCTTATATATTTCTTGTATTACTTGAATTAGGGATTCATCAATGTTTGCTATACGTAATGATTCCCATAAATTTGCTCTTGGTTCGCTGCCATATGTTTTTTCTAAATCTATAAAAAAACAATCCAATATCTTTTGATTTATTTTCTCATTTCTCAACGATTTGTCGAATAACAACTATATTATCTATACAAGATCGACCTGGTGTAAACCCACATTGCTCTACTATTCCACTGTAACATTTTTCTATTTTTTATCGCTTTTCCTAGGCATTTCATCATGAAATTCATAACACATATTCCACGGTAATTTTTACAACTCCTTCTATCTCCTTTCTTAAATATAGTTATGATATGTCCTACTGGAATTTCTTCCGGTTTTTTCCTTCTCTTAAAATTTGATGAAATAATTTTGTTATGGGTTTTATTAAAGTTTTTCCTCCATTTTTCAATATTTGTAAATGCATTTCTCCCGGTCCTGGTCATTTTAAATTCTTCCCTTCCATTATGGCTTCCTTTATTTCTGTTTGGATTCCTTCGAATAACTTTTCTGTTATAATCTCCTTAAATTCTTCCATATTTTCATTTAATAATTCTTTAAAATATTCAAACTATTCATTGATGTTTATAATGTTGATTTTAATAATGATAATAATAATAATAATGATGATGATAATAATAATAATAATAATAATAATAATAATAATAATAATAATAAGCTAAAATAACAATAGGCTAAATGATAGCAATCATAATAATAATAGTAATAATAATATTTGTATTATTGCTTCTTCTTCTTCGTCATGGAGTTAGGCCATACACCTGTTTCCACTTCAAGAGATGTATGCATTCATATAGTTATGGGGTGCCCAACATTTCTTCTTCCTTTGGATTAGTAGTGATGCAAAATTTGTGGGACTCTATTGGGTGTCATTCTTTCTATATGTCTGAACCAGTTATATCTTAAATTCTGATTTTTTATAACACTGTAGAAGTTTAGTTAAGTTATTTCAACATTATATTTCTCATCTAACAAGGTATAGCCTGCAACTGAACGTAAGAATTTAACTTATGCTACTTCTATTTCCTTTTATCTGATTTATTAAGTGCCCAATTATCACAAGCATATGTCAACTAGGTACTGCCATAGTTTTATTGAATTTTAATTGTATAATTTTTAATGTATTATTTATTTAAATTTCTTCTTATTGTTCCACACATATTATAAAATGTATTTAATTAATTTTTTTTATCAATCATTTGGCGTAAGGTACGTTAAATCCTAAATAGTTGAAATTATTTACATGTTCTATTATTTTGTTATTGGCCATTATTTTGCATCTTCTGTGGTTTAATCCCTCGAAAGCCATTACTTTAGTTTTTTTCCGATATGCGCATATTGTATTTACTTATTACTTGACATGTCAATGTATTCACTTACAATATATTATTATTTCATATAATTATTCGCACTTACATAGGTTTTATAGCAGTATAACTCTCGGAAGGGGACCCTGAAACATCGGACTCTAAAAATTAGCGACGATCACGATATGCGAATATGTCCAATGTGCGGGAACTTTGAAGATGAGATACATATATTAGGAAAATGTAATGATTTAGAATATTGGAGACGTCAGTTATTACCGGAAAGATTTCTAAATTCAAATCGGGAAAGATTGGCATGCTACGAGTTATTGGTAAATCCAGAAAATTGGATAAACCTCGGTAAATTTCTGGACAAAACGCGAAAAATAAGGACAACACTCATTCATGAATAAATATATGTTATCAAAATGCAATACCATTAATTATTAACAATTATATATAAATTAATTAGTGTATAATGCTATTGTGTTATTATTTAATTGTAATATTAATGTGTTTTCTTTATGTAATTGTAATGTTAATGTTTTTTTAGTGTATAATGCTATTGTGTTATTACTTAATTGTAATATTATTGTGTTTTCTTTATGTAATTGTAATGTTAATGTTTTTAGTGTATAATGCTATTGTGTTATTATTTAATTGTAATATTATTATTGTGTTTTCTTTATGTAATTGTAATGTTATTGCTGCTTTTTGTTGTTTATTTTTCTTTACACTAGTAGCAATTATTACTTTATTGTAACGGACTGCACGTACGGCTTACTGCCCGTGCGACCCATATTTGTAAATAATATTGTAAATATCTTACTTTTTGTCTAATAAAGTCCAACTACTACTACTACTACTTAATACTTCATTTAAATTATGGGTAGTTCTGTATTGCTAAAATTAACCTGATCATCTGCGAACAATATAGTGTTCCATCCACAGTAATGCTGCCCGAGGGCAGGTCTATCGTTGCAGTCATAGCATTTTCATGCTATGCTTTGCAGTTTTACTAGGGAATTATAGGTGTGGTAGCTTCCGTTGCCCTCCGCAGTTAGAGTGTTGTAGGCTTTGTTATATTACTTTACAATGATTGATAAATTGTTTTGGCACTCATTGTATCTTCTATGCTGAACCAGGCACTATGTACAATTGAGCATCCTTGATTTGTTTATATTATATTTTTTTCAATTTTTTCTCTTTTTATTGCTACATTTGTTCCAAAACACAGACTCAGAATTACTTGTATTAGGTGGTGCGGGAAGACTCGATGTCGCCTCATTTCCCATCGTTTTCTTGTGTTATTAACTTATCATATAGGTTTTTTATAGTCGAGGACTAACAAATATGTTGGGCGATTCAAATTTGCGTCTTTTTTGATAATTGATCTATTTCTACAGTATACTAGTTGAGCATGAAGCGCCCTTTCCGAACTCAGTTGTGTTATTCTAACTATTACATATTCGTTGATTATATTTATGACGTCGAGCGCGATGCTTTATACGCCAAGCATTTAATAGACTAAGTGCCTCTATAATTCTGACAGTTCTTTCATGTTACTTTTTTTAAGTGGAGCCATTACTTCCTCTGGTCTATCGGCTATGGAAGAGTCGTCACGTCATCCAACCTATATTAATTATTTCTAGAAATCTCCTGTTTAATTCTATGTTGGCAAATAATTTCAAAGACTTACAGTATTTAATCGAACGTCTGATCCGGGATATATTTTATATTCTGGGATGTTTTAAGTGCATTCTCTAATTCTTTCATATGAAATGAGTTTCAGTAAGACTCATTATTTTGAACGCTACGTGTTGTGGATCCATGAAAATCCTGTTCTATAGTACTTCGTGTTGTGATCCATGAAAATCCTGTTCTATAGTACTTATATAGTTGTCCCAACTTTCACGCTTGAATTTTCTTACTTCTTGTTTGGAGATAGTGCTTTTATGCTTTTATTATATTTCATCCTCATCAGAATTTGTCTGAAGGTATTTTAAATATGCCTTTTTTCTTACAGACTATGATTTGTTCTATTTCGCTATTATAAGATTGTATTCCTTTTCTTCTTACTCTTATTGATCTTTTCCCCAAAACTTATCCTGCTACTTTCAAAATCGTTTATTTTAAATCTTGCCATTCTTCCTTTAAGTTAAAACTTATTTTTAGGGGAATTAAACCCAATGGGTACAACGAGGACACGACACACACCCAGTACCAAGGTTGCGATTTTAAAAATCTCTTACCCTGCCGGGAATAGAACCCGGATCGCCGGAGTGGAAGATTGGGATTCTACCGACTAAGCCACAGCGTTATGGCTCTGTGATCCATGAATGTATAATCTTATTATTATTGTTAAACTAATGCGATATTCAATATGTAGACTAATTTAAATAATAACGCTTATACATTATGGTACACTATTTTCCTTACTTTTAATAGTTGATATAGGATACTTTCCGAAAATGCGCGATCCGCAAGTTAGACTGGAAGTAAGACATCGGGTGTTAAAGTATCACTCCTCATTTCAAGCAAAAGAATTTCTCAACATTAATTTCAGTTACAACAATTATGACATCATATTCCTTCGTCAGGACAAACTTGAGAGCGACGTCTTTTACCGTCACATATTTCTGACGTCTCTTAATAAAATTTGAATTCCACACATTTATTAAACTTGTGAACTCTAAAAGCAAATTCACAAGAAAAAATAATGCACAAGAATTCAAAATTTAGTAAAATACGTCAGAAATATGTTCCAATTGTGCAGCCACGTGGCAACGTAAGTCGAGTAATTTTTTTCAAATGGATTGTGAACAGTGTCAATGACGGCATAGTTGATCCAAATTTAATTTAATTATCTACGGACCGAAGCATTTTCCATTTGCATGGTCTTGCAGCGACACAGACAAGAAAACAATTTTCTATAACAATGTAAAGTGTTTTGTATAACGCTGTAATTGGCGTTCGGATATTCCATGAGCTTCATTTAATGGGGTTATGTATATTAGACTTTATCGGCCGAGGACTTTATTATGTTTCGCTTCGAGTACTCGGCAGATCACAAAATAATCGTACTGTACATATGTAAAATGCATGTAAAGTTAACGACTTTTTTTGTTGAAAATATTAAAACAGACTGAAACATTATAAAATAAGGAAAGCGACCTTAAATTGAGAGCTAAATAATTTTAATTCCAGAAAGACAAAGTGTTTTCATGAAATCACTCAAAAAATATTTTTTAATAAATTCCAAAAACCAAAACCTTGAACTGAAATCCTGTTTCTTTAATTGTGATGGAAATCGAAATTGTATGGCTTGGCATAAAGTTTGAAAATATAAATTTTATTTGAAATGTATTATTGATGATTGTGTTTATAAACCATTGATTAGCTACTACAAGATGAAAATTCAATTATGAGTATATTACTTTCAACATTGCATTTACGTCTTATAACGAAAGTAGGACGGTAAGGTACAGTATTCAAGACAACTATAAGCATTCTTCGTTAATATAGTAAAGACAATTTTTTGCCATGTCATATAGTAGTCTTATTGCTAACAACAAAACATTCCAGCATACGGATATTCGTAAATACAGATACATAGACAGATAATCTATTAGTAGATAAAAACATGCCACAGTAGCATCCTAGACGTTAGATCAGTTAAGAGAACAGATGCAGTTCGGATCATCATCTGGTCAGAATGAAAATCAGACATCGATTATCACTTATGAAAAAACCTAAAGATGACTCTGACAAATGTGAATTAAAAACTTGAGAAATGGCAAGATTTCAGATCAAATTTGCTAATAGATCTGAATATGGAACGTTCAGAAGAAAATATGACAATCGACGAAGAAACTGATGTAAATAGAGAAAGAAGTCTATAAGATAATCTATTACATTGCATCAGAAAGTGATATTTAAGAAACAAAATAAGTTATTTGAAGGCGAATGTGCCGACATTGTAAACAAAAGAAAGCTAGCAAAAATTATTTAGTTGCACAAGCCAAAAGTGAATAAGTTTAAAGCATCTATATAACATCAGACTGGAAACTACTAAATGTACAAAGAGTAAAATTTGATAACATTTAAGAATGAAGATTAATTATCTGTAAATAAACGCAATAATTAGGAAAGTAGGTAATTATATGAGAGAATTAGGGTAGGAAAGAAAGGATTTCAGACTAGAACAATTAATTTAATAAGAATGGAAAAGGGGATACGATTACAGACTCTAGAATTATATTATGTAGATGGAAATATTATTTTAATCTGCTATTGTATGTGTATGGAAATCAAGACATTGGAGCATATGATTTATAGACAGCAGGAATATTATTCACACAGATAAGTGCATTAGCGTTTGAAATAGCAATATAAAAGTAAAGCATCAACCAGATGGGATTCCAGCATAACTCATAAAATCGGGGGGAGAAAAATTGATGAACAAAAGGCTTTCCCAAATGAATGGAAAAAAATCAATTATTATTGGACCATGTATAAGATAGAAGATAAAACTGATTGCAATAACTACAGGGTCATCGGTTTTAACTTCGTATAAACTTCTAACAAATATATTAGTATCCCATATTGAGGATGTAAGAGGCGATCATCAATGTGGGTTCACAAGAAATAGGTTTCTAATAGATAAAACATTATTAGCACAAGACAGATTTTAGAGAATAAATGGGAATTTAATGACACTGTACACTAAAAAAAAAACATTAGTTTAAATTCAGAGGGAGAGGTTGTATAGTATCCTGTTGCACTTCGGAATTCCAAAAAAGTTAGGTAGGATAATTTGAATGTGTTTAAATGACACAAGGAGTGTATCTAGAGTTGGCAAATATTTTTAGGTACTTCTGAAATCCATAATAGGTTAAAGGAAAAGGAGCACCATCTCCTCAACTATTTAATTTTGTACTAAAACATGTAAAAAAATATGAAGCAATAAAGAAGAGGTACAACTCAATGGTATAAAAAAGCTGAAGATGAAGTAATATTAGGCGATAGTAAGGATATATTAAGGGCCAACACGCATATTGTATATACGAAATTGGGACTGGAATTAAATCAATGAAACTATATATGGTCTCACAAAATAATACATTATATAATGTAAATGGGCTGTTAATGAGAAAGATAGACATTTTGAAGAAGTGATTGAATTCAATTACATTGGTAACAATATAGGCCTATACAAACTGGACTGAGATGCAGAAATAAATTAAACATACGCTCAATTATGGAATGACATTACACATTAAAGTGATTCTTGTCATCCCAACGTCTCTTAAATAAGTTACACTAAATATAAATAAAATAAATAGTAGTTTAAAAACTAAACAACACGCTTTATTAGAAACCCGAACTAAAAATGACAAATACTTTTAATTTCCAACACGCTTGGGATGTAATTAAAGTGGTCAACAAAAAATATCATCTCCAACCCATCAAGAATAAACTATAATTATCCACAAAAAATATTTTTACCATCAAAAGCGTGGAGTGCTCTTTATCAATTAATATATTTGATAATAACAGATATTGGTAAAAGTAAAGTTCTAAGAAGAAAACGTAAAAACCATAAAAGCACCCCACGCTTCTGATGGTAAAATTATTTTTTTTTGTAGATAACTCTAGTTTTATGTTGGATATGATTTTTTTGTTGACCACTTTAATTTTATCCCAAGCGTGTTGGAAATTAAAATTAATTTTCATTTTTTAATTTGTTTTTTTAATAAAGCGTGTTGTTTTAGTTTTTTTAAACGATTGTTTATTTTTTATGTTTTAGTTTGATTTTCTAATAAAACGTGTTGTTTTAGTTTTTCTAACTATTATTTATTTTAAATGTTTAGTTTAATTGATTGTCATAAACCGGAATCCCATGAAAATTAAATTGCTTACGATACTTTTAGTGTCTAGGCACGAAAATAGGCCAAATTACGTATTTTTAAAATTATTATTATCTAACATTATTATAATATATTCTAAAAAATCCTCCGGGCCGGATTTGAACCAGCGCCTATGGATTACTGAAATTATATACCACTACAGTTCAAAACTCTACCAACTGAGCTACCAGAGGGCATAATATTAATTTCTTACAACGATGGAATATAAAGTCGATACGTCCGCAACCTATTATATATATATATATATATATATATATTATTTATGATATGGAATTAGAGGAACAGTCAGGATTTAGAGCAGGTCGTTCCACAACCTACAATTTATTTTGCATTACTCAGGTAATAGAAAAGAAAATGCAATGTGGACTACCTTTGCACCTACTATTTGTAGATCTTGAGAAAGCATACGACAATGTCCCTATAGAGAAACTATGGATTGCTTTAAGAAGTATGGGAATTAAGACTATAATAATTAAAGCTATACAAAATTTATATGACAATTGCATATCTAAAATTAAAATATGCAGTAAATTGTAGCATGGTTTTACGATAAATAAAGGTCTTCTTCAAGGTTGTTGTCTATCACCGACTCTGTTTAAAATATATGTACATGAAATGTTAAAGAATTGGAGGAGAAAATATTCAAGCATGGGAATTCCTATTTCAAACAACAAGACTTTATTGAACTTACATTTTGCATTTGATCAATTGTTAATTGCACACGATTATGAAGATTTAGAATATATGACTAGAAAATTAATAGAAGAATATGAAAAACGGGGATTAAATTTGAACATGAAAAAAAAAATTATCAATTGGTGAACCAGAACAAAATTTAATTTTGGAGACTGGAGAAGCAATCAAATTTTGTAGTGAGATCACGTATTTAGGAATTAAAATAAATAAAAATGGGGGATATGAAGAGGAAATAAGAAATAGAAACAATAAAGGAATATTTACAATTGCTTGCCTCAATGGAATATTGTGGGATAAAAATATAAATAATAAAAATAAAATGAATATATATATTTTACAATTGTTAAAAGCATAATTACTTATGGAGCAGAACTTTGGTCATTAACAACAAAAACAAATAAGTATCTTTTTGCAACGGAAATTGATTTTATACGAAGGGCAGCATGAATTTCAAGAAGGGAACTCAGTTATAAGGGAGAAAATGAAGATTGAAGACACTATTTTAGATTATATTAAAACTCAGCAATTAAGATGGTACGGACATGGAAGAGGATCGACTACCAAAATGTATTTTGGAATAGAAACCTGAGGGAAGACGAGGCAGAGGAAGACCTAAAACCTCCAGGAGTCAGGGAATATGTTTATACAAGAAGGAGAAACATTTACAACCAGGAGATTGGATGGACCGACAAAATTGGCTATTAGGAATCGGACGATGTCAAAGACATTAATCAACCGATGATCTATCTATATATTATTAATGAAATTATTGTATTGTCATTGGTCCTTTACAAGTATACAAAGTTTTATGTCGATCCAATGTTTTTAAGTGGATAAAAATCGTGTTGAAATATTCCGTTACATAGAGAGATACAGGTCAAGCTAACATAAAGCGTCTCAAAGGTTATTTTTGCAGTATATTCCCTAAAGCGCCTCAAAAATGTTCTTCGTACAGCTCTTAAAAGAATTTAAATCCAAACTTTAGTGATGCCGCATTTTGACTACTGTGACGTTCTACTAACTGACATAAGTGACGGATTGTCGGACAAACTGCAGCGTGTCCATAATATGTGTATCAGATTCATATTTAATGTCCGAAAATACGTTCACATTTCTCCATTATTCCACGAATTGTCATGGCTACATCTAAAAGAGAGAAGAAAATCGCACTGTCTAATTCTCTTATTTAAGATCCTACATACCTCGACTCCCAATTATGTATCATCCCGTTTCCAGTATCTATCCTCAAACCATAACTTAAACACAAGATCACAACATAGTCTCTTGCTTAATATACCGCAACATAAGCCATCACATCACTCCATGTCATATACTATCTCCACTTCTTGCAACTGGAATTCCCTACCACAACAAATAAGGGACTGCCGGACATTGGCATCTTTTAAAAGAAATCTAAATTTATATTTCCTCTAACGTCGACTTCATTACTACCCAGTGTAAGGTACATATATTAATTGGTGTTTCTCGTACAATTTATCATATTTATATTATTATTGTTGTTCTTATTATTATTATTATTATTATTATCGTAAGTGTTATTATTGTTATTATCGTATAAAAGGTTGTTTGCATATGAAATTTACATTGCAACATTTAATATATTTTTAACTACACTGCTCAAAACAAATAGAGGAACACTTGTAATAAATTGAATAAGTAATTGTTTTTTAAAGCTGTGATGCTTAAAGTTGGACAATATGTAAATTGAATTATTAATTTTATCATTGGATACAAATTTTAAAGATCCATGGCCTAAATACAGAGAAATTACCTCAAATAACAAATATAGAGATTTTTTTTATTTTGGAAGGCACTGGCCACTTCTAATTGGTAAGCTTCCTGATGTTGCTATAGTGACGAATGTTGATTATTGCCTTATTTATTGAAGTCTCTGACAAAATGAGGCATTTAAATGAGTTTGAAGTGTATCATGCTCTACATCTTTTACAAGGTCAATCTCTGCGACAAGTGGCTAGAGAGCTTGGGGTTTCTCCTTCCATGGTGTCCAGGTTACGCAACAGGCACAGAGAGACAGGTCAGTATTGTAGAAGACGTGGCCAGGGCCGTAAATTTAAAACAAGCCCCCAGGATGACAGAAACGTTGTTCTTTCTGCTCTTCGACAGCGTACAAAAACTGCAAAAGATCTGCGGAATGACCTTCATATGGCTTCCGGAATCCGGGTTTCAGACCAAACCATAAGGAACAGATTAAGGAAAGAGAATATTCGTCCAAAAGGGCCCGTTAAAAAACCATGCTTAACAAATGGGCATAAGGCAGCAAGACGTACGTATGCTGAAAACCATGGTGATTGGAACCTGAACCAGTGGGAGTCTGTGCTCTTCTCGGACGAATCCAGGTATCGTCTTACACGTTGTGTTGGTCGATTGAGGGTGTGGGGACGGCCAGGAGAAAGATTTTCTGCAGAGGCTGTACAGGAAATTGATAGATTCGGAGGAGGTTCCATAATGGTGTGGGCCGGAGTTATGTACAACAATCGTACGAACCTTGTACTTGTTCCCAAGCGACTGAATGCTGTCCGGTATATCGAGCACGTTCTGGAAGAGCATGTAGTACCTGCTGCCATTGGAGTAGGCCCTGGATTTCTGTTTATGCAGGATAATGCCAGGGCATACTCTGCGGCTGTCACCAGGGATTTCCTGAGGAGGAATGAAATTGAGGTAATGGAGTGGCCAGCGGTCAGCCCAGACCTCAACCCTATTGAACACTTGTGGGATACTCTAGACAGGAAGTTCAGGAACCGACATCAAGTTCCACAAACTCTGCAGCAACTTGGAGATGCTCTGAAGAAGGAATGGGAGAATATCCCGCAAGAGGAAATCCAGAATCTTATTGGGAGCATGCCACGAAGGTGCCAACTATCATCGAATGTCGTGCAGGCCATACACGATACTAACTCTATATAACGAGTGTTTAACTTTGAAAAATAAGCACAAGATTCAATTGCTTACATAGCAGAATTATTTGAAAAGTTAATTGTCAGCGTTATTCATTTGTTTTTACTGA